>JACGCK010000029.1:0-405454 GCA_014925825.1 Pholiota molesta
CATTGCTCTTGTATCTGACTGGCCATAGACTAAACGCCGGCGTGAAGTTCGTCAGCTGGCAATGACAAGAGGCTCAATAGAAGATGCTCGGTATCGACGATTGCACGACCTGAAAGCCGGCATGGATCAACTTCAAGGTCTTGATATCCCTACCAAGCAAGATGTCTTAAAATTGCTCAAAGAATCTTCGCTCAGCACGGTCGATGATTCACAAGCTCTTCTGGATCAAACGGCAAGAGAAACAGCTGAGGTTGAACCTTCCAAATTCGAGATCCCTGTGGTCGAGCCTGCGGACACAACTGTCGTTGAACCTTCCAAAACTGAGATCCCTGTGGTCGAGCCTTCGGACACGGCTGACGTTGAACCTTTCAAAACTGAGATCCCTGTGGTCGAACCTTCGGCCACAGCTGATGTTGAACCTTCCAAAACTGAATCCCTGTGTCGAACCCTCGGACACAGCTGACGTTGAACCTTCCAAAACTGAAATCCCTGTGATCGAGCCTTCGGACACAGCTGACGTTGAACCTTCCAAAACTGAGATCCCTGTGGTCGAGCCTTCGGATATCATCGAGCCTCAGCCTGCTGTAAGTCTCCGTTTGTGCTATATTCTGGTGGCCTGATTGTGGATCGCATATTAGAGTACATTACCCGACCCCATAGATTTGGCCAATCTCTTCAAATCTCTCCATATTAGCTATAAGCTAATATGGCGAAGCTTGCCTCGGTGTCGACAAGTGTAGGCCTGCCGCAACCCACAGTTTCAGAAGAAGATCGCTTGGACAAAACGATGTCCAAGCAGCAGTACGAACTAACTGTTCAGGAAGGCAAAATTTGGGCGGAAATTTGCGGTGGTGTGGAGAAATCAATCTTGGAAATCTCTGCAGTTGCGGACAAAGAAGTTGACTCCCTTTTGGAAAAGAGTCAAGTCATGGCCAACTCCTTTCAAAAGCGCAACAATGCGCCGACGTTCCGAACCTACCAAGATGCTAAAGAAATCCTCAGCGCTATGGGTATCCTATGTATCGACGCTACTGGTGCCATTGAAGCTGAAGCTCTCGCCTGTTCTATGGTGTTGAGTGGCTTCGCCGACTACGTTGTCAGCGAAGATACAGTGCGCATATATTCCGCCTTTGTTCCTGCCAGCTGCTTATACCTTCACACTTTGTAGGATGTCCTCGCCTACGAAGCGCCCATGATCAGGAATATCACCAGCCCAGTCGAACCTCTTCTTGTCATATCGGGTGCGGATGTCCGACAGGAACTCGAATTGGACCGCGAGGCCTACGTGGATCTCCTCCTGCTGATGGGCACAGACTTCTCTCAGCGAATAAAGAATCTTGGACCTGTCCGCGCCTACGACCTCATCAAAAAACACGGCTCCATCGAACGTATATTGGATGCGATCGAAAATCTTCCTAAATACGAGCTCAAACTCTCGAGAGAAGCATATATGACCCAAGTCCGGATTGCACGACTAGTCTTCGGTACTTTACCAAACGTCCCAGCTCCCGAGCTGATGAAGCAGATTGAAAAAGACGATGCTCAGGTTACCGAGATTTTACGCCACCATGGCCTGGAACGTTACACGGCGGACGAGTTTGACTATCAGAATGCTCTCTCTGGAACCTACTTCCAAGATAACCCTCACGCAGCATAAAAATCTGGACATACCTGTCAGACTTCGTCATGGGGAGGTTTTCCGTTCGATGAAGATAACTTCACAGCATAAATATAATGATTTATTGAATGCTTTCGAACGGGTTTTGCATATATCAGTCGTATATCAGGAGAATATTTAGCTACCCATTTTTGCTGCTAATATACAGCAGAGTTTTAAGAATAGAGAAGTTGTACATCGGAGAAAATATAGCAATTCAAAGCATTGAGCAAAAGCAAAAACAAAATAGTTTGATACAAGAGAAGAAATCTTTACGAGCAGTCAAACCCAAGTATCTCGGCCATCCGGAGTGGTCGCAATGACAGCGTGAAAAGGTAAGTGCAATGTCGATTTCTGTCCGTGCGACGAGATGTGATCTGCAGAGTGGTTGTTATCTCCTGCAGGACTTTGAAGATTTTCCGACAAATCCCTCAATATGACTGCTGACTATGTAGGTGCATTGAGAGTCATCGGAATTGATAAATTAGATGATATGACTTACCACAACTTGATTGACTCCTTCATCCTGGTTGACATTGCCGAGTAATCTGTCTTTCAATTCCTCTCGCACGTTGAGACTATTCATGAACAACTGTGACAAGCAATAATCAGAATTCAGCATGACTTCCAAATGGGAAGCACCCTCGCACCGTCGTATACAAGCGCCCGATTGGAATTATGAACACCATGTAGAAATCTGTGTGTGGTTGAACAACTAGCAAGGAGTGAGGAAATCAGTATTGAATGTTTGCAAAATGGATGTCTTCAGACGTGATTTACCAAATGTGACAAGTCCAGCAAAAGCAAATATGGCAGGCAAGACTCCCATTTGTATTGCTCCGCGAATCAAGCGATCGATTACCGCTATATTCTTCCGTGATCCAGATCGGTGTTTGCGAAGAAAGTAGACAGCTAAGCCTGTATAAATTCTCTTTTAGAAATTTGAACGAACAGAGTTGCATCCAGAACACATACCAGCGGTAAAAATATCCAGAATGATTTGAATTACAAGCCAGCAGGCAAATAGAGATTTTAGCGACCCAACTACAACAACACTGAGCCATGACATGAGCTTAAGATCTAAAGAGTAAAAAAAGAATAATGGGAACCTTATTGGCGAGCCCCAAGACCTACGAAGAGTTAGGTCGTAGCCTCAAGAAAAACGCGGAATATAATCACCCGACGCCATAAGAAAAACCGCTCCCAAAAGCGGCTAAACACACCAGCATAAGTACTCCATATAGCAGGGGACTCCCTGACATCGAGTATATTCTATCAATCGGTGAAATAACTTTAGAAAAGCATTTTAAGTTGTCCCAAAAAAGGACCTACTTTTGATTCATAATGGCGTGAACTAGCAGCGCAGTGAAAGCTGTCCCGATGGAAACATAATGATACGGCCAGAGTACTCCTAAATTAGCATTGAAATAATGGAGGTTGAGTACATCAGCATTGCACAAAATTTCTGTGTGTGTCCCACCAATCAAAGTGCCGGTAGCGCCAACGACACTGTAAAGTACAAATTCTGTAAGGTTGTGCTTGGCCACTCAATTCAGATCTGTAAGTACCTGAAGCTCCAGGCCATATAAACCATACTAGATAATGGGCTTCAGCGGTGGGCAATTTCCGAATACCAAGAAGCTTACGCGGCGCTTTGAAAGACGTCGTTGGTAAGTAACATCACAATCGTGCTCCTATAGTTCGATGAAATTGAAGGTCAATAGAGTTAGCTAAAAGACGCCACAAGCAAACCATACCTAATAGCTATAGAGTCGTTGGGTTCTTTTGAAAATTTCATGTCAAAATATCGATATTATCATGTAATCAGCAAGCAAACTTACTCGCCATCCAATACCCAAAATAATGGGTAACTGTCATTCCAAACAACATGGTGTTGACTGCGAAAAAAACAGATCAAAGGATATACGACATTTGGTGATCAGCTACCAACGAAATTGAAAAAAGAAACAAAAAACGACGCACAGAAGGAACCCAGAGTCAGAGCACCTATAAATTGAAGATTAGACTTTTGAATTGACGATCATGAAGCTCAGAACAGAAGACAAACCGAAGGAACCTTCAAAGCCACCCATGGTAACTCTGAAAAGGAGAATATACGCAAACCAAGAAGTGAAAAAAAGTGGAAGGAAGACGACGTAAGGCCACCAAGAAAAATGGGCCCTGAGAACGACCCATTCCCAGGGGAAAAAAACATGGCCAACTTGTAACTTCGATCAATGCGAGCCTCTGGCCTATCCTTTTCTGGCATTGGCCCAACCAGATCCCACGGCGAATATGTTCGGTCGACCGTGCAATTGCATACCCTTGTTGACAATGGTGAAATTCGCCCGATCGGGGATGAAGAACGTCTCGCTTTGGTCGCTTGGAAAATCCTTCACCATGACCCTGAGGATTGGCAAGGAAAGCACTTAAGCTATACCTAGCAGAAATACCAATTTTCTTCCATGTTTGTACTTTCGCTCCATGATCAACTTTCCAATTGCCAGGTACGTAGATTACCTGGCCTTCACGCCCTAGGTAGAACCTTGACCGTTGCTTTTTTTCGCGGCAATGTCCTAAGATGATTGACGAAGGACAATTCATTGGCCAATTGGCTATTATTCTAAATGCGAATTGAATGCGAAGTCATTATTTTGAGAACAATTGATCCAAAAAAAGAAACGACGCACATGCGACCAAACAAAGCACAAAATATTGACAAAACGGTCAATAAATTATGTTCGTCAAGTACAGCTGAGTTGTCAGCATAAAAATTTGTACACAGCGACGTCTGCGCAGATAGAACTAGGCGAGCGGAGCAGCGTATCGCCCTCGAGGCGCAGTCAAGATATAGGGACCATGTGCACTTGAATGTTGCTTGAATGCGGTTCTGATTCTGCAGACCCTGAATAATGAAAGTCACAAGCAGCCCTGGGCCTGAACACTGCTTCCGAAGTGCATAGTGAATTTGGTTCCGAGAGTTTAGTTCAGATATCGAGTAGCAACCAAAGTCAAGATCGAGGCTTTGTTGAGGCTGGATGGGGAAGTCGGGGAGAGAGAAGAGTGAACCGACGATGCCATCTGCCCGATGGCCGACACGCCTATTTGTGGCAACTGTGGCGGCCACAACGGCGACTCGGCTTCCCGATTTCGCTTCCTGGCACTACATTACGCAGTCGCTTGCATAGCTTTCAGAACTTCCATATTTGATAAGAGTAAAGTCTGATAAATCGTCATTTTTCTGTTAAGACATGCATTCACGCACTTACTTGATAGGGAGGGATAGAAGAATTTTTTTCGCACAACGATTTGCATACTTGATCCATTCTGAGCCAAGAGCGCTGAGCAGAGATTGACTATGTTCAGGTACGTATCTGCTAAAAAGTATACCTAGTAGTGGAGTGACACACGAGCTTCTGCTTCGAATTCTTCGGAATTGAACCTATGATTCTTCTGTCGAAAAAAAATAGTCTTATAAGAGTATTTGGTAGCAGATATTGGAGCCTTAGAAGAGAGGTTTCGAATTTTCTTTGACGTGCGAAGGATATCACCCATCATCGACATATCGCGTACAATTACTATCATGTAGAATATGCATCAAGTAATGGCAGAGAAACAAAATAGATTGACCGCACCTACGCCACCGTGCTGCAGGAATATGAGATGCACAAATCCGTGGCAGGAGCCGAGGATGGTGAGAAAATAAAAATGGCGTAGATTGTCCGGTCCTCTAGTACATGGATGCGCCGAAGTCCACTCGGCAGGTCACTGTCGGTGTTCCTTCTGCTTGAACCTTTCTGCCCTGCCCCATAACAGTGATTGGATTCTGCAATCGGAAACCAACCCGATGAGTACCGCGAAACTTGCGATGAGAAAAGGGAAACTCATCGCGCCCAAAGCACAGTCGGTGGAACGTGTACTGGAAATACGCACTGTGCGCACCAGGTAAAGTAGTTCGCCAGCGTCGTTTTAATACTGACATCTATCCAGGTGTAAAACATCAGACGTCCTCATTGTAGTCGACCTGGATTTTTCCTTCTTGAGAGTCTTAATGACTGCGTCGCGTACAGCTAGTGAACGAAGAGTGCCTGTCCCTGAATCCTATGGCCTTAGCGAATATACCAAGGATGATGGTCGAGAAACAAGAAATACTAGCGAGGACAGCAGGGTGATATGACAAAGAATAAAATATGTCCAGGTATGTAGTTGAATCGAGGACGCGGGTCTGAGCTTGGTCCAGACCAAGGTCAAGAAGTTGGCAATTGCCTGAGACCGATAAGAATACGGAACCAGAGAGGAAGTCAAGATACGGTACGAATGGCATGACTAGAGTAACGCTGTGGCGTCATTCCGACAATCCGAGAACTCTCTGCACATCTGGTGTCGTTGCTGTTCCCTGTGCACGCAATGTCGATCGCACGACTGCGCTATGTCAATATGCGTCTCTGCTGCATTCCAGTCCTATCCAAGGCGCCAAAGTGTATGGTGGTCGACGTCTCAAAGCCTTGCGCGTGCGGCATGGTAATCTCGCCTGGTCAGCGTGTTTCCTCGACGTAAGATCAATATCGCACAAGAGTTCAATTGCGCAGTGTCTATTTCTGTTCTCCGATGTCCCATATCTCATTTGTCCCCGGCAGTCTTGTCCTTCAATATTGATTCATAGGCTACGCCCGTGCAGGACCTCGCCACAAAAAGCTTCGAGCTCGGCAAAGCTGAAAACCGAGTGCGTTCAATATAAAATGTCAAGTGTCCAATGGTGATTGAAGTGTAAAATCATTACTCGGTGTCGGGGCAAGTTGTCGGGGTCAAGGATGCAGGTTTGAAAGACAAGAACCGACGACGCCAGGACGATTGGACGTTTTAACTTCCGACCGCTGACAAATCCGGCTACGGTTATTGACCCGGCCAGGCTCCAGCCGACATCAATTCTATCTTTGGCAACCGCGGCGGACGATTTCTGCGAGGCGGGTCGAGTCGCATCCGACTCGCAAGTTGCGGGCAACAAGGAGTGCGACTGACAAGGTTTTCTGAATTACAGCCTAGATGGCACACAGCATTCTTAACTTTTGAAAATAAATAAATACATGATCCATAATCCGTGTCACAGAGGCATACAAACAAGCCTGCCGCCGTGCACAGATGAACTGATTATTACATAGTCGGCCCCGATTCCGGTGGTCCTTGCGTACGTATGGCACTCCATGTGCGCAGTATGTAGCTTGAAGGTGCGCAGTTAACATCAGGGGTCGGTATCAATTTCCATTTTTGAGAGAGGGAGGCTATGCCTAACGCCTTCGAATTTCGAGAAATGGAGCGCTCAGCCCCAACTGTCGTATGTGGAATCCGCTGCATATACTTACATGATTCGATAGGAGCCAGATTCTATGAGGAGGACTTAATAAATTACGAGACGAGATGGAAGCCGGTGTGACATACATGTTAGATTCATTGCGAGCCATTGTCAACTCCTCAACTCTGACTATTTCACAATATATTTAGCAATGGAGTACTTACACGAGCCCCAGAGAACACCGCGTTCGGCGGTATCTTGGAGACCCTACAATGAATCTCTGTTATAGGAAAAGTACCCATACTTTTCGTATCTGGTGGAAGAATACTGTACAACTTGAATTATGTGTATGACTGTCCGCATCTAATTAAATGCGCCCAGGCAAATCAACATAAGAAGCAACAAGCATTGTACTCATATCTACTTTGGGATACAAGTGTTCAGTGAAATCTAGCATTATTTGGTGAAGTTTGGCCGTATGGGTGTATTCGACTGGGATACAGAGAAGATGCAAAAATGTGAATATTATCAATTTTTTTTTATGACTAAAGTATTTAATTGGGTATGTACAGTTGGGCTATAATCTACAACAGGGGTATTCCTGCGGGTAATATTGATACAGTGATGGTTGTTGTACAATTGCATGGTATCGTTGGGTCTATTACCTGGGTCAGGGAGCATCGCAATCATGATTTGGATTTGATGATCGCAGTGGCGGGGACGGCACGCAGTGACACACACATTCGTGCGGTGGCCTATTGTCGAAGGTTGTGGCCACCGGTATAATGTGGTCCGGTCATGGAGAGTCTGGCACGGCGAAGGATCTAAGATATTTCTATTACACAATTGAGGCGTCTTTTTCGGACTTGGACCGCCACATCGGGAGGGAGGGCGAGCGGAGTCGAGTCCTGGAGGTAGCGACGTGAACGGCAAAAAATACAGAGCCGATGACGGAGAGAAAAAAGGCGGCTTGTGGAAATGGAACGTATTGACAGAGGAGGATGATCCATTGGGATACGAAGGTCAGGAGCGCATAGACGAAGAACACTTGGGGAAGAGAAAAGACAAATGCGCCGCCTTGAAACTTGAAAAGCGGAGAAATGATCGAGTCGAGATATTCGTGCGCGGTGACGGCGGTTGCATCTACGAGTTCATCATGACGGTGGATGAGAAGCGCCGACGTCAGTATGCTTAGAGTTGCCAACGATGTCGATGTATACGCTAAGACGGGCGAGATGGGAAGGAAGAAACAGAAAATATGGCAGAGGAGTAGCACGACCGAAGTGACGATGCTTCGTTGCCAGTTTTTCATGCAATACGTCATGAAGGAGGCCCAATCACTTCCGTAAACGAATTGATCCACGAACAACGAATCCAATCGCTTGAGATACGTCTCCGATGTCCTGAAAGTCAAAATGGATCCGATTGTCTTTGTCCATTGCATTTCTTGGACTGCATCGACTAGAATAGCGGAGTCCCGTGAAAGCCGGGCTTGCTCCTGTCCGAAGTGAGTTTCATAACGGTTATACACTAGAAAAATGTTAGGTTGAGAGTTATCCCTGAAAACACAGCCCGACATACTGATTAAGCCCCAGAGACGGGCAACTATCGCTACCGTGTAGCCTTCGTGAATCTGATTCCTTGATGAAATGAGGAGATTCAAAAATTTCTCGGTTGTTGCGGCATCGTACGGGAAGGTTGACAGAGACGATGTGAGGTTGTCTAATTATTTTAAGATCAGATTTACTTCTTACGCCGAATGGCAAGTGAACTTACCAGCAAGACCATGAGAGAAAACCAGAATAAGTTCATCAATGCATCGCTGAGGAAGTCCTCCCATGTGCATGCAGAAATTCTCAACGTGGGACCAATATTGGGCCTGCAATTGCATTTCTAAGCAGAGAAATCAGCACATCACATCAAGGGAAGAAGACGTGAAACTCACGCAAGTGCGAGGGCGAGACTACAGGAAGGAGGCCAAGATCGTCAGTTTCATCTCGGCTGAGCCAGAATATCGTCTGAGTGGTATGGTCGGCGATATAGTAATTGCAATCATCGTCCTGTGTTTGCAGGAAAAGCTCCATGCTGCTCGTGAGGACTATCTCTTGATCGGCGGCACATTTCTCAACATGTGCAGTCCACGCTGCAATCTTCGCTGCCACTTCTGGGTCGTGGATGTTGCACTCCGTCACACAACGCAGGTCCGCAGAGCTATGGAAGTAAGCTTTCCCTTCGGGGTGGACCGCACTCGACCAGTCGGGTGGCAGGTATGTTGGCCTATAGAACAAAATTTGTCCAGCTCATGATTTATGCAGTTAGCGATGTTCACTTACGAGGCATCCCGTGCTGATGCGAACATAGCTATCTCAACAATTGCATTTGACCGTTGAACTCTAAAGAATAATGATGGTTTGAATCGTTAGATTATCGTGAGAATGATGCTGCACACCTTTTTTGCACATCATATCGCCCAGTGGATTGGGGGAGGATTGGGCGGAGAGACCCTAATGAGAAGGTATTTTGCGAATGGCTTTCATTCTTGAACAGGATACCGTTTTCCATTGATAGAAAGAGACTGAAGCTGGTAGCTGATCAAGAAATGAGTGGGGTGTAAGTATGGGAAGCAGCGTTATTCGATGACACAGTTTTATAAGGAGTACTTGAGGCTGTGGCGCTTATGGTGAACTTCAAGTCAACGATCATTATTACATGTGGCATGTGACATGTGACAGTCGCTAAGCCCACTGTGACTCCGTGGGCGATGCTCATTGCTTTAAGTTATAACAGCCTCTACATTGTTATGCAGCACCGCTTTTCAAGCGTTGACAGTTTACGCAGCGGCCAAATTCTCGCTCCTCACTAGTCCCACTAGATCGCAACAAGACAAAATGTTGAGATAATGGCCCGCAAACCGTAATGGACCATGGTCGGGAGCCGGGGGCGGGAAACCCGGCGTTCTGGTCACGTTATTCCACGGACGATATCGACTCCTCACAATATTATTATCTAGCATCAAGATAGAGTCTCGACTCTCTACACAACAGTGGTGCCCTCACAGCCCAAATTTCAGATATGACCAGTACCTTTGAAAGTGGAGACAAGATACAGCAGTGAGCAAAAATTTGCTTCAAGGCTATGGATACTCTGATTACACAGTCATTACTGATTCAGGGACTTGGGAATGGCGCCTACTGCACTGGATAACAGCCACACTGTACATCCGAAAAGAGGTTAGCGCTTCCCTGAGTTGATGTTTGATAGCTTTTCTTATTTCCAAGACTTTAGCGCCCGCCGATGCCCCTCTAGAGCACCAATCAAGCGCCTCTTCCGGGTCGAACACTCTTTCACAAGAGACTCGGACCCCTGACGACACCCCTGAAGATTGTTCAATCTCACAAACGACTGGAATCAAGTCCACAGATCCAGGTACTTCAAAAACTGATTATCATAGCCCCTTAGCCCTTAGCCCACGCGCTTACAATAGTCTGCTAGACAATCAATCAGACGATGAAGATGAAGATGAAGACGGAGACGAAGACGAGGATTCCGCTAGCACGGATGAAGACTCTGATGAAGATTTCCCCCGATTTGAGGAGTAAGTTGGCGATCCTTTGCTAGGTATTCCGACTTTCGTTCATTTTATTTCATTTTAGCGCCCCCCGCGGCCGAATTGTCAAACCCGTATCTGGCCCGAAACCTACGAAACCACCCAAATAACTTAAGCCTCAAATTTGAAAAACAAGTTACTATATTAATCGGAGCCCCGTTCAAGTTGAATGGATATATATTCTCTGATCTTGCCTATGTCTATTGCAGAGCGATCTCACTGCTAAAACACCGGGCCTCAACGATAATCTCGTTTGACACAATGCCATCTAATGCCATCTCCTTGATCCGGGTACTCAGCGTTCCGAGAGCATTCGGCTCGGAGGACAGAGCCTTTGGCTCTGTCCCGATGACCGCTCGGATGGTCCCATGGCATATATGGTTATCAAGTATAGCCTTCGGAATCAATTCAAATTATTCTAAGAAACATATTATGATTAACTTTGACTCACCATTTAGCCAACTATTGAATACTGATATTGACAACTGGCGCTGTTGATTGTAACTCCCACTTAAGGTGAGAGACACGATGAATGAACCAAACAATATGTTGTACTCTGTCTCGATGGCATCCTTCAACGTGTTCGCAACCCACCAGCCCATTAATGGCCGGTACTGAGATGAGAGGGGGTCGCTGTGACCGGTTGACTTGGTAAATAAATTACATCTGAGTCTGGGGTACGGCCACACACACTTGTTCTCTTTCCCACTGTGGGGCAGTGAAATACTTCTAATAGGGGAATTATAGCCATATGAGGCGATGCAACAATAGGATGCACACTTTTAGCCAAAATGGCATAACGACATATCCCTAGCAACTTTGTACATATGTACTACTCAACACAGCTGTTACCAGACAATAGCTAACGTAGTCGTACAATACTCCTACTTTGATGGTCGCTCTCGGCCAATGGCACTTGTATTTCTTGGGCGCTTAAGCACTGCAACTTTAATGGTGGCTTTTATGGGGTTCAACAAGGTTTTCTGATTTACTCAAAGGCTGTGGTGAGCCATGACGGCACTCATATCGGTATAAAAAGGCTTGATCTGAAGTTCAATACTCCATGTCGTTGTGGTCCGACATCCCATTTCATCTCTCCTGCCAATAAAGTCCAAATAGACTGTGTTCCTGATGCTACATTCCGAAATATGCCTTGGCAGTACATTTTCATCACTTTGGAAAGCTTGTATGGTTCTTAAGATTGAGAGAAATATTTTATACACAGCATAGAGAACTCAATTAAAACCGACAGCCCACCAACTTGAATGGAGTTATTTTTAGCTCACCATTTATTACAACGTAAGTATCTCATGCCAGAGGCTGGGGGCAGTGTTCATGAGACAAAGGGGAGAATTGTATAAAGCATATATGCGATGCCTGTTGGCGTATACCTAGCGTTGAAGTATAGATATTCATTTACTAGTATATCAACGTCCTTTCAAGGGTAATTCATTCGATCCACAATGCCACGCCTATTTGTGCGCTCAATAGAAACCTCTATTCATTCGCAGCTCCTCATGTAATGCTTTAGACAAGTGACAAAAAAACTATTCTGCTGGAAAGTTATGCTCTCTTTCGAGAGAAATTATTGCATAGTCTGCTTGCACGCGCGAATAAATATCCTATCTTCTCTTTAAGGCAAAAAAGGTAATTTACAAGTTACAAACTTAGGCCTATTTAGGTAATTATTCTCATCAATACACCTTCGAAAGCCATAGATTCGCAAATATCAAACGACGACTGCCTTTTCGGTATCTTGTGATTGATTCCGGAGCTTTGAAATGGCGTGGACAACCCATCTGTTGGCTGGCATCACCCACTTCGCTCCAAGCGGTGTGCTTACGGGCTGTACATCGCCATTCGATTGTTTATCAGATCCGTAATTCTCTTCCCTGCTTTCGTTTCTCTGAAGAAGTTTTCCCCAAGAAGTGTAGGCCCACCAAGAGAGAATAACGATTGGCGCGCAGAGAGTTCCGACGATTATGCGGGTCGATGTGTCTGAGCTTTGGAAGCAGCTAAAGCAAAACGCCGCGAGGAAGTACAAAATTCTTAATCAAGAAAGGGGAGATTTCGTCAATCGAATAATGTCCAATATACCAGTCACAATATAAATACTCACCCCCATATCAAGAAAGCATAAGGTAGGCTATACAGAATAGCTAGTGTTTCTAGTCCCATTCGCGGATGAAGCCGTTTAGACAAATAGGTTTGCTGTGGAAATGCTCGTGTCAAGTTCGGCGGTTATGGCAAAACAAATGTATTAATACTGACCACAAACTCGGCATCATATATTGGGCGCTTGTTCGATGTTTGTTTTACGAGAAGCAACCCCATTACAATGCTTCCAACGTTTGCGGCCATAGAAATGTAGCTAGATATTTGTGCTGGAGACCTTGTAAAACCTCGATGGATATCTTCGCCATGGATTATAAGCAATCCGACATTAGCGTTCAGCAAAATGGCGGCCTACATTGAGCATCATATTAGTGTCAGCCATTTGATAAGACATGAGGTCATTAGCGGACAGATTCAACTCACCAGGAGAATCTGCGCTTGCCACTCAGAATTCAGTTGTTTAAACATTTGATCCCAGCAAGGTGCATATACTATCTGGTCTACCCACAGCTGCTGCAGCTTTTTTAGATGTACCTTTGGAGCAGAAAAGAGCAGGACAGAAATGGACTTCATAAACCAGTTGCGTTGGTTGGTAGGCTTTCCGTATACTGACTGTGCACGATCAAGACGCGCATGCGCCTCCCCGGCATAGTTCCAGTATCTCGAAGATGCTGGAATGGAAGAAATTCAATGGGTCGTCAGCACCCTCAGTATAATAATTAATCAAAGAGAGTACCGAAGATGTACATAAAGCGGGCTTAAATCAAGTCAGAAGCGTCAGCGAAGGCCATCAGAATTTTGATATACAAACTCACAGACGAAGCTCATGGAGCCAACCGCATTACTGTTCCCACGAGCTAGGCAAAAATTGAGGCTTTCGTTGGTCGCATCTGTACGAGTAACTCACTTTCCAAGTTCGTTGTAATATCCAGTATCTTGTACAAAACTTCTAAATCATAAGGAGCAGTTGAAGTCGACGAGGTGATGCTATCTGAAGAACAGAAAATAACACAATTATTCGAAAAAGAAAAGTCAGGAGCTGGACTGTTATTTACCCCCAACAAAATGCAGGACAATATCTTTGAGCTCCCCGACGAGTGCCGGTGATAAAGCCAAAGAGTTTGGATATTGCATGAGGTGGTACCTTCACGCGATACCATTGAATTGATCGACACGGAACAAGAATGGCAAGTTTCGTTACCAGTACTGCAGTTCAATATGATGGCCTGCCCGAAAATACAGAGATTAGGGTGTTAAGAACATCATTCAACTCAAAGAAGAACCTACGGAGCCTTCCAGGACTGTCGATACTTATATCATTCGTTTCATAAGTATCAAGAAAGAATATACTTCTCGTTTCGTGGTTTGCAAAATAGTAATTCGTTTGAGTGTCGTCCTGGATATCAATAACGAGATCAGCACCCTCTGGAAGAGGAATTGCATTTTTGGAAAAGAAATCCGTGATAATAGATATGTCATCCATAGCTTGGTCAAGAATTTTAACGTCATAAACGTTTGCATCCGTGTAGACTCTCTGCCGCACATTCATTAGAGATAGTACATGTAGAAAACGTAGGCACCCCAACCTTCTCTTTAAGAAAGAAATAGCGCCCGCCTTCGGGATGAACGTGTTCCACCCAACCTTGGGAAGGAGTCGGCCTTTAAGAATGGAATACGATTTCATTTGAATTTCATTGAGAGAAAGATCTTGTCGAATAAAAGCAAACTCACCGAGTACAGGGGGAAATGGGCAGATCAATAGTGGTGTCAAAGCTTGTACTGGGGCAACTGCTCCGAAAACATTAATTTTAAGCCATCAAAAAGTGCATACGTGAATGCATGCCCTTACTATTTTCTCCTATCAGCGTCATAACGGTCAATATCCTGAGGCTTTATGGGTTTGATGCGGGAATGGCGTAAGTGGCAAGGGCTGTGCAAAGTCCGAGAGGTCTCCGTGCGACAGTCATCTTGAATATTCGAGTTGGAATCAATCGAGGATCTAGAGGACTGAGCCGTGGTGTTATCGAGTAAAAATGAGGTAGGCTCATCCACAAGAATCGAAACATCGTGAACTGACGCTGATGAGCTCAGGTTCTGCGCAAATGAAGTCCAGGAATTGCCATGGGAGCCATGCGATAATGGGTATAAGGAACGAGCAACGCCTTCGAGGTTGATAGTTTCCGGAATCCGTTCAATTTGATAAGGTAGAGATGTAGTTTGATTTGGGATCGGTCGACCGTGGTGAAGAAGCGATGGTTTCTCAGAGACAATTGGTTTTATGAGAGCGCCGTTCTGGAGGCCCGCTTTCTGTATTTCCTGGCCATGAGTATCAAATGATGAGCACCCTAGCAAAGATTTATTGAGCCAGGAAAACCGAAATTTCGCCCAAAGCGCCGTGAATTGCCTGAGAAGAGCTGCGAAGAATTTGGCTAAGACTGGTCGTTTCGAAAGCAGAAGTACTGCCAGCTTTCGAAAGGCGATGAGCGCTTGTCGTATCCGTAAATTCGCCCCCATAGTGCGAATGAGCGAGGCACCCAGAAACTTCGAGGATAGTCACGAATCGCGAGTCGTCAACTGAGGGAAGAATCGAAGGGCAACCTGTCATTCGCGAACGAAGACCTCAAGGCCTTAAGGCAAGCACTGTTGGTGTCTGTTGTCCGGGTCCCTGAGAATCAATGTTAGGGATAGCACTTGCTTTAATCCTGTTGCCCGTGTATTTACCAGGTTCCCTTTCCCATTGCGCATATATTTGCTGCTCAGATCTCTAGGCTCTATGACCAAATACTTACCTCCTCTGCGACGGCATGCTTGATATATATCTTTTCCCTCCATTTATTGTTAGGGGTATTAGGTTTGGCGTTCGGCGATGAGATCGAAAATGAAGGATACTTGGATGGGAGGCAGTGTATTGAACAACACGAGCACACCATCGTGCTCCGCATGGCATTTAAAATTGATCGATCCGCATATTATCTGGCTACTTAGTACTTCTTTATTATTTTCATGCATATTTAATGCATACATGACACCAAACGTTAGCATACCTTTCCGAGCGCTTGCAGGCCTGCTGGGCGCAATGTCAAACAACAATGCCGACATAAAATTCCATACAAATGAAAGCCCACTGCTTCTAGAATAGAATATCGTACAATACATAATTATATCTACATACACCTTCAGAATGAATAGCAAAATGATACAGTACAGACAACAAATCTATGGTATACACGTCTTCACCATAAGTGAATTGGGTTATCTCATTCTAACCTCTGCTTTCCATCCTGGTACAAACACTACACCTTTCCTTAGCTTTCCTTCCGTCCTGGTCGTTATTGTCATGGGGTATTTGAAAATGCAATACATCGTCAGACCACTGTTGTGT
This sequence comes from Pholiota molesta, assembly GCA_014925825.1. Classification (NCBI taxonomy): domain Eukaryota; kingdom Fungi; phylum Basidiomycota; class Agaricomycetes; order Agaricales; family Strophariaceae; genus Pholiota; species Pholiota molesta. The sequence goes on from JACGCK010000029.1 coordinate 16,052, forward strand.
CTCCGGAATCAAGCGAGTGTCGGATATACATGAGAACGGGAAGACTGCGGATTTTTTCGAATATTGATATTTTAGGAGGCGAATATGCGGATCGGTGGTCCTCAAATTCAGCACACTGTCGCTCCTCGTATGAAAGGGGCCGTTTTTCTTCCGTTCCTTCTTCTTTCGTCTCCCACGATGTGACGATGCACCAGAGGATGAGTATTGCAACAGTGGCAGACAGCGTTCCAACAAGGCTGCGCGCTTGAATGTTGGAGGCCTGGAAGAAGACACAACAAAAGGCGCCAAGGAAGGTCACAACGCTGTCATAAAGGTAAGGGATAGGCCAAATCATCGGAATTGGTAGACCACATACCCCCACATCAAAAGAGCATAAGGAAGACTGTACAAGATGGCCAAGGTTTCCAAGCCTAAGCGAGGATGGTTTCTCCTGCGTAAGAAATCTTGCTGCGATGCATGTAAATCAGCAAGACATATATGACGCTGGGAAACCGTCACTTACCACGTCGTCATTTGTTTCTCGGCTTTTGGTTCGATTTTGTCGCATCAACAACAGACCCAAAATAAGGGCTCCAGTATTTGCCACAACAGATAAATAGCTCAATATTTGCGCGTCAGATCGGAAAGGATCGGCATTGGTGTCAACACTTTGAATGGCAAGGAACCCGACATTTGATGTCAACATAACGGTTGCCTGTTTGAAAGAAAGGGAGAGTCAAGCCAAGAGGAAAGCCTTTTTCTTTTGCAAATGGACTTACGAAGAAAATGAATTCTTGCCACTCATCATTCAAACTTTTCATCGTTTGCTCCCAGACGGATTTGTGCATGATGCCATCTACCCACATTTTTTGCAAATTTCGTAAATGAATATCGGGGGCTGAAAAAAGGAAGAACGATAGCGTCTTCACTAGCCATGTGCGCTTGTTCAAGGGATCGCCGAAGACAGAGAAGTCACGCTCGATTCGAGCATATGACTCGCCATGGAAGTTTATAAACCTCGATTGGTCTATTCAAAAGTTAATGGCGACCTCAAAGTGACGGACGACAAGTAGGAAACTTACAGAAGATATACATGTGGCGAGCTTTAGTTCAGGGTGGTCAATGGCATTGAAGAATGTACAATATCAATTGTTCCTTACCGAAGAGAGCCATGGTTCCAGGATAACCGGGTTCAGCATTCTCTAAAAAGCAGTCAGTATCCATGAAACAACATACATGCTTCATAACTTACTTTCCATCTCACCCGTTAGACCCAGGATCTGAACCAAGCCTTCCAAGGTGTACGGAGCCGTTGAGAATGGCGATGTCATAGTATCTATGGTGAAATGAAAGTTGAAAGAGAGACCTGGAGATTGATGGTATTACGCACCGCCAATGAAATATAGAACGATATCGCGAAGTTCACAAACCATCGCATTTGTGAGATTGCGGCAATCAGGGTACAGATTCACAAAATACCTGCATTATGATGTCTTTATTACGATGGACTTCTGATCAAGCATATATTTTGCGTACCAATACTGAGACTGCAATTCGTAACCTGAATAAATTGTGAAGAGCAAATGAGAAGTAGTTTGAATTAAAAGAAAATCGTGAACTTACTTAGATGACGATAGGTCCTTATGCCCTTGATTTCGCGAGCGTTAGTTATATCCCATGCCCCAAGAGGATGCAAGAAGAAGATTGCTTTTGCATCGTGATCTGCGTAATAGTACAATGTCTCGAAACCACCCCCGTCCCGGTGGTCGACATCTATCATGAGCACTGTGTTTTCAGGAAAAGATGGAAAGTTCGAGGCGAGTCGTTCAAGTCGAGCGATATCATCCATCATCCGATTCAGGATATCGGGATCATAAAGGTTAGAATCTGTGTACACTCTCTGGAAAAGAGGAGAGATTGGTCTTGGAAATATTATATGTAGTCACACGAACAAACGTACCTTCTCTGGATGGTGGAAGTAACGAGCTCCTTCTGGATGAGCTATCCTTAGCCAGCCACCAGGCGCCGCCGGCCTTTTGGACCTATTAATGAGTGACGGAATCAGGGAAAGGAAGATACGTACCTCTCAAAATTTACTGTTATTGGATCAATTGCAAACTCGCTCCATCCTTTTCGTCTGAAAACCAATTAACATGACGTGGCAAGATATCTCGAACACCGGCATTTACTCACGTCCTCGTTCGCCTCATATATCGCTTGTTATCGTCTGGCGTTATAGGCTGAATGTTGTGGTTTTGATCATCGGTTCCATGCGAATAAATTGGGCCGAGAGGTATAAAATCTGCAGTGATATCCGGTGACGTCCTAGTGGTTTCGGCGAGACGAGAACCCGCTTTTGAATGTGATGATGGGACCTGGATGCTGGTGTTGCTAACACTACCAGGTGCATCAACTTCAGCAGTTGGGGACATTGGTTCAACATTGATACTTGGAGGTGGGGAAGGGCGGGTAGAATAATCTCCATGTTGGTTCGATGAATTCGAAGTGCGCTGATCTCGTCCAGGGTCGCATGGGTCGCGGATAACAGGCTCATTCTCATTCTCAAGAGAAGTTGGAGATGTGACCTCTATTCCAACCTCTGAATTTGGAGAATCTGGCTTGGGAGTGTACTGTTCTTGTCTTGAACTATTTGCGATCGGATAGCCTGGGATGTGGAGGTCTTGCAAAGAGCTCGACATTTGACGTTGAGGGTTCCTGGAAAATGTGCCAGAGGGAATGGGGGTAGGGTTCAGCGGTAAATCATAGACGGATCCTGGACCCCGGATTGAAGGTACATAGTTGGACTCTGGGTGCTGAGAAGAACGAGAATGGCTACGACTCTCAGGATCTCCCAACCGTATTACTGAGGAACGTGAAGTGTTTCGAATGCCGTTAGACGAGAAAGGATAGGACAGTGAAAAAGATGCTTCATCAAGGGAGATGGTGTCGCCATGTCGGATGATAGTGTATGGCTTTTGGTCGCTGGAAGCACCTTCAACATGATCCTTCGGGGTGGTAAGCTCGTCTTTTGGTGGTTTATCGATCCTTTTTGGAAGGAAGTACAACTTCGAGCGAAAGAGACGCCATAGAACGGCCAATCGGCGAAGTATTCCGGTGAGCGCCCGTTCCACACATTGTGGTTTCAATATTCGCAATAGCCGTCGGCGAAGAGCCAGGATTAGTCGTAAGAGTGGCGAAGTGGTCTGAGCCATGTCGAGGGAGTAGCTTCGTTGCTGCCACTAGAAAAACGTAAAGCAGGAAGCAACGCGCCGCAGCCTGAAGTGACTTCGAGCTAAGCACAGGTGTATGGGTATTTTCCGCCATCCTAACCAAGGGTTCTGGTAAAAGTCCTCATGTCGAAGGCCTAACCGAGTTCTAACCCCATAAAGAAGATTGATCAGACACCGTGTACTTAAAAACGGCGACGGCGCCGACGGCGTTTGCCCATTCACTCACATCTGAATGTGCGCACAGCATTCACTTGTTACTCTAGTTGCGTAACATGTTGCGAGCGCAAAACTACTGACCGTTCGGTTTCGAAGTTTGTTCGAAGTTCAAATTCAAAGTTCAGCTTCAGGCTCGGGACGCCTTAGGGGAAGTACACGTGACTTTGGAAAAGCCGTGCACCGGCATTGCACCAGCATTTTCCTTGGGATTCGCGAGGACGCTGCACACCAACTGCACACCTTGTCAAACACTTTTACAGCCAATACCTGCAAATAACAGAGCCCGCAAATTCTCCGGTGATATATGGTGATTATAAATCTATCAACTAGTACACCAGTCACTGGAATCGTACTATGTACCCCGTCAAAGCGGTGTATTGGCGGTGTACAAGTACAAGTAATACTAGTAAGTGAGCCGTATGTGCCACCACTCATGGGCGCTATTGATGGCATAAAATTTTCAGTCCGACGATATTCGGGACTCAAATCGAGTCGTTGCGCGTTTATTTGGAGACATCATTTGATGTCAACAGATTAAGAGAAATGAGCAGTGTTAATGCTCCAAAAACTTGCCAAAAACTATTACACTGCCTTCGACGCTGGTTATAAGTACATACTAACTCAAGAAAAAGAAACTTGAAACCTGGTGCCATGAGAATTAGTGATTGGCTGAGACCCAAGATGGCTGCTCAGCGCGTAAGCATTGCCGAATTCTACGGTATACATGGAAGCCCGGTTCATAATGTAAATTCACTTGGAAAGCCTTCTCTTCCTTTATTTATTATTATTAACACATAGCCTTCAGTAGCAAGAGGTGTGAACGTGTGCAGTGCACCCACAATAGACATTGATTTGCACACCTCGGCAGTGCTTGAGCGCTGAGCACTTGAGCGTCCCTCCCTCAAAGACTTACGTTATCCTTAGCCTTACGGCGTATAAAGACGCATGCTAGAATCAAGTCCACATCATCGAACAGCATCCCTGCACATTGCTCCTTCTCAAGAGGTATTATATTCTATCCTTATAATTCCTATTGATATAGAAACTTATGCTGAACGACCTTGTAGAATTCAAACTATGACAACTAGTAAAGCGATCATTAATCATGCGGAGGACGAAGGTAGATCCCAAATTTGTACTACTAATATCAGTCTAATATTCGGCATTTTCAGAATCCATCATTCAAACCAACGATGTAGATAAAACCGAAGAGGACATCAGAACGTCGAACGACGAAAATAATAGCTCTGGCGAGGAGAACGAATGCTCGGATAACGAAGAATATGACTCTTCCGAAGAGGAGGAGGATTATCCTCAATGGGCAGGGTATGTCCCCCAAAATTGGCTTTACTTATTGATACATCCACTGATCCTTCAATCATATTTTCGCAGAGGCCGTCCCCGTGCCGCGATAAAAAGAATGGTCACAGGACCAACGACGAAGTCCGATTCCAAAACAAGTTTATTGGACAAGGACAAGTCGAAGGACAAGGTCAAACCAAAGGGTAAGGACAAAGACGACAAAGGGATCGGATCAAACTCGAAGAAGGTAGAGCAACCTGTCGCAGGCCCAGCAAAAAAGCAGTAGTACATAAATCTACCTTCTTGGTGTGGCACCAGCTGCCAGCACCACCACGCCACGGCTTTGCAATGTTCCTTCCATACGTCCCGCGCATAATTTTGATTCTTTTCTCAACGAATCTATTATCAGCGCTTCCATCTCCAATTCCAGCGCGCGAATGGGAAAGGCGAAGTTAGTCGCACGCAGGCAAAGTCTTTGCTCTACTAACGCCTATGAGCGCGGAGTGGATCAGTCAGCCATGCGCAATACCATGCCACTGGGTAGAGGTTGCCTTCTCGAGATGTTAGATTATGAGCTCGTGATCAATTTCCTATGGCACTTACGGCTTTGCTATTCGCCGTTTGCCCCTGGGCGTCTAAAACTAAATTCATGGATTCGTAAGCGCACGTTTCGAGGCAGAACACATAGATGCACAGGTGGCGAGGTCTATTTTTCGCGCGATGCGCCATTTCACATTGCCACAGCTTGGCATTCCAGCCGGATGGTCCTGAAAATAAAATACTTTGCTCTATAAAAGGGTGGGCAGCAAGTGGGCAGTCCCAAGTCTTCCAGATTTCATACCACACACATTATGAGCTCCCCTTCCAATGACAAGACCAGTACAGCAATAGAACCTTCGACCTCTGTTGCCACAAGCACTGAGCCAACCATGGTTACTGTTGAGGTGACCACCTCCAGTGAGTATTGGGAATCCTTCCAAAACAATAACCTGACCCATCGAGTAGCAGAAGCCGCTGAGAGAATGATCACGCCCAGTGCGGACAGGACAGACCAGGTCGAGGAAGACGAGGAAGAGGAAGACGCTGACGACGACGACGAGGAAGAAGAAGAAGATGATGATGCGGAAGATGACGACGAGGAAGAAGAGGATGAGGACATGCCTAAGTGGGACGGGTATGTTTCTCTTGCAATGATACAGCATATCATGATTCTGAATGATCTTCTTTAGCGGAATGCCTCGCGCTCCCGTCAGTCGACCCGTTGCTGGTATTAGACCTGTTGGTGGAAATCCCCATGCTTCCAGTAACTACCCCCCTGCTGGTGGAAAGTGACAATCTGCACAGATGTCTAGAGGCTTCATTCTTGTATTTCTTTTCACATCATTCAGTTTTCTGAAGATACCCATGTTCTTGAGCGCTATTTGCCTTATCACGATAAGTATTAGATTAGGTGCTTGTTATCGTCACCGTGTGGAGTGTGTCAATCCCGGCCTGACGCCGGGCGCCTAAGGCTAAAAAGTGCTGAGCGGGTGAGCGCACGTTTCAAGACGAACATAGAGACGCACTGGGAGCGAGGTCTATTTTTCGCGCTGAATCGCTCCGCATTTCCTCCGACATGGCATAAGAACCGAATGGTTATGAAGATAAGACACTCTGCCCATAAAAGGGGTAAGCGCTGAAGTTGGCTTGTTAAAGTATACACCACGCACATTCCATACCACACAGATTATGAGCTCCTCTTTCGATGTCGAAGCCAAGGCTGAGACTGAGCCTTCAGTCAAGAGGCAACTGTTACTGATGCGACCAGCACCAGTAAGTACGAACGCGCGGAGATTAATAACCTGACCTATCGAATAGAAGAAGCCCCCAAAACAGTAATCAAAGATACGGAAGGTGAGAATGCCCAAGACGAGGAAGATATCGAAGAAGACGGCGATTAAGAAAATGAAGAGGAGGACGAGGAATGGGAAGAAGAGGATGAGGACACTGAGGATGAAACTAAATGGGATCGATACATTATTTTGCAGCTGTTCAACAATTCATCATTCTAAATGAATTTTCCCAAGTGGAATGCCTCGCGCTCGAGCTGTACACACAGTGGCTGGCAATGTCAAGCGAATCAGTGTTGGTGGCCATGGTAGGCCCCGTGTTGAGGACGACCGCTGAACCAACACATATGGGCAATACACCAGGCCATTTACCGCCGGTCAGGGATGAGCCAGAAATACGTTGGAAGCTTCTTTCTTTTATTTCTCTGTCGCATCATTCAGTTATACCTAATCATAAAATATCACATCCAAGGGCGGAACTGACTTTGTGTTATCGAGTTATCATGAGATCGCGAACAATTGCCCTGTGGCAGCTGGCATTCCCCGACCGCAGTTGGGCGTCTAGTAAATGGTTACGTGAGCGCACGTTTCGAGGACGAACATATCCGGAACAATAGAGCCAGAGACGCACAAGAGACCGCGAGAACTATTTGCTTTGCACCGCTCCGCACTGCTACCGATCGAACATTGCTTTAACAATGTAACATGACATCGCCACATTAAAGCCCCGGATGATCAAGATAAGACGCGATGATTTACCCCAGTATATAACGGGGAGCAATTCATCCAAAGCTAGCTTCAGAGTCAAATCGGCATAGCTCCCACACCGTACATACCCAACCCACCATGAGTTCCTCTTCCAAAGTCGAGACCAAGGCAGCGACGGAGCCTTCAGCAGGCTCCACGGCCACAACTACAGACGGAACTTCCGCCGCTGTAGCCACTAACACTAGTAAGCAATTGAACGATTGATAGAGCTTGGAGATTGTTGAGCTGACCTATCGATTAGAAGATGCCTCGACATCGACGGATGACATAGAAGACCAGAAAGACCAGACAGAAGAAGAGGAGGAAGACGACGAGGAAGAGTACGGCGAGGAAGAAGAGGACGACGAAGAAGAGGAAGATGATGACATGCCTAAGTGGGACGGGTATGTATTCTTGCAAAGTCTCAGGAATCAGCGTTTCCTGATTCCAAACAAAACTTCTTTAGCGGAATGCCTCGCGCTCCCGTCAAGCGACCAGTTACTGGTCCTACTAGACCGCCCCGTGGGTAGGACATATATACATCCGAAGACGTCGGAAGGCGTCGAAGCGTTGGTTTCTTGGCTTCACATCGCTCAGATCTCTATACCCAGTCTATACCTATCCTTAAGCACACATGTCATGAACATTTCTCTCGATATCAAATCAACTTCTTAAATGAGTTCGCACGCAGGCCAGTCATCAGAAAAAAACGATACATACCATTAAATATATTGTAGTCAAACATATCCCCCATGCTCAACCTCTCGATCTCGCTTTTGGTGTCCAACTCTCCGTCTCGGGGACAGCTTTTGACCTCCAGGGCGAAGGTTGTGAAGCCTTCTTGTGCTCGCCACTGCCCAGTTGCTGTTCTCGAGTGGCAGTGTCCTTAGCCTCGGCTTCCTGCAAAGAGGGCAAAGCGAAAGGCGCAGATGATTTCGATTTTCGGGGAGTGGAAGGCGTCAGGAAGGCGGGCGGCAGGACCTTGATCTTCTCCGTACTCTCTTTCGATGTTGAATCGATGCTTGTTTCTGTGGCAGCGCCCTCGGGAGACGATGCAGTAGCATTTGCAGCCGGCGTGGTAGTGCCTGCCGTCGCAGGAGTAGATTCCGTTTCGGGGCCGGAGAGGGACCTTGCACTCGTAGCTGAAGCGGCGTCTTCCAGCGCCTGCTGTGCACCTTGTTGCCGTATCCGGAGCATCTGCTCAGATTCCGCCCTGTCCCGGGCTTCGATTATCGCTGCATTTGCCAGAACACGCTGTCGGCGCGCCATGTCGGCTTGTAGTTCCTACATGCCTCATGAGACGTGGAAAAAAGAGGTGCTAAAGCGAGTTTCACATACTTGAATGGTAGGTGGGTGTTTCCGTGTATGAGTGAGCCATGCAGACCATTGAACTGTGCAACCGTATTGCGAATGAGAAGTTGAATAAGCAGAGAAGAAAGCTACACGCACTAGCAAGCCGTCTTCCACCACCAATATATTTCCACACATCCTCTGGGTCCGAGTATTGCACAGTCCTTTTGGTTATAGTAGGATCTAATAAAACGAGTAAGTCAACCTGCTTTGAAGAAAATTCTGTGCACGTAGACCAACCATTTAACGACCTCGTTTCATAGAACGTGTTCCCTAAACACTACAGCATAAGGTCCAAAAGCGCAAGTGGAAAAGATATTCCAACAGCGTATACCTTCTAAATCTTTCCCAACATAACGGACCTAGAATACCGAGGGCTATATGAGTTTTGAGCATGTAACCAAAAGACATTTGGCAAGACACTCACGGGATTTCGGATGACATTCCAAAACCTTTTGAGAAACGACATTATTGAAGAATTGTAGAATTCAAACTACAAATACGCGTGCTGGGGGTAGTCGGCGACGTTTAACATTCAAAGTTCATGACAAGGAAAGAGTCGGCCACAAGTCGGCCCGCCACGCGACGGCGTTGAAGCTCACTTACGTCAGCAGTTACACCTTCAGCAGGCCAACTTTGTCCCTAGCCAATAATGAAATATGCTACATTGATTCAATATTCGAGTCTATGAAAGGCAAGGAAAGAGTTTAATCCAGTTGTTGGGGTACAGCGTCTACCACACTACAAAAAAAGCAGGCTCAATTGGAAAGTCGAAACTAGAAATCACCACCAAGGTCCTCATCATCCAAATCCCCGTCCTGAATCTCCTTGGCCAGCTCCTTCTCCCGCTCCCTCGCTCCCTCCGCAGCAGCCAATTCTTTCCGGTGTGCGTTGAGTGGGTACCGCATGGCCTACAAAGAGTTATTCCATTTATGAGCACACAACCCACGCAAAGAATAACAGAGGAAAAGCCCACCTTCACACTCTGGTTGTGCAGATCCAAACAGAACGCAATACGCCGTCCGAACACCTCGCTGACTTCAGGGCCGTAGCCGCTCTTCTGCGTCCCGCACTCCATCCAGCCGTTCTCGTGCACGATTCGGCCTTCGATGACGCCGTCGCGGATGGCCTTGCCCACGATGTATTCAGCGTCTTCCTCGGAGTCCAGGTTGAGCTTCACACAGATATCACGCAGGGATATACGCGAATATGACAGAGACAGTCTTCGGATGCCGGTCTTGATGACATTTTGTCGCAGGCGGAGTATAAGGGTGTATGTGTTGTCCTCTTCGAATTGGGCCGAATGTTTAGCGAGGGTGGTTTGGAATTGGGCGAGAGAACCAGTGCGAACAGCTAAGATAGTAACCCGGGTCAGTGCGCGAAAGTTACTTGGATAAAAACAACACACCTTTAACGATGTCGAAGTACGCGGTTAAAGCCTTCTCTAGCACGACGTGGCGGAATAAAGACCGGTCGGGAATATCGCCCATCAGGAGCTCAACAACGACAAAGTATTTATGGACAGCTTGGTAAAAGCCAGGCGCGGTCTTCGCCGGCGGCGCGCGTCGAATCGCCTGTTGCAAGTTGGTGTGGGCTTCAGTGTAATTGAGTTGGACGGCCCTAATACGTCCAAGGTAATAGTGGTATCGCGCAAACTGGGCATTGCTTGCAGAGGCAGGGAAGGTCGTTTTCGACACTAGTTTGTCGGCTTGGTCGTACAGGTTGTAGCTGATGTAGCTCCGTAGAAGACAGTTGATCAAGGCGGCTTGAGCTTCGTCGTCGTGACGAAGAGATGCCGTCCGTTGAGCGGCGAGGAAGAGGCTAGACAAAACCACGGTTATTAGAATTTTAGCATCAAGACAAAGGAGCATGAGACTCACGGTCGGGCATCAGATATTTCACCAGCGAGTTCATATGCACGGTCAACCGCGTACCAAATCTTGGCAGCGATGGCGTCCATGCTACGGCGATTCAGAGATTGCATCTTCTCCACGGTCTCGTTAGCCAGTTCCAGGGCCTTCTCTTGTGTCTCCTCCGATGTGAGCAGGTGGTTGAGAATGAGAAGGCGGATATACATCTCGGCTTCAGGGCTAACTTCAGCAGCTGAGGCCTTTGCTGATGAGTCGACGTCCATCGACTGATCTCCAGCGGGAGCTGAAGGAAGCCATGCGAGTAGAGATTTCTTCGCCGAATTATCTATTGCGAATCGCCAATTGATCAGGGTGCAATACCAAATCTAAGCCTAAACACCAGACCTTTTCCATAGATAGATTCGATTGCATTCCGGAGAACCGAGTCGTCGAGACGCTTGCGCAGGGCCGTCAGCGTGCGGAGAACACGATGGATGAAGCGGGGCTCAAGAGTGGACACCGCTCGGTCGATGAGCGCGACATTGCTCTTGATTTCTGCAACTGGCGAGATGGGCGCGGGTTTCTGGTCCGTCGTGGCCTTGTCTGTTGAGGTCTTGTCCTCTGCAGGTTTCATTTCAACGTCGAGCATGGTGGATTGTGGAAGAGGAGGCGTGCGTCAGATCGAATTTAGGCGGAGGTGACGCGTCGCGTCCACATCGGTATCAGCGCAATCTATTTACTTGTATTTGTTGACTTTACGTCGTCTCGATAGCTAAGTGGTATAGCATGCGATTGCAGTGTGTAATCACCTATCGCAGGGTCCGGTGTTCGAACCACCGTCGGGACTTCACGTTCAGGGCGCATTTTTACCATCGATTTTCTTTTTCTGTGTCGGAATGCCACTATGCATTCCTGTTCGGCATTGCAATTTGCCTCAACTTTTAAGTTTTAAGTTTCAAGCCACCTGGTTTGTGTGTTTATTATTCTGGTAGATTGCTTTTCCTTGAAATTTTCTATTGCGGTTGTTTTTACAGATTCTACTGCGTGCATTGAACATTCCAGCTTAATGAAGGCGGAAAGTCGACAGATCTGGCATTCGACTAAAGATCATCAATGAATAGCCATCTAATTGTGCAGCAGAAATAAAAATGACTACTTTGAAGCAAAATGACAGAAGCTGCTCTACGGCTGCTATCTGAAAAATAAAATACAACACTCGTCAAAGCTGTATCACTAAGCATAAATGAAAGTAAGTACTCCCATACCAAACGCCAACATGGCATCTATAGGTGGGCCGAAATAATTAAAATAATGGCCGGTGGCCCCATAAGTAAGCAAAAAGGCCCCTAGTTTTCTCTTTACTATATCCAGATCGTAGCAGTGGAGCAATACGCCTGCAAAAGATTCGAATTATATGATTTGACTATGGTGGAAGTTCGACGTACGATGAATATATTTATGGGCCAACCGACCAAGGAACACATACGTCTCGTCACGATAGCACAGAACTTGCTGTTTGCCCTCGAAGACATCATCCAAAGTAACATCATGGGGGTCATCGTTACTTTGAAAGTCCGAACAAAAATCGTGAAAAGCTAGTTCAACGATGGTTTGCAGACGGGGGACAAGATGATCGCAGTCCTCTTGGATGTAGTTCAGCATTGCAGATGCGTGGATAAATAGGCCGGAGGACCTCCAAACGAGGATTTCAATGTCGTCGTCTTCCGGCCAAATTGGTGGAAAGGTGCCCGGCGAAGGGTGCGTCTTTCTCAAACGTGCAAAGCTGTCGACTGAGAATTTTCGGATGTCTTCTTGCGCTCCATATTCGTCGTCTAGAGATACAGAGCGAACAAGAGGCGAGATTTCATCGGCCGCGAAGATCGACTTGACACTGAATTCCGGCCGGCTCGTGATCAATAATTTGTGGGGAATTTTGTGCTGCATTTGCTTCATAGCCGTGACGAAAGCCTGGACGATGTGCACCTGACCCGTTGTCGAAAGACACTCGTCGAGAGCATCAAAGACGAAAATCATTGGGTGGATTTTGTTGGAAGTTTCATCAGAGAGGTCGGTAAGAGGCCCGATAATGAGTTCCTTGATCTGCGTCTCGAGATCCAATTCAAAAATCAGTCTATTTCTTGCGATAGCAATGGCGATATGCCGCTCGAGGTAGGGGATGTTCATTGTCATCTGATATGCGAGTGTAGGCACCAGTCGTTTCTCATCGCCCCGTCCAGACTGAGCGGCCGCAGTGTGTGAAAGAAAAAATGCGCCCGCGAGTCGACGTGGTGTCAAGTCATAACATAGGCTGGCGATCGCGTGTGCCAAGACAGTCTTGCCCACCCCTTCAGAACCATGCATCCATAGCACGAGCTGGGGATCGTCAACGTCGTCGAGCCATTTCATGATATCGTCCTGAATACCAACTCGGGTGCCCGGGTGGCATCTCGGCGCATCATGGCGCTCGCCAGAGTTGTGTAGTGCTCCTACGGATACTTTCGAGCGAAGGAGGGCAAGTTCTGAGAGTGATGGAAGTTGACGCGCGCTTCAGATTCCGAGTAATAAGTGGCCATACCTTCAACAAGCATCGCGCTTGTGACCAACGTACTGATTCAATCACTTGAGATGGCCTGAGATGGTAGCGTATGCAATGCGTTTGAATCTTGTGAGGTTGGAGGTGTCCGGCGCAAGCGCGTATATTGCTGTAGGGAATGGGCAGTCTGGGGCAAGGCTATACCGTAGCACGCATAGCACACGTTCAGCACCTCCTGCCTATCCTAGGTGCTAATAATAGTTGATATTCATAGCTGAGGTTGGTACAGCCTTGTCAATGTCAAGCTTTTGAATTCGTTCATCAAGCATGGGCCATGGCCACTTGCAACCGCGATGCGTGAAGAGGTCTACGAGCACTGGCATGTTTGTCGATCTTGCCCATAGACGCAACAAACATTGAGAAACCAACCATGCGAGCTTGAACAGATTAACAATGAGAAGCTGGAGATGTGAAGTTGAGAGCTTGAGCGACAAAGGAAAACCAAGGAAAGAGTCCGAAAGACAGAGACAAGCGAGGAAGCGAATAATATCATGACAATATCGTTCAATGTAGAGTGGCTTGCGTCGTCTCGATAGCTAAGTGGTATAGCATGCGATTGCAGTGTGTAACCACCCATCGCAGGGTCCGGTGTTCGAACCACCGTCGGGACTGACTGTTTTTTTTTTTTGTTTTTTCCTTCTTTTTTTTCGTTGAAATCCTGGCTGTGCTCGTGTTTTGGTCAGAAATCGCTGTAGCCTGCCGAAGTTCGTCGTGAAACTATTTTAAATTTTATGTACTCTGGGTTTGCTCTGGGTGGTCAGAATGGTAGTATTGATTGAGTTTGCATCAGTGGGATGCGGCAAACAACCGGCGGCAATGCTTGCTCTCACGGGATATCGTGTCCAAACACGTCAGAGTCGACGGTGGCCAAGTCCTCTAACCTGCTTTCTCCACCGTTCTCGTCATTATGCTCTCTCTTGCTCCTGTAGTGCTGCTCATTGCAGCAGCGCAGGCCTCCGTCCTGACCTTGCAGTCCCCTCGATTCACCGTGACGGATTTCACGGGCTCGCAATACCTCTCAGAACCGTGCGTGGTCAAGATGACACCTTTCTCAGTAGTATATCGGTGCTAATTGAAATGCATATACATTATAGAGTTTCGCTTACGCACAAATCCTTGACTCCGGTGACACTGGAACCGAAGGATACCCTTAAACTCACATTCCAAGTTGTGGACAAGGAAACAGGAAAGGGCGTGCAGCCCCACCAAACGTTCCTCAGATTCTATGACGAGAACACCCATGAGGAGGGAATTCAGCCAATTCGCGTTACTCCAGGTGGAAAAGCCAAATTCGAGCTTGTACGTATATACTGTTCCAAGCGTCGCAGTAATTTATGATAAATCTATGACGGTATCATAGAACCCCTCAAAGCCTCCTCTTTCGCTGCCCCCAACACCGAACAGCGACCCACTAAAAGTCAGCCTTATCATCGGTTCCTCCCAACACGACCCCTTGTCGATTGAGCTCTTCGATCTCGTTCTCCCTCGTTCGCAACCTGCTCCCCAACACCCCCTGGAAGCGACATACCACCCCCTTCCAGAGATCCAACACACATTCCGCCCTGAAAACAAGCTGCCTCCCCGCTTCATCTCCGCCGTATCCGCGGCCGTCGTCCTCGCACCCTGGGCAATCCTGTTAGGCCTCGTACGTTCTGATTCTAACTTTCACAACCCCCAAAACGACTAATATCCCTGTGCAAAACTTAAATAGTGGTCCCAAGTCGCCCCTCGCCCTGCGCATCTCCTGTCACCAAGCATCCTGCTGTTCATCCTCTCCCTTGGAGCCTTCGAGGGTCTTCTGTTCTGGTATTGGGTCGACCTCAAACTCGGCGACGTCTTGCTGTACGGCGCCATCCTTACTATCCCTACTGTTTTCGCCGGCAAGCAGGCGTTGTCGAGCATTGGAAGTAAGCGCCTTGGTAGGAAATAAATGCATTCTCACAGCGACTGCTATGGTATATACCGCGCGCCTGTAAAATGATCAATGTAGAACGATCGATTATTTATTCTGCGCCTTGGCTTGACTTCGTAATTCATTCTGAGTTAACTGGGACATAGTTAAGATACGGTCACTGATGAGAAGGTCATCTACACCTTTCTTATGTATGTAAACACAGGATTTATGAAAGACATACTTGACAGGATATCTTCTGTGACTACTAAGCAGATTTTCCTACATATTTCTGAACATGGACAGGACTGCGGAAATCTACAACTCAAACAAGCAATTAATGTAATTGCTATATGGAGAATTGAGTGAAGGGACACTGCTTTGCACCCACAAATGAATATGCCCGTCTGGAGAAATAGCCAAATGCAACTGGAACCAAAGGCGCTGTAAGGCTGTGTTCGGAAAATAATGGTGCGCGCTTAAAACGACAGTGTACCGCACAGCTCGTGCGTCACCATAACAAGTAGCATCACTCAACAACCAATATAGTGCTAATTCCATAAGAACCCAAATACATAGTATAAGTACAGCAGCGCCCTACGTTTTACACAGACCGGAATCCGGAATGTCATACTCGTCTACCCTGTTCCGTATTCCGTCTCGAGATGACTCTGAATCTACGACTGAGGCGGGACGGGAATGGCGTTGGGCAGCCTGGGGTTGGGGCTGATCGCCGGCAGAGGCGGTCCTTGCTTGATCTGGAAGGGCTTGGAGGGCGTAAGGATGCCGCTGCCGTACACCGCTTTGGCCGGGGGCGCGAGGAAGGGATGGCATTCGGTGTTGAAGACCCCTGAACGGATTGTACATCAATAAATGCAAGGGAAAATGATGGTTGGATTCAATTTGACACTTACAGTCATCGAGGCTGATGTGGTTCGGGTCGTCGAAAGTGAGGTATCTGTTGCATTCAAAGTCTCAGTCAATTTATATCGCCATATGAGAAATTTGATGCACTGACAAATATTTCATAACCTCTGCGAACCAGAAACTTTCGCTGTCGTCAATCAAGGAACCGGCAACATTATTGACATCGTTCAGGCCTGTGAATCCAGTGGGCGTCTTCAAGAACTTGTTGAAGCTCTGTATAGCACTAGCAGCGCGGTCGAGGTACTTCGAGTCTCCCGTTACGCGGTACGCGTAGAAGTTCGACTCGAGAACCTCAGGACGTTGGATATAGTCCGACGAAGTGATATAGTATCCATGTTTGTTATAGAATGTAAGCTGTTCCGCTGTAATTGGGTCACCGCCTGTGAAGTTGCCGTCACTGGAGATATAGGCAAACGCCTCTGGGCCAATTCCAGTCCTAGAGATTAGATTCAGTTAGATTTTGACTGCGATAGTCGAAGCGCGCGAAGCTCACGCATCGCCAGCGTAGGTGTTCCAGCAGGCGTCGACAAGTTCGAGTGCGATGTTAACGATGGTTTGATTGTTGAGAAGACGCCCACCTGAAGTTATAGTCTGGTATCAGCACAAAACACGAATGGAGGATGCGTTACCACGTACCCATCAGCCAATTTCCGCCGTGGAAGCAAGCCAGATGCGAGCCAACATGCCGAATAGTCCTCGTATCATCGAAGTCAGCGAGATATACATGATTTCCGACAGTCGACGTCTATGAAAATGGCCATCAGTTTGACAGGGTAGACATGAGGCATGAGCTCTAGTGACACAAACCTTCAGCAAAGTCTTTATCGATGAATCAACTGCAGTGTGCCATGTGTCGGCGAAGAGATTGTCGTCGGTGTTGGAAAGACGTGCGTGCTTGATAAGGTATTCGAAGTAGCTGTCGGATCCTCCTCCCCATGTCTTTTTCATCGAACAGGTCGGTTTCATGATGATTCAGCATTGGAGTTGACGAGTATAACTCACGACGTAGCCTCCTACGAATTCTCCAGTGGATGGGTCAATTCCCTGCGCAGCAAGCCCTATGCGCCAGATCAACAAATAGGAAATCAAATTTAGAGTTATATTTACCTGGAAGAGGAGCAGCCTATCGCATCACGAAACAACAACGGCGTTAGCTCGGGAGGAACAAAAGAAGACTACAATCATTTGGGGAACCTACAAGATTCGCGATATGTGCAGCAGATTTAAGGGCCAAATCTGCATAAGTCTGATTCCCAGTATATTTGGTCAGCGTCTCGAATTCCAAGGTAAGCTAGAAAAGAGGAATACGATGGGGTCAGTTTGACTTCGACGATTAGAGGCTAATATTATTTACTGTTCCTGCTTCAGCAATATTAGACTAATTTGAGATTATCAGCGAGAGAATATGTAGGACATAAATAGCTCTCGAGTACGCACGGTGGCAACCTGTGGAGTATTTGTGGCAAAAACGACTTCGCCAAATGGAATATCATTCGACTGAATGAAATCTAATTGTTAGCAAAATGAAACTCCCGAGGATCTGAGCTAAAAGCACGCACCCCAACCCACGCAAATGCCAATTTATCACCGACTTGCTTGGCCTTCTCAAGCAATATAGGGTATTTTTGACCACTTAGCTCAAATGCACTGAGGAGGCCTGCGAGGTAACGAATACTTGTTTCAAACACGCTATCTCAAAACGTGAGCATGGAACTCCAGTTACTAGTAGCATTATATAGATTGTCCACATACCTAACAGTGTCCGGCGTTTGTGACTTGCTGAAGTCGATCGTGCTGGAGAAGTTCACGGCTTCTAAGAACAAATCCTGGAATGGCATTTACTCGCTTGAAATGGTGAGGACATTCTCGAAAGAAAAACTTACGTTCAAGCCCATGATGTACTGCCAGAGAAAGATAAGCAGCTAAAAAGGGTATAAAGGATTGAAGCTAACCATTGTACCCATTCCATCAATAATCGTTGCACCTGCAGCGCATCGTAAGCCTTCTGCTTCACATAGAGATATGCAGTACTTACCCCAACCATTGCGATCATCGGTGAAACCTGAGAGAAGAGAAAGTGAGTCAACAATCATTCTAAGCGGAGGGTAACAGGAAGTTGATCACTTTTGCTCAGTGGCAAAAGATCATCATGTCCAAAGGCAAACTCCCTGTGCGCGAATTAGTCGAGTCCCTATTATCACCCTGTCAAAGCATCGAGGCTCACTTGTATGCTCCGTAGCTCTCAGTAAAGAGCTGTACAACAGCTGCACGGTTCGCTGTTGCAGAATGCGGGAGCACAATATTGGGGGCTTGTATATTAGCCGCTAAAGTTGACCCCGCTAGGGCCAAAGAGAGTGCCAATCGTCCCGCAGATATCATACTGAGCTCAGAGTGGAATATCGCGCTGAGGATAGAACCGAGGTTACGATTTAATATCTGCGCATGGTTCGTCTTTTATGTATTCTGGTGCATGTGAGCCAGCGAACACGATCTTGCACGTCCGAGTTATTTTAAGCCCTAGAGATTCGATCAAAAAAAATGACATCTTAGCTAAATTTAAACGAGAAAGCATGCATACAAACAAGCGGTCGACCTGATCCAAATTTGCTACTCTTACTCTCGTGGTCGACTGGTACGGAGAAGAACCAATCTATTCCGGAGCGCGTCGATGCGCTAAGCAGAGTCATTGCTTAGTGATGTGTAACAGAGCGACAGGAGCCTTGATTTTGTAAAGATGGAGAGGATAAACCTTGAGGTGGCATGCGAAAGCGAGGGCCAAAAGGAGAGCTTTTCCGAACCTGTAAAGAACAAGTTCGAAATCAGATTTGCAACATCGTACATCCCTGAAAGCATGAACTACACAGTTTCTCACTCCGGCACATGGAATTAGCGTCTTGTGACTGATAGAAGAGTGCCGATACGCATGGTCGGTGTTAAGAACCGTCGACTCTGCGAGCAAGAATAATAAAGAGAGGGTGGGAGGCTTATTGAGGAGTTGCTCAGGTAGCGACGTACCACAGTAACGTGCAATGCGTTCCACCGACATGATACACTGTACCGTGTCATGCGGAGCCACCGAATGTCGGTGGGTCGGTGGAATTTGTAAACCGTATAAGGAAGGTATTTGGAGGGTGTTGATTGGCTGAGGGGCCACCACAGCCAACGACAGCACCGGAGGCAGTGGGGGGATCAGCCAGTGGTCGGGCGACCGGGAAAACGTAGGGGGGCACAGGCGCATCTGGGAGCAGATCAAGGACCGGGTGCAGGTAGGGTGCCACAGCCAAAAAAAAAAAATCGCCGGCCACCTGGGACCGAGCGCCACAGCGGCAGCACCGCGGGGGGAGCGGGGATCAGCCAGTGGTCGGGCGACCGGGAAAATGCAGGGGGGCACATCTGGGGAGCAGATCGAGCACCGGGTGCAGGTAGGGTCCCACAGCCAAAAACAAAATTGCCGGCCACCTGCGACCGAGCGTTCGAAAATTCACAAAAAAGCGCTGGCCACATTGTAGCGTAAATTGCCAGCCACCTGGGACCGAGCATTTGAAAATTCACACAAAAGTGCCGGCCACATCTGGGGAGCAGATCGAGCACCGGGCGCAGGTGGGGTGCCACCACCACAAAAGAAATCGCCGGCCACCTGGGACCGAGCATCTGAAAATTCATAAAAAAGCGCCGGCCCCATTGTAGTGAGCGTCGGAAAATTAGTGAAAAAGAAATCGCCGGCCATCTGGGACCGAGCATTCGAAAATTCACAAAAAATTGCCGGCCACCTGGGACTGAGCGTTTGTAAATTCACAAAAAAGTGCTGGCCACATTGTAGCATAAATTGCCGGCCACCTGGGACCGAGCGTCTGAAAATTCACCAAAAAGTGCCGGCCACATTGTAGCGAGCGTCCAAAAATTAGTGCTCCAACCGAAAAAGAGCTGCATCATGGCTTGTCAGCCATCATCCTTCTCCACACCAGTGTCTCAAGCAGGCAACACTACCGAGAGCAATTTACTTCCCATGAGACCATGAAAATGCAGGGGGCGTGGGCACATGTGGGTAGCGGATCGAGCACTGAAATTTCACAAAACAATCGCCGGCCACCTGGGACCGAGCATCTGAAAATTCACCAAAAAGTGCCGGCCACATTGTAGCGAGCGTCCAAAAATTAGTGCTCCAACCGAAAAAGAGCTGCATCATGGCTTGTCAGCCATCATCCTTCTCCACACCAGTGTCTCAAGCAGGCAACACTACCGAGAGCAATCTACTTCCCACAAGACCATGAAAATGCAGGGGGCGTGGGCACATGTGGGTAGCGGATCGAGCACTGAAATTTCACAAAACAATCGCCGGCCACCTGGGACCGAGCATCTGAAAATTCACCAAAAAGTGCCGGCCACATTGTAGCGAGCGTCCAAAAATTAGTGCTCCAACCGAAAAAGAGCTGCATCATGGCTTGTCAGCCATCATCCTTCTCCACACCAGTGTCTCAAGCAGGCAACACTACCGAGAGCAATCTACTTCCCACAAGACCATGAAAATGCAGGGGGCGTGGGCACATGTGGGTAGCGGATCGAGCACTGAAATTTCACAAAACAATCGCCGGCCACATTGTAGAGTAAATCGCCGGCCACCTGGGACCGAGTGTGTGAAAGCTATGACCGAAAAAGAAAATCGGCGGCCAGCTGGGACCGAGTGTCTCAAAATTCGTCAAAAGCGCCGGCCACATTGTAGCAAGCATTTGAAAATTAGTGCTGCTCCCAAAAAATGCAAAATCGCCGGCCATCAATGCGCCTGACCATGCCGCGGGTGGGCATAAAGGATGCTATATGGGCACATAATGAGGCACTACCAGAAGTGCCCATATGGTGTAGTGGTTAAGTGTCCCCTGTACTACCAATGCGCATTCCTCCTGCAAAAACAGTTGCAACATACTAGAGTACTAGTATGTCGGAACTGTTTTTGCAGGGAAAATGTGCATGGTTCAGTTCTCTTGCTTTACACGCACAACTCAGGTCTATAAAATCGATGCACTCAGCTACACAAATTATCCTGGGACCAAGGCATCTGGAAATTAGTGGCATGACCGAAAAAAGCAAATCACCAAAATGAAAAACTCGCCGGCCACTGTGCCCAAGCGTCTGAAAATGACTCCGGCACCAAAGAAGCAGATTCCAGAATGAAAACATACGCCGAGCATCTCAAAATGAATATGGTGACTGAAATGTGCAAGTGTATAGATAGTCCATGGACATGTGCGAGGTCGACATAATGCGCACAGGGGTTACTTCAGAAGCAAGGATATCAAAACTCACCGGTGACTACTTAGTGGTGGAGAAGTGAATGAGCTCGGAACAAAATATGTGAAATAACTGGTATCCGGGGAAATGTTCAGCGAGGAATGCAAGCGTTGATTCAATGGGATCAATACATAACGATCGGTTACCGGTGCAAACATTGTCGGTTACCGGTGCATGTTGTGACTGGCGGTTGGCTTCCCCATTATAGAGGATTGCACATACGAAGCCAAAATACCATTGCCTGAACCTATCTATCTACCTATGTGTACTCACTCGCTTTCCATGTTTTCTTCGCCCTCAGATTGTGTCAACATCCCATGGGCACCAACATCCGAGTCATAGTCCGGCTCTTCGAATACTGCATGGTCAAGGAAATCGAAATCGGCTTCGACAACTGGACGTGACAGAGTAATGCGACCCGGTGTAATCGGTCTGCTGAGGGAAACAGCTTCTTCTTCAGATTCCGTGTCGTCGTCGGTATCTGTCCCCTCATCCACCAATCCATTCCCATTAGAAGGTTCATCATCATCACTAGCTTCTTCTTCATAATCCTCGTCACTTTCAAGATCTGATGCACCTTCCTGCCCACGATGTGCAAGGACATCCGATGCAACCTTGGTGGAGGGTTGAATCACCGGCGACATGTTGGGTGCTTGGTGTTCTGATGCATTCCCAAACATCTGGAGCGATCGCTCGGCAAGATCCGTGGGCAGCACACTGGGTTGATCTCCAAACATCTGGAGCCATTCATCGGCACGCTGCGCGGGGTGAATTGCCGGCGACACACTTGGTTCCGGGCTTTGTGAGGGAACTCCACACATCTCGAGCCATTGATTGGCACGCTCCTTGGGCTGAATTGCCGGCGACACATGTTCTGGGCTTTTTGAGGGGCCCCCAAACATCTCAAGCCATTGCTCAGCACGCTCCGTGGGCTCAATCGCCGGCGACACATGGTCTGCATTGTCTGAGGGACCCCCAAATGTCTCGAGCCATCGCTCAGCACGCTCCGTGGGCTCAATCGCCGGCGACACATGGTCTGCGTTGTCCGAGGGACCCCCAAATGTCTCGAGCCATCGCTCAGCACGCTCCATGGGCTCGATCGCCGGCGACACATGGTCTGCGTTGTCTGAGGGACCCCCAAACATCTCGAGCCATCGCTCAGCACGCTCCGTGGGCTCAATCACTGGCTCGACATGGGGTTCCGCAAGCCCCGGCAACATATGCTGTGGAGGTGCTTCCAAAGCGGGAAAAGCAACATCGGCGACACGCAATCGCCCCCACGCCCTTGGTTTCGTTGAACTGGGGACAGAAGTGAATCCCATACCATGAATGTCGCCGGTCGTCAATGCGTTGCTGGGTGCAGGAGGATCGGACATGTGGACGTCAGGGTCAGAGGGGGTCAGAGGGGGAGGGGCATCCTTGTATTGAAGTGCATCATATTCCAGGATTGGCTTCCAGTCTTGTTGGTGATTAAACAGTGCTGGTAATGTGTAGTTGGTACCTGGAGGTGGCCGTGTAATAGTGGGGGACACAGGTTCAGTTGCACCGGTGTTATCGCCTGGGCTGTTGGTCGAAGAGTCGTCTCCCATGGGGGCCCGTTCATCTGCTAGTGAAACATTGTAACCCGAGTCCCCGGCAACATGATCTCGCCGTGCCATATGCAACACTTCTTCTCTCGTCAAGATCTCACCACTTGTCCACTTGTAATGCGGTGAAGGAGACTCTGTGAAATAGAGGTGGTTGAGCTCGTCCCTAGCCATTGCCCGAATTGCTCGACTAGCACGGGCTGTTTCAGTGGGAGCGGTCATAGCTGGAACTTCCATGGGGATGACGGTGTCAGCTTCCTTCCGCACTACTTGCTCATATAACAGGAAGCTTGCCAATGCCTTTCGAGTGTCGACTTCCGTATGGGCCTTGTGTGAGAGCACCAACGCCGACGTTAGATTCTTTAATGTGTTCAGCTTGGCCAGTAATGTTGTGGCAAGTGCCCGGTGTGGTTCACAGGTGGGACAAGAGGTCGACGGGCTGGCGCTGGGAAGACCGACCGCTGGAATAGGATTTACAGTAAGTGCTGGCAACTGGTTGCCCTTCGAATCAGTCTGCTCGGCCAGCGCATTTCGGTAGTGATCCAAATGTGAATTGACCGTTCGAGGCCCAAGGATAGTGCTCTCGGCGGGTTTCTTATCCTCAGCCCACCATTCGGAAACATAAGACTCCACAACCCTACCAAATTGTTCGGAGTTGGTGCCGGCAGCAAGGGTGTCTATAAAGCCCACTTCTACCACGAGAGGCAGACTGGGCTCATTCAACATGCCGAGGCTGTCGCCAAGAGAGCGAACCACAAAGGGGACATCAACAACAAGCCCAATTGAAGTCGCCAAACCGACATAGCTCATAATGAAAAGCTAAAGTGATGGGTTAAAATGGGACCATTTCAAATATTTTACAAATGTTTACAAGCTCCTTATGCAGGTACTCCTGCATCCATTGCTGCTGACGGCTCGTGGCGACCACGATTCGGGAGAGCGCGCATCGGAATCGGGACTCGCCATAGTGTATGACTTCTTGCAATTTTGAATGCCATTCGAGATTGCCGCCATGGAACGTTTGCAATGGATTAAATGGATGGATGGATGGCATAGACATTGAATATGCAAAAGATGGTTGTGGTAATAGGTAAAGTAGATCGATAAGGAAAGATTTTACAACAAGATAGAAAATACAGTTAAAGCGGAGATTCATAAGTTCGATAGTTAATTTGAAATGCACGATCTGCCTTTAGGGCCAGCTGTCTCCATGAGGCCGACTGGCGGTGTGCATATGCAGTTGCACCAAGAGTCGGCGACCGACGACGATTTTCAGCAGCTTCAAGCCAGCCTTTGCTTTTGAAAAGGAAGTACCGCACCGTCCACTCCATTTCATATCTGACCAATGTGCGTTCCTCCCTCCACCGCTCGTGCTGGGCTCGGGCCCGCAACCAATGAACCCGCCGAACTGCGACACTTGTCAGAACAGATGTCTTTGGATGGAGAGGCAATCTATTAACTTACATTCTAATTGTGTTGCTGGATCAGCAGGTAATTCATCACCAGTCCCGACACGTTGAGTAACAGAATGCCAAATCCAGGATAATTTCACGGTTGTGGAACCGGGCATATTGGGGGTCAACACTGCCGTGCTGCATTTTGTGTCAGCTTTGGTCAAAACACGAAATTGTTGAAGTGTTTGAGGATCGGCCCCCAAAGCAACAAGGCGGCTACGACACCGCGTGTAAATTTGACAACGCAACGACAATGCTTTCTCCCGGTCCTTCAATGCAGCCCGTCCTCTCGTGCGTACCTCTTTTCTCGAGCCTTTTCGGACGTCTTCGGTCCAGCGGAATGACATGTCAGCTACGAGATCGCGAATGAGATTCAGGTCGGTCATGGCTTGATTTTTGCGGATTTGGAGCTCCACATTTGCATACGTGTCTGGTACGTTCCCATTCAATGGAATGCAAAGCTCAACACTTTCCACAGGATTACCGTCGCCATCTTCACCTTCGGCTGGCGACGATGACGCCGAGTCTGAAGCTGTGCCATTGTCAAGATTGTCCCAATTGGACAATGAATCGTTCATTTCGTGGCCGGATTGATGCCTGGTCTGAAAGACACCGGCGACAAGTTGGAGTTCATTTAATGTGGCCACCAAAGGCGTCAACGCATGTCGGAGCTTTTGGATTTTCTCAATGTCTGCACCATGCTGGCGATTGAGGTATTGGATCTCAAGCCTGGTCAAGTCCAGCAATCAGAATCATCAAGCAAAAAATTAGAGATACTCACTGCTTTTCCTCCACAGTGATAGCAAACTCAAGCCACTCTATGACATTAGCGTCACCGGTGACTGGCACTGGAGCAGACATGTTCTCATTCAGACCGGCGATGCGTGCTGCATATATGTCCATCACCTCGGGCTTCTCCAAACGTTTGCTCTCAGCATCAACAACCTCGGCAGTCCAAAGTGTCACAGCCTGCAGACCAGCAGCGGTGGATATATCGCGGAAATAGTTTGCTGCCTGCTCAAGCGTTGTGCATGCTTCATCATGGCGGTTACAGAGATATTCGGACATCCCTAATGCTTTTTTGTGGTTAGAGTCACAGGCATGGTCATCCAGGACTTCCGCCCGGTGAGCCAAGGTCGCAGTCCGAACGGTGGGTGAAATAGAATTTAATGTAGACCACAATGACTCCAGAATTTCACCACTGACAATGCCGGCGCCGGGTATGAAGGATGACGCGAAACGAAAGAGCATTGGTCTTTGTGCGCATGCACATGGAAGAGACCGATTGCCCGGTCGATAATAAGGCCCCGGGGTAATTTACCCTCCAGCCTTTTTTCAAGGTGAACACAGTATTGGCAAGCGATGTCATACATCAGGATGACACCCTGCTGAGGGTCAACACCTGTAGTTTCGAGTGCCTTCCAGAAGGCAAAGTCAACATTCTTTTGCTGTTCTCCCTTGAACAAGTCCACAAGGGCATTTGGAGCATAACAACCGTGTCGGGCACAAGCAATTGATGCCTTGCCAGTCCGGTCACAAGACTTAGATCCCATGAGCGCATTCATGATGGCACGGAATGTGCTCTCACAGGGTGCTTTCTGGCAATCGGTATACTCAGTATAAAATAGGACCAGTGAATTTCAGCCACAAACCGTAAATTGCTCTGTCGCTGCACGGAGGAATTCATTATATTCTGTTCGGTCTGGGTCCATTCCCCCACCTTCTGAAAGCCATATATCGTCGTCCAACACATCTGCTGCTTTACATGGTCGGCTTTGAAATTCCCATCTGCAACAAACATCCGGCGATAAACATACCTACACAGCAGTTAGAGATATGCTGTCTGGAAATATGGCGACGCACCGGTGGTCGACATCGCTTTTCCAATCACTTCGGGAGGTTCTTTCCTGGTTGTGGGCATGCTGGGCAATAGTTTGCCAACTCACCCCGATCTACATGCATGGGATCCTTCCCATTATGCCCAAAGCCAGCGCCTCTTAATTTCTTGTCCAGCGCACAACCGACTCAGGCGTCGAAATTCTCGATAGAGATCTGGTACATCGCGGGAGCAATGGATTCGAGAGACGACGGAGCAACATATAGAACTGATATGCCGAGGCCTTTAGTTCAAGGTTGCATAACCGGAAGTACCTTAGTAGGTGATCGTAAATAGGGTGCGGATGGTATGGAAGCTAGTCGGCCACAGCCTAGATGCCACAAGATCAAGTGGCAGTTGGGTGCTCCCTTGGCACTGACAAGACACCATAGCAAGGCAATGAACACCATTAGTATGGACTATCGCACATAAGCATTCTGTAAGCTGTCTGCACGTGGAAGGGGACCTGGTGAGTCGGTCTCCATAGGGCCTTGTTCACCAGTGGCCCAGAGCTGTGACGGGCACTTCGAGATATGCAGGAATTCTTGTCACCTCGGTGTCTGCTTCGGGATGGCTGCATCGTCGCTGCATCTATTGGTTGTCATCGGTCGCGGGATCCAGCACGCAACTTATCCAAGTATGCTAGAAACTCTTCATCTCCACTTGGTTCGGTACTCGGATGATCGGTGGGCATTTCTTTGCTTCGGTGTTGTCTCCCATGATCAGTCTGGGTCTTCGGTACTGTCACTGGAACCATGACCGGTCGCTGTCGCCGGCACTGCATTGCGAAGATATTCCTGCTCGGCCATATCCTTTGGGTGCTGAAATTTTTCCAAAAATTTCTGTTGAATTTGTAGATATTCGCAAGAGGCTGTCCTTGATGATGCCGAACAAGGATGTATGTACCAACCTCCCATAACTCTGCACGGCGAAAATATGTTCCGTCCATCTTTGGATGACATGGAATGGATTGTCGACATGCAGAGACCGCATACACCGGCGACAGACTGGTTGCGATAGGCTGCAATCGACACATCTCCAAAACCGCCAAATGTTGTCAGTACAGCTTGAACACATTATCTGTGCTGACGGCAAAGCTCCCGAGATAGTGAAGCTTGTAGAAACTCGTCAACACGGTCAACATATTCCTGTACATAGTGCGCTCCGTCTACATAACGATCAAAATATATAATGAAGAGTAGGTATCCTTATCTTACCTTGCGAGGTCGAGAAGCTTTACCCGTGTCTGAGACAGTCTCGCTGTCATTCAAATGATCAAATACATGTCCGCAGCGGTATTTGCACAGACGATGCAAGAGGATTGTATGTTGTAGAGGTGAGGAGTATTAGATGTCCCAGCACCTTCGCCTGCACCCAATTCAGCCAAACGCCTATCCAGAGCACTTCACCTTTATCTCCTTCATCTTTCCATTTTTTTTTTTTGACACGTGTCGTAAGTGAAGCCATTTGCAGCGTCAACGTCATTGCAGTAGGGGGTTGCGTTTTCCTTGTCTTCTAGCTGGTTGATATGTTTTTTGCGGTTCATAATTGAGAACGCAGGTGTTGTTGAAGAAAGACACAATATGGGAGATGTAAACGAGGGATGTTATCGAGAATACCTGAAGCCTCATGGCTTCCTTAGCAAAACACGATGGACCTCGTGTTTCCACGAAAACAATAAGAAATCTACATACCATGAGCTCATGATCACATGTGTCCCCAAACCAATGAATATATATATATGCGGTATATAGAGCGTCGTATCTTATTCCTTCCATGTCAAACCAGCAGACGTGGATCGCCGGATAAAAGAAATCCTTCTATACTCCAGACGACGCAAATTCATCGATCCTTCAAAGATGAATATATGGCTGCTGACAGCACCCACAAACGCCGCATATAGCTGTGACGAAGATTTTCTTCCACTGTTCAACTATTGGCATGACGAAAGGGTAGTGGTTGAGAAGGAACGGGCATGCGCAGTGCGTTGTTTTTAAATTATTACGTGGATTGACTTTACATGTCTCTGATAAATAGCATTTGTTGCATGGATAGAAACAATTGGAGATCCTACGGTAAGAAAGCGAAATACCCGCTCACTGTAAAACGCACAACTGCCTGTGGCACAATCACCGTGAAGAGGTATGGGCAGAGATGCTGCATGCTCGATTCCCACTGCAAATGCACAAACTCCCAACTGGTTTTCGAAGCAAAGTATCGCACTGGGAAATATTTTCGTCGGAAGACTCAAACAGAACTCGATGAACTCGATGTAGAAGTTGCGCATATTGCTGAGAAAGGGTATCCAGCACCATTGAAGATACAGTGCGTACACTGGTACTTACAATTATGAGCTTATTTGTCACCGGACACCGGTGCTGTTTATAGGTATGCCGAAAAATATGCGGTTAAACGCTGGGATAAAGTGGCCACTGAACAGTACAAAGAGATGGGCCTCCTCACATTATCGTTTGTTACACGGACTGTTGAGGGTGGAGCACTGAACTGTGAATTGTGAGTCCAGCAAGAGCTTTCGAATCCTGTCAATCCTCTAATAGTGTCGTCGGTGATGTAGGCATGACCGAATTGGTCCTTTGCTTGGGTTGCCCGGCGCATCTTTTGAGACCAGACACAAAGGCCTTGTTCTCGAGATTAAGAAGTTGATCTTTGCCTACATAACTGATGTGAAAGATGCGTTGAATGGTGGAATTGCCGGTGCTGCACCCAGTGGACAAGCCGACCCCAAGATCATTGAACGCTCGGCGATTGAAGTCACACCTGCCGGCTACCCCAAGCTAATGGCCAACTGCGACCCATTGAAGCTCCAAAAGCGAGAACTAGAATTGCTCTCCCGAAATTATATAGGGGAACATTACTGTAAGGAATTTGGTTATACTTTAACATCTATGGCTCATTTTAGTTGGTTTAAGATCTAGCAACTGGTCGCCGCACCCGTAAACCACCATATGGAAAAATAGAAAGCGATGTGTCCCGTTTTATTGAGGCAAAATATCGACCAGCCGATATCATATGGAAAGATCCACGAAATATGGTCTTGGAGGATGCACGAAAATTGTTCCAACACATTCAGGAGCGCGAAGCAACACATGAAATATCTCAGGTGTTTCGATTCCACATGGTACAAGGGAAGAAGTCGACAGGTCATGCCCTTGTGAAGTCTAAGTATCCCGATGAGGAAGACGACACCGAGCATCAAGAACCCCCTAGACCGAAGACGAAACCTCGGAGAAAACCAAAACCAAGATCACCTGGACATGCTCAAAGGCAGTTGGAGATGGAGACCACATTTAAATTATTGGTGGGCACCAGGATCGGTCTTGATCAATTCTGCAGTTCCTTACAATGGTCATATAGGATGATACAACATGCCCACCACCCAGCAATATCGTGCCCGACATTGATGGTCAAGATCTAGGGGCCGGCTACCAGCACAGCCACAATTCCGGTCTCCATGCAGTCACCACAAATGATACACCGACGACACAATCGAACCAAGATATGCATTCGACGAAAGATGGAATCGGTGCCACAGCCATTGATTATGACTCCTACATGTATACTCCTCATGGATACTATCCCACTCCGGCACCAGAACAACAGTCAAATGAGACTCGACTGGTACCAGATGGTGCAAAGTCACCGGTGATCGATCCAGCTTTAATGTTACCACAGCCCACAGGAAGTTCACGTCCACTCCCAAGCCCATCCCCATCAATGCCCCCAGATAATGACACTGCCCAGCGGCAAGGCAGTTCGGTCAAACAGGCTGTTGGGAAAACCAAACCCAAGGTAAGGAGTGTACAGAAGGACTGCCGCAATCACCGAACTGACCAACAATTCTTGCCTAGCCACGCCCTGTCAGAAAGCAAGTCCCACCGAAATCCCAAGACCCAGAAGCAACCGGCCGCTCAAAGGCCAAAGGCAAGGCGACCAAGGGGAAGGTGACTCCGGCTGCACCGGCGATGTCAGCAGCTCAGGCACCCCTGTTAGATCCAGCTGCGGAGGAAATGGAGAGGCATTCTGCCAGAGGTCCCAGTAAGCGGGCTGCCAAGGCACCTAACAGACTTAACTTGTGAAAACACCGAACATTGTCTCAGCCCAATGATGTATGCCCAAAAACAAAACAAATCAAATATCAACTAAGGGCTATGTTACATGTTGATCTTGATGGCAATACGTGAGAGTCAAAATATGAGAGGCGAAAAATTGAAGCAAAAAAAGCGAGCCACCTCCAACTACTCAGCATCTATCTCCATGTCCGAACCTTCATCGAGGGTGCGCTTTTGGAAGCGAGGTGAGCGGCGCATTGGCGAAGGTGAAGGCGAACGTGTGGCCGGTCTTGGACTACGCCCACGAGACTTGCGCTGTGGCACCTCCAGATGTTGGATCTGTGCAGAGCTTGATGATGGTATGGGCGCCATACTACTTGTGGTCTCTGCCGGCTGAGGAGATGGTGACGGTGGTAGACCTGCAAAAACAGAATCAGGCAGCGTGGCAGAGACGGGTGCTGGTGGTGATTGTGTCGCCGGTATGAAAGCTGACGTGTGCGCCGGCCCGTAGGCAGGGTTTGCAGTTGATTCGGTCGCCGGTCCCAGAACTGACGTGGGTGAAGGCGCAGAGACAGATTCTGTCGCCGGCCCCAGCACTGACATGGGGGTAGGGGCAGAGGTGGGCCCCGAGAGAGGGTCACAATCTGTCACTGACCTTGAAGGCGACACAGGCGATGGTGCAGCTGGCAAAGTCGGTGCTGAGATGGTGGTTGTTGAATCGGGCAGGGAAGGGGCTCCAGAAGATGTCGCCGGCGTTGGGACAAACAGCTCGGTGACGGGTGCGTTGGTCTCTTGTGAATTCTGCGGGGTGGGAGGCGTCAACAGTACAAGTGGAGGTTCTGGAGGACCTAATGTGTCCACA
The DNA here is from genome assembly GCA_014925825.1 of Pholiota molesta. NCBI lineage: Eukaryota > Fungi > Basidiomycota > Agaricomycetes > Agaricales > Strophariaceae > Pholiota > Pholiota molesta. Next base: position 47,100 of record JACGCK010000029.1, read on the forward strand.
GATCGTTGTTGACCCCATGCCTCTGGGACACTGTGTTCCCAACCTGCGGCGGCGGTATCACGAGCAGTCCAGTGGGAAGTCTGAGGATCAACGTCCATTCCATTGTTATCGGTGGGAGGCTCCACCTGCGTCATGGCAGAGTCGTCGGCGTCCGGTGCGTCAGCTGTCGCAGGTGTCAGCTCTGTTGGGAGAGAGTCGTCTTGCACCGGTGCCCCAGCGGTGGAAGGTGTCACCTCTGTTGGGGGACAGTCGTTGGGCGTGGATGGTGTCACCTCTGTTGGGGAGAGTCGTCGGGCCTGGATGGTGTAACCTCTGTTGTGTGAGAATCGTCGGGCAGAGATGTCGCCACTGTCGCAGGTGTCAACTCCATGGGGCCAGAGTCTTCGGGCAGTGAGCTCTCCTCGTGGGTGGCACCAACATTGGAGAGCAGTTCCATGGCATTGGAGGGAGGGGTCGCCGGCGCCTGGAGACCGTAGTTGGAGGAGACCAGCGTTTTGATAGCAACGAAGGTGTTAGGGCGACGGAATTCCGAGTGGTCGGTGGGCTGGGCGGGGAAATATGTTGTGCCATCCATGTCATCATCGGCAAAACCACTTGGCGAAGCCATATCCTTTGCTATTCGGTCTTCAAACTCCTCCGGCGATGGTGCGTTGGCGAGAGGAATGGCAACGGGTGGGTACCTTTCTTGGAAGGTGTTGTACATCGTGGTGGCTAGCGCTGCACCAAGGTCAGTGGGTGGAGCGGCAGTAGTGATCTTGAGGGCTTGCTCGAGGCCGGCGACACGTTCGGTGAGTGACGTGATCTCGGCCAAGTGTTTGGACTCCATTTCGCCGACGTACTGGAATAACGCATCGTTCAGTATCCGGTCGCGGGTTTGGTTCCACCTCAACATGTTGAACATGTGCGGAAGGTCCATGGCACGTGAGATTAGTGTGTTGAGTCTGCCTGGAATTGCCCTGTACAATGTGTGAAGTTGGGCACAGTCCGCCTCGTTTTGCTTCCAGCGGGTCCGGAGTTGGGTAATCGCATCGTCGGTCTGGTCACGGAGGTGCTTGCTAGTCTGTCCCAATTCTTCGAAACGGTCCCGACAGTTTTTGAGGTGGGAGAGGTACTCCTGCATGGTGACTGGGCCATCCATATCGACAAACTCGAATCCCTCATCCTCAACGTCTGGTTCCTCATCGTCGGCCGTCGCTAGTTAGAGTGTAAGTTGAGCTTGCAACTTTGAAACACATAAGGCTTACCCTTGGATTTTCCCTTCTTCTGCTTGGACACCTTGGGCACTTCAATATCGCTGGCCTCGATCTTCACGGGATACCGAGGTATGCCGGTCTCATCATCGTTACCAGCTACAGGATTAAGTAAGGACCACTATCATCTGGACCATGGGCTCAGCACTCACATTCGTGGGTGTTGTCGGCCGCAGCCAGTGTCACCGGTGCTGCATGGTTCATGTCTGTACTAGGCCCGGCCTGGGACCTGGGCTTCCCATAAACCGTTTTGATGAGGCGATGCTGAGGACCGGCCGCCTGCACGTTGTCGACCTCCATCTCGTTGTCAAGCTCCTCTTCATCATCGGCGTCCTCATTCTCTGTGGCATCTTTGTTGTAGTCGGCCTTGTTCTCCTCATGGGCCTCTGTTCTATCGTCGGCGGGGGATACACCGTCGGCCTGCTCATGAGCCTCGCCGGCCACTCCCGTCTGACCATTAGGCTGCTGCTCATGGTCATCGCCGGTCTCTCTAGTTTGAACGCCAGTGGTGTCGGGCTTCGCCTGCACCAGTGCTGGGTCGGCGTCGGCGGGCTTGCTGTGCGGGTCATCCCCGTCGCCGGCCTTGCCTGTGTGGACAACGGTTATTGACTGCGCAGTGCTCTGGGGCTTCGCTTGCACCACTGCTTGGTTGGCATCGATGGACTTGCTCTGCGGCTTTTGCTGTACCGGTGCTTTCGCCGCGTCGTCGGTCTTCTGCTCGCTCTTGGCAGGTGCATGCGCCTCTGGTCAATTTCATTAATGCATGAACTGATTTGATCAAGCAGATAAATACTGACCTTTTGACTTTTTCTTGGGCGCTTTGGTTGCAACCGTCGATGTCGGTTTCTTGGTGGACTCAGCCGTGGCCTTCTGCTCAAGTCGGCGCTTTTTGCCTGCTCCCTCTTGCGTGCATTCGCTTTTTCCTTTTGCTTCTCCGATTTGAAACATGTTGTTTTTGAACTGTTACACCCCTGGCAAGCATGGCCACGGCCTTCGCGAGCGACACAAGGCAATTGCTGTCGGGCGCATGTGAGGCAAGGTGGGACCCACAAACCATCAACCTGCTGTGGCTTTACATTGCTGTCGTCGTCGGTGTCGGACTCTTCCTCGTTTTTCTGTTTCTTCGGCGGGTGGTCACCGGCGTCTTTCGGGGTAGCCTTGCGCTTCCGCTTGGCTGACTTTCCTCCCTCCCCTCCCTTGTCAGGCAACTCATCCGCCTCCTCCTCGGTGATGGGTGGTCGGGCGCTGTCGTCCTCCGTGTCCATGTCATCCAGAGCCTTGAGTCGGGGCGGCGACTGTGGTATGTTACCGACTGAAAGCCGTGACATTTCATCCGTGGGGGGCCGTATACCATGATGCTTGTTGCCTTTTGGGTGAGGAATTGCAGGACCTATGGGTGCCTTCGAGACTGGTTTTGCAGATCGTCCCGATTTTGCAGGCTGGACGGTCATCGCTGCTTCCATCGCCGGTGGTTTTGCTGCTTTTGTGGCTGGTGGAAGTTTGCCTTTTGTCGCCGGTGCTGCCGATGTCGTCGGCCTTACTGGTGCCTCAGGCTCGGTGGCAAGAGGCACTTTCAGCTTTGTCGCCGGTGCTTTTGATGTCGTCGGTTTTGACTGTGCCTGGGTCGCAGCGGCCACTTTCAATGTTGGCGGCGGTCCTTTGGATGTCGTCGGGTTTGACGGTGCTTCTGGTGCTACAGATGTGGCCGGGGGCTGGGCGGCAGCGGCATCCTTTTTTTTGCGTGGGCGGGCAGGTCCAGGTGATTCCCGAGGGCGCCGAACCCCGCCTCCAGCGATTTTGATGTTTCCCCTTTCCACGAGCCCACCTGGGGGGCATGTGTCCTGGCGCGTGTATCTGGCACCGCGCGCAACTTGCCATGGGGGCCGGTCTGTAAAACCATTGGGGGGTCGGATGCTTGAGCTCCCATTGGTCCAGAGCTTTCCTAAGGCCTTCCTGGTGTTCTTCGGTGAAGTGACCCCGGTTCTTCGTCTCCAAAACTTTGTCCGCATACACCGTGTAAAACCGCGGTTCTTCAAACACAGGCAGGAGTTCGGGGTGTTTGGCGCGCTCCAGCTTAAACACATCCACCTAATGAATGAAAGCTCAACATAAAGCTATTTGATACAAAATTGGTGGGACTTACAAACTCGGACATCGCATGTTCCGCAATCTCATTGATGGTGCCGGAGCGAACGTGCTTCTTGACAAGCATGTCGAGAATGAGGGTCGGTTGCGAAGTTCAGAGGGAGTGGGCACGGGCATGATAAGAAGCGGAACCGGAGGCTGAGGGAGCGGGTGAGGTTTTAGTGGGTTGATGAAAGAACCACGAATTCAACGATCAAGGTCAACATCCATCACATGATGTGCTGATGTAATTAGTAAATATGCGCACATAGTACTCAATCGTGTGGGCACTTGGCTCATCAGATAGTCAGTGCAACACCAACATGGCAAAAAAAATGCACAAAACTCTGCTCCTGGGATTGTACTCCCAACAGTCCCCAATGGGTTTAGTGTTGCAACTGGCCCCGACGACAAGGAGTACCTCGTCCCAGACTTCTTCTTCCGGCCCTGCAGCAAGAGTTCGACGCCTGGCAGATGAGAGTAGCGCTCGGTGTTCCAAAGGCACCTGCAGCTGTATGTGTGAGCTTATCAGCGGTAGTTTTGACAAGTAATCTAACCCGAGAACACAGCCGCTACAAACTCAGGACTCCCCATTTGAAATTATTGGGGAGGGCCATATTCTATATCCACCAGACCCAGTAAGAAACATTGCGGTTAGCTGAAATTTCATGGCTAAAGAGATAATCAGCCACTCACCGAACAGGAATTGCTCAGTGGGCATGGGGCCGTCGTCGCTCTCCAACACAGTTGGGATCTCGTACAAAGACGCCGCTCACCGACTATATATGGCTCAAGTTGAACACCTGAAAGTCTCTGATGGTGCGTACAAGGCGATCAAAAGTATCGACAACCAACTAGAGGACCTCCTCAGAGATTTGAATGGAAAATGAGATGGCTATATCTAGAGTTCATTTGTATTCTGTGAAATTCTGAATGAATGCATGTTTTCATGAATTCCGGTCATGGCACCAATTTCCAGATGCTCGGTCCAATGTCGCCAGCGATTATTTTTTGGTCAATGGCATGGATTTTGAGATGCTTGGTCCAGTGTCGCCGGTGATTGCATGGTGGCACTAATTTTCAGATGCTCGGTCCAATGTGGCCGGCGCTCTTTTCTGATCTGCTACCCCACATGTGCCCATGCCTCCTGCATTTTCATGGTCTTGTGGGAAGTAGATTGCTCTCGGTAGTGTTGCCTGCTTGAGACACTGGTGTGGAGAAGGATGATGGCTGACAAGCCATGATGCAGCTCTTTTTCGGTTGGAGCACTAATTTTTGGACGCTCGCTACAATGTGGCCGGCACTTTTTGGTGAATTTTCAGATGCTCGGTCCCAGGTGGCCGGCGATTGTTTGTGAAATTCAGTGCTCGATCCGCTACCCACATGTGCCCATGCCTCCTGCATTTTCATGGTCTTGTGGGAAGTAGATTGCTCTCGGTAGTGTTGCCAGCTTGAGACACTGGTGTGGAGAAGGATGATGGCTGACAAGCCATGATGCAGCTCTTTTTCGGTTGGAGCACTAATTTTTGGACGCTCGCTACAATGTGGCCGGCACTTTTTGGTGAATTTTCAGATGCTCGGTCCCAGGTGGCCGGCGATTGTTTTGTGAATTTCAGTGCTCGATCCGCTACCCACATGTGCCCACGCCCCCTGCATTTTCATGGTCTCATGGGAAGTAAATTGCTCTCGGTAGTGTTGCCTGCTTGAGACACTGGTGTGGAGAAGGATGATGGCTGACAAGCCATGATGCAGCTCTTTTCGGTTGGAGCACTAATTTTTGGACGCTCGCTACAATGTGGCCGGCACTTTTTGGTGAATTTCAGACGCTCGGTCCCAGGTGGCCGGCAATTATGCTACAATGTGGCCAGCACTTTTTGTGAATTACAAACGCTCAGTCCCAGGTGGCCGGCAATTTTTGTGAATTTCGAATGCTCGGTCCCAGATGGCCGGCGATTCTTTTTCACTAATTTTCCGACGCTCACTACAATGGGGCCGGCGCTTTTTATGAATTTTCAGATGCTCGGTCCCAGGTGGCCGGCGATTTCTTTTGTGGTGGTGGCACCCACCTGCGCCCGGTGCTCGATCTGCTCCCCAGATGTGCCGGCACTTTTGTGTGAATTTTCAAATGCTCGGTCCCAGGTGGCTGGCAATTTACGCTACAATGTGGCCAGCGCTTTTTGTGAATTTTCGAACGCTCGGTCGCAGGTGGCCGGCAATTTTGTTTTTGGCTGTGGACCCTACCTGCACCCGGTGCTCGATCTGCTCCCCAGATGTGCCCCCCTGCGTTTTCCCGGTCGCCCGACCACTGGCTGATCCCCGCTCCCCCGCGGTGCTGCCGCTGTGGCGCTCGGTCCCAGGTGGCCGGCGATTTTTTTTTTTGGCTGTGGCACCCTACCTGCACCCGGTCCTTGATCTGCTCCCAGATGCGCCTGTGCCCCCCTACGTTTTCCCGGTCGCCCGACCACTGGCTGATCCCCCCACTGCCTCCGGTGCTGTCGTTGGCTGTGGTGGCCCCTCAGCCAATCAACACCCTCCAAATACCTTCCTTATACGGTTTACAAATTCCACCGACCCACCGACATTCGGTGGCTCCGCATGACACGGTACAGTGTATCATGTCGGTGGAACGCATTGCACGTTACTGTGGTACGTCGCTACCTGCTTCTCGATCATTCCATGAATAGTGTCCACAGATATGTGACCACAACGCCGATGCCAGAGGCTGAGGTTCATAGGACATGTACTGCCTGTAGTTGAGAAGTTTGCAACAGGAGTGGCTGAGTGAGAATCGAAGATTTGTGTCTTTCCTCTGAGGTATCCAATGTTGTTGGGTGTGATATCAGCCGAAAAGCGAACCTTTCCGCCATGCAGGAAATCAACAGTGGTATCTGCAATACTGACAGAGTAGCCCTTTTCACGAGTGAGATGGAATGGAGATAAAAGATTGTTTCGTAATGCAGGTACATGAAGGACATCGTGAAACTCGACACCATCCATTGCCTTTCCATCCTTCTGTCTTGGCCAGAATACAACGGACCCTAATCCTTCGGAATAGATGTATGAATCATCTGCTAGGCGGATGGGGACGACATGAGGTGTGTACATTTTGAACCAAGAGCGATGAGGTGTCATGTTACGAGAAGCGCCTGTATCGGTATTCCAGTCAGATGATGCCGGAGAGGAGGGGTCAATACTTGCTAGGCTTGCGGTTTCCTCGTTTGGCTGAGTTTCCGCTAATGCACCTTTCTCGCTCTTTGATTCGCCGTTATTTCCTTTTGCCTTTCCTTTGCCTTTGTTGTTAACGGCATTCTTTCGATCGCGAGCTTGTGAGTATTTCTTCGTGTAACAATTATCCTCGATGTGACCTTTGCGCTCGCACCAGTTGCATAGAAGTTCGGCAAGAGTGGTGGAAGTTGATGTGGAGGCCTTCATTGCGACTGCAGCTTTGGACGACGGGCCGTCTCGGAGTTGAGTGTTGTTTTCCTGATTCTGGAATGCAGCACGGAGGCTAGAGAGGCTGAGTTTGTCGAGTAGGAAGAGGGAAGTGACGAAGCCGTTGTACTCGGAAGGAAGTGCACGGATGAGGGCCATGCATTGGAGTTCTTCGTCGAGTTGTTGGAGGCCAAAATGAGAGGGGCGAAGAGCTTTAATGGCCGCCATAGAACGTGTAACCCGACCTGTAAGCTCGGTCAAGCTCTCGTTATCTTCCTTTCTGAGGTTGAAGAAGGCGTCGTATGCATTGAAGCGCGGCCCAGGCTTGCGTTGAAGATGTAGCTCCTTTAGTCGGTCCCACATAGCCTCTGGGTCATCTCGACAATCACGTATGTGGTCCTTTGGGAGTCGTCGATGCAAAGCCATATGGCGCCGGTGGTGGAGTCGCGTGCCTGCTGCCATTCCATGTGGTCGACTCTCTCCTGGCGTGTGGGATTGTCGACATCCGCAAATTCCGGTTCGGGATTCCTTCCCAGGACGAAGATCCATTCCCGGCGTGTCTTTAGGAAGGATTCCATGTTCTCGCTCCATGCCGTATAGTTACTTGGGTTTCCCGTGAGATTGTCGAAGCTTTTCTTAGATGAGTCGAAAGCAGGCATGGTGGTTTAGGTGGTGAGGAAGATAGGGATGCTCTTTGGGAGCGTGAACTTGACGCAGTGATTCTTGTAACTCCTATTTTATGCTCCGGGGCCCATAACCTATTGGAGGGTAGCGGAGAGGAGTTGAGCTAGGATTCGATGGTCAACGTTAGAATATATTAAGTGAGAGAGTAAGTAACTTACCTAGGATTCGATGGTCAACGTTAGAGAGACGATGACCTGGAATCCTAGGTGATGTAGACTACGATTATGTAACTAGTGCTAAATAGTCCGTGTGCGGTAACTTATGTGTGTCTAATGTACGTGTGTCTAATGTATGGCTAAGTCGTATCGCAACATATAGGCAAACGTAGAATTGAATAACACGAAGTGTATATGACGATCGAATTCAAGAGATGCTATCGATTACTATCTAGAGGATGACTCAAGAAGTAATTGTCTGCCGTCGCGAATTCGGTAGTTGAGGTAGATGCGAATGCTTCCTGAATAAGGGTGGCACGTTTTCCGGAGGTGAGGCCGATTCCAAGCCATCGGTATACGAAATCTAAGTGCTGCTTGACTGATACAGCCAGGCGCAACAATGAGGTACCCAAAGCGAAAGATTGAGATCCGTTATCCTTGGGGTTTGGGGGAATGGTTCATTATCGATGGAAGAACAAATAAGCGCCCATCGTCGAAAGATCTGACTCGAAGTTGAATGAATGCGTGGGATCCTAAGATTCGTTTCAGAATAGAACATACACTGTTCCTTTTCTTCTCTTTATTCTCCGATGATCCTTCAATTCTCAGAATCGCTCTTCCCAGCGTTCGAATTTGCCTTCTCTCAAGCTATCCAGATAGCTATCCTCCACTGCTTCGCATACCTTATCGAGCTCGCCCAGGGCCTCGATCAGTGTGTCCAACGAAGACGCGTTGTCTGCGAGTCATGGGTTTAGTTGTCTGTTTTGATGGGTGTGATAGGAAAGGCGGTGTTTTGACATACCGTACATCTGGATGCGAATGTTGATAACGTTTTCGGAAGGGTGGGGAACACTGGCAGAAAGGAGGTAGATCAGCACATTGATGTCCTCGCAATGACGAATGTTTGGTGAACGGGGATAGGTTAGTCGCCTAGTCCAACAGGACTACCGCGGAGGAAGGCAGTAGAACACATGGCTAATAAAAAGAATGGCTCCCAAAAGCTTCATATGGGAGTGTTCATGCGCAATTGCCGCGTTACGATCCAGAACCGCCGACTTGCATTGAGCAGGAAACATAGTCACCTATAACCACAGAATTCCACTTTCGGGCTAAATCCACACTCATGAGTCTCTCTAGCCTTCAGCGTTTCACAAAAGGACCCACTTTTTCATCAACATCCATCGTAGAGAGTTCCCGATTGTATGAGACTCGTCGTGAATTTGGTACGTCGCCGTTGAGAGATCAGGAGAACTTTTTAGCTATGGCTTCGTAAGATTTTGTGGGCACGTTTGAAGGGCGAACGAGAACTTTCTCACCAGTTTAATCTTTTCTACAGCCTCGGACATTATAGATAGCAGTCTAGTGGAAATGTTAGTGGGCGCGAGCGTCAAGTTCTTTGCCGGGCGTCGAGCCCTGACGCCGTCGGAGAAATAAATTTATGACGGGCACGTGATGACTCTATTTCGGACGCGTCGGTGCGGAGTCCCAATTCCCCTCCAAGTCCGACTCAGTACAATCCAACAACGTTCTACCCATGTTCAGCGATATACAGTATCGTCTGAATTGTCTCGTAGAGCTGTGGCTGTCTATTTCTGCGCTGGTCACCAGTGAAAAAGTGTTCCGGATTTTCTGTCGATCATGTCCAACCAGATTCAAATTCACGTGACATTAATATGACTGATAAACGCTGTGGCTCGAATTGCCAACACATGGGCCATGAGAAGCTCATTAAGAATAATGGTTGAATATTTCTCAATTATTCTCCTACCCTTATGGCATGCGCATAACTGTGAAAGCGCTTCTCCCAACGAGCGAGCATTGTTTCGGAAATTCGGAGGGATTAATTTGAAGCTCCGCTTACCAAATATGGGACCAAACACTGGCCCTTTTGTCCCTCGACAATGGCCTTCGATGTTCGCTCTCATGCAATAAAGGGTTTTCAATGGCCTTGGCGTCTTCTCACATCTAGGGCAATCAAATCCAGGCTTCATTGACTTTACTGGCTTTCGGTTATGAATATTTCTAGGTCTATAAAGCAAAGTGCCCGCAATGGTCTTTCTCTCCAATTCAGCGCCTCCACCACTTTCTTGGCTCTGTCAACCTTATACCCATACGCTCTTCTCTCTTCACCCATTCAACAACGACCTATTCTTATACTAAGGCCGGCCTTTTGATTACCTGGAGTAGTCTTATAATTCTTCACCACTTCCATCGACGTCCAATTTTCAACATCATCTAAGGCTATTTTCTTGGAACACTCATTCCATCGCCACCAATGTCTTCAAAATTCATGACCAACGGATCCGAGCGTCCAACCCTTCCATCTATTCACACTCTTGAACTGCCCCTCCTTACGCGCTCAACGCTTTCTAATGTACAATACGCCCCCGAAATTAATGCAGTAAGTGCTCATTCTTCCTCGGATACATTTCAGAGCTCTTATGATTTTTTTTTTTCCATGTCTAGCGTCCTATACGTTTTAATGTTCCTACGAACAAGATGAATCACGACCGCCGCGTATCCACGTCTTCATCTGCCACGAGCAGTTCACGTTCTTCTTCGCCTACCTCGCCTCCAGATGGCTTCTCGTCTAGACTACCCTCAACTCTTCCTCCGAATTTCCGCTTGGTTCCATGCGAAATGGAAAACGCAGAGGCCGTTATCCTATTTCCACCTCCTGGTGCACAGGACGCGAACGTCAGCAACTATTCCACCCACAATGGCAAGGGCGGGGGCATTCTCCTCGTCGGCCCCGCCTTGCACAAAATCTGCCGCAACCCCCAACGCCCGCTGGCGAAGGGCGCCCGAGTCCACCCTTACCGCGTGGCGCTCGGCGAAAACCCCAATAAATCGCGACGCGCCTCCGTCATTTCGGTGACGGCTTTCCCCACTGCGGGTCCTCACGCGTCATAGACTTTCCGACTACGGACCTCTTCGTGTTCTCTTACATGTAATTATCAACTAAGTATGTCCATTCTAGTACCATACCCTGTATCCATGATATCCGTCGAGCTCTCGCAGGACCGCCTGTTTTGTATCATTGTATTTTTCTTGCACCCATTGTACCTACAGTATTTACTTGGGGTTGAAGCAGCACACTTTGTAGTATACACATCCAAATGATACGTTGTACGAAATGATTCCAAAGCACAATAGCAAAATTTGAACCACAATGCCCGAATGGCTGCTCGCGTCTTCATTGTCCTCGGCCTTTCCTCCTAGTAGGGTGGATGTCAATTAATAATTAGTGAAGTTCCGATCTGCGCTCACTCGCAGACACGCGCGGGTTCCGTCAATATGCCTCTGCGCATTGTCTGAACAATTCCAGTCCATGCTCCTTTGTTCACACAATTGAAAAATTTGGTGCCATAATTGATCTCCTATTTTCGACTAGATGCTGCCCTATGCTGCCTCAACATCAACTCCATTAATCCATCAATATGGCAGTGGTGCGAGTCGGCGGCGTCAGACTCCATGTTTGGTACGTACTGACTGATATCATCCTGGGGCGCTGCTAGAATTCAATGCAGTGTAGGACGTCAATAATAGACTCATACGCAGAATTATTCTTATTTTTTTGCTTGCCTAGAGTATGGAGTGAGTCAACAGGTGGGGCCGACGCTGCTGGGAATGCGCCGCGTTGAGCCAGATGATTTGATCGGGCGGCTCTCAAGCTCAGCGCACAGATGTCTCGTTCCTTTGAAACTCTGTGTTGCACTACAACTCTCTCTCGACTCTCATGGACGAAGTAATACCAGGGCTGTGGATCGGGGACCTTCGAAGCGCGCTGAACGCCGCGAACCTCAAGGCGCATGGGATATACAGCATCCTGTCAGCGATGCGGGGTAAAATAACCATACACGAGGTACGCTTCTTCAGCTTGCGCCAGAACTTGCCTGTACTGACCTTTGACACGAAAGACCTTCATTCGCCACCAAATCCAGATCGACGACACTGAAGATGCCGACATCCTCACCCACTTTCTTCCATCAATTCATTTCATACAAGCCGAATTAGACAAAGGGAGGGGGGTGCTCGTTCATTGCCAGGCCGGCGTCAGTACGTAGCAAGTCTTCGTGCCTATGCTCTATCTGACTCCTCGGTCTGCAGGCCGTAGCTCGACCATCGTGGCTGCGTATCTCATGTACAGCAAGAAAATCGACCCTCAAGCAGCATTGGACCTGGTCAAGAAGTCACGACCTTTCGTTGAGTATGTTCCGCTATTCGTTGACGAAGTCGGTGCGTCTCTAATCTTCCTGACAGTCCAAATGTCGGCTTCCTGCAACAACTCGAGCTCTTCCACGATGCACGGTACAAGATTTCGCGACGGGAGAAAGCCATCCGGATGTTTTATCTGGACCGCACAATGGGGGAAGTGATGAGTACGTTATCACAAATCACCCATGCCATCAACTTTGTGCCTAAACAGCCGCACATAATTTTTTGGCAGATGGCGATGGCTCTCCTCCGCCGACCGAGATGTTCGCCAAATACCCTCGCACACCGTCCGATTCGCTGCCCAATACGCCGGGGGGTGGCCCGCGCAGACGGATACGATGTAAGATGTGCAGGTGCGTGCGGTAGTTCCTGTTCGTTTTTGCCCTGCTGAACACACGCCAGGCAAGAGTTGGCTACACGCGAGCATATGCTCGACCATGGCCAACTAGGACCTCCTACGCCCGCCGTTCTCAGCCCGGCTGGCTCGCGACGACCTTCATCTTCCTCCCCTTTTCAGCCTAGTAATCTCTCCAATGGCGATATTCCCCGTCGAGCGTCGCGGACCTCGTTCGGAGCAGCAGTTGGGGAACGCCTAGCGATGGCCTCGATCGACGAAAACGCTGCGAAGATAACAGAATCCCCCATGCACGTTAACTCCACCGACTCCCTCGAACGAAGTGTGCCTATGATCCCAGAAGAACATCCCCTTCGCTCTTTCCGTTCCTCTTCTAAATACCTGGATCGCTCAGACTCAATATCCGCGTTTGACAGCGATGGCGAGAACGACCTTGAGCCCAATGGAGTGCCGAAAACACATCCAGAACATATTGATCTTACGGACGTCACATCGGATGATATATCGATACAAGCGTCGAAGATGATCGGCCAGAAGTTATCCGAGGCTGTCATTTCGACGCCAACATCAGGAGACAAGCCGAACGGCAAGGAAGGGGAAGGGCTGTTCTTCACGGAGAAGGAAGGCGCCATAAACGAGTATAGCTCCGCGTCGCCGACGACGTCCATCGACCAGCCAGTCACTCAATTCATCAGTCCATCCGACTTGGCCATCCAGCTGACCGCCAATCCCAAGCTTGCTGCTCTCCGGTCTCCGACTCTTCCCCCTTCTCCTTCGCATAGTGCTTCATTCAAGTCAATGACTCCTCTTAGCGCCCCAATACTTGCAAATCCTAAATGTTCAGGATACTTCGTCGAACCGGTACGTTTCTACTGTTTCTACTGTTCGGGATTTCCAGCTCACTTTCGGGTGATAGATGAAGTGGATGGATCATTTCCTTTCGGAAGGACAGCTCGCGGGCAAGATCATCTGTCCTAACAAGAAATGCGGAGCGAAACTTGGGAATTATGATTGGGCTGGTCAATGCTGTGGTTGTAAAGAATGGGTTACTCCAGTGCGTAATTTTTCAATCGTATCGTGGATGGATGTTGATAGTTTTTTCTCGTAGGGGTTCTGTATCAACCGATCCAAAGTCGATGAAGTGATATGAAGGCAGATTCTTTTCGGTGTTCGCAATCGGACTTTAATGGACATTGTATACGCGTCATGGGACCAGCCTAATACACGAAATGGGCATATATTTCTAATTTATGGAAGGCACTATTCCTGGGTTTATGGGTAATTGCAAGTGTATTATATTCTGTGTGGCTCACTTTTGTGTTTTCCGTGTGTTAGCTTTCTTGGACTGAGCAAATATAGGAGCAATTTTCTAATCCTCGTCTTCTCTGTCAACTCTCACCCGCAACACTGATACCAGCTCTGGTCCTGTGATCTCCAAGATTACACGAACATCTCCGGCTGTTGAGGCGGATTATGCGCATGCCCGGTAAACGTTGCGTTACTCTCTATTAGTCATTAACCTCTGGAGATATGCCTGTATGCGAATAGCTGGGAGGAGTTGAGATGCATATCAGATAAGAGGAAAACCGGCGACCTTTCAACCCGACCACAACCACACAACTTGCCAGCTACCATCATGAGCACCATCTTGAATTGGCCTAACCTTCCTCCCAATGTTAGGTCCGAATGGTAGCCGCCAATGATCTCGATATCCACATCTTTGAAGCACTACCACCCTCCTTCGATCCGAATACAAAGCCGCCTCTCATCGTTCTCGTGCATGGCTTCCCAGAACTTGCCTACTCATGGCGCAAGATAATGGCGCCCCTCGCCGCCAAGGGCTTCGCCGTCGTCGCGCTTGATCAAAGAGGATTTGGGCAGACCAAAGCACGCGGGCAGCCCACTCGCAAAGCCTCGTATGACGAGGATTTGGCGCCGTACCGCGTTTCCAACTTGGTGGCGGACGTCGTGGCGCTCGTGTATTCCCTGGGATACACGTCGGTGGCAGCGCTGGTGGGGCATGATTATGGGTCGCGCGTCGCGGCGCATTGCGCGCTCATTCGTCCCGATCTCTTCAAGTCCGTTGTGCTCATGAGCTCGCCATACGCAGGTCCACCAACCCTAGCCGCGGTTCAAAACCCGAATGGCCCGTCACCAATCCATGCTCTCAACGCCCAACTCGCCACCCTCGATCCACCTCGCAAACATTATACGATGTACTATTCAACCCCAGAGGCAGAGGAGCACATGTTTAGTGCGCCTGGCGGCCTTCATACCTTTTTGCGCACCTACTACCACGTCAAAAGTGCGGATTGGAAGGGAAACAGCGACGTGCGACCTCTGGCTCAGATATCCGCAGCTACCTTTGCGCTTCTCCCGCATTACTACGTCATGCCCCTCGCAGAGACCATGCCAACGTGCCTCGCTCCAGACGCACCCTCCGCCGAAGAGATCGCGCACAACAAATGGCTGACGGACGCCGAACTGACAGTCTACGTGTCGCAGTACACCGCGACGGGCTTCCAGGGCGGCCTCAACGCATATCGCGTCATGACGGACCCCCCGCGGTGGGCCAATGAGCTGCACATCTACACCGGCAAGCAGATCGAGGTGCCGGCGATGTTCCTGTCGGGCGCCCAGGACTGGGGCACGTACCAGATGCCTGGCACGGCGGAGAAGATGAGGGCGCAGGCGTGTCGGGATATGAGAGAGGAGAATTTCGTGCTGATTGATGGCGCTGGGCATTGGGTGCAGCAGGAGCAGCCCGAAGCGGTGGTGGAACATATATTACGCTTTATCGGCACAACAAGCCTGCCGTCTTCGATCTAGACTGACGGTCAGTTCTGGATTTATGTTGGATGGAAGCTTAGGCATACCTCGAGCCATCAACTTTTCGCAAGTTTAGAACTTCTTATCGGATATTTTTATGCTCGTCAGTCACACGAATGACAACGATCAAGTGTTGAACACAGAACAGCGTCGAACACGCAGCATGGAAGTATGCGTGTAGAGAGCTGATTATCATTATGGGAGCACGGCGAGGCGATCCTATATATGCTGCCTTGAACTGAAATCAGTCGAATCAACCCCAAGTACCGACGACGATTGCCCATCGATACCATCCCGAAATCCAACTTACTTAAAAGCGTCAAAGATCTTGCTATGAGCGCAGTCTTTGACCACGGCGTTGAATACAAACCGTCAACAGCGGTATCTAAAGGCCTTTCAATCGGGGCTCTGGGAGAGAACGGTGAGGGCTTGTCTTTAAATTTCGAAGCCATACATCGGCAGTTCTCAACGATCTCTTTGAAGAGTTCATCCGTTTTACCTGGGTTGATTTCTCGAACATCGTCCGATTTCGCACTTTACCCGTCTCTTATTTCAGGAAGCTACTCGCTTCGCGTAGGCCAGGAATCGGCATCGCGAAAGCCTGCCTGGGTCTCAATTTTATCACACTGGCCGATGGATTTTCCCCCATGGGAGAGTACCTTTACGTTCCCGATTTGACATCTCTCAGACTCTGCCCTTACGAGCCAGGCCAGGTGAGCGTAATGGGGTTCTTCCAGGAGAAAACGCCTTGGCGCACACCTGAAGGGACTCTAAGTGCGGAAACGAAGGCATGCACCAGAGGCGCGTTGAAGCGCGTTGTCGAGTAAGCCAATGCCATCAACCTCTTGTTTGATACGTGCTGACATCTTCTGCTCATTTAGCCAAGCAAGAGACGAACTGGGCGTTGAGTTTCTCGTCGGCTTTGAGAGTGAATTCATTCTGCTCGCAGGCGAATCGCCGTACGAACCTGTCAGTACGCATGAGTTCAGTAGCTCTCAGGCTCTACGCGCGGGCGCCGTGGCGACAATCGTAATGGATGAAATCGCGCGTAATGTGCAAGCATCAGATATTGAGCTCCAGATGTACCACGGAGAAGCTTCCCCAGGCCAGGTGTGTTTTCTGAGTTCTCAGATCAGCGCCGAGACATCTTCGAACTAATTAACTCGCATTCATCAGTACGAAGTTATTACTGGCCCTTTGGCTCCACTTGAAGCCGCCGATGCCCTCGTGCACACTAGAGAAATTATCTACAACGTCGCAGCGCGCCACGGCCTGCGCGCCACGTTCGCCCCGCGGATCTTCGCAAACGCGCCAGGAAGCGCCGCGCACGCGCACATCTCCGTGCACTCCGCGCGGCCAGGGCACGAAAAAGACGAGACGACGGGCCTCTCCGCCCTCGAGCAGGCCTTCCTCGCGGGCGTCGCCGCGCACCTCCCGAGCCTGCCCGCGCTGACGCTGCCGCTCCCCGCGTCGTACGCGCGCGTCGGCGACGGGCAGTGGTCCGGCGGCACGCACGTGTGCTGGGGCACGGAGAACCGCGAGTGCCCCGTGCGCCTCGCGGCGGCGACGGCGCCGCGCAGCCGCCGCTTCGAGATGCGCTTCGTCGACGGCACCGCGAACCCGCACCTCGCGCTCGCGGGCATCCTCGGCGCGGGCGCGGGCGGCGTCCGCGCGCAGACGCCGCTGACGCTGCGGGACTGCGCGGGGCCGCGGACCGCGGCGCAGATGACGGACGCGGAGCGCTCGGCGCATGGGATTGTCGCGCGGATGCCGCTGACGTGGGCGGAGGCGCGCGCGAACTTTCAGCAGGATGAGGAGCTGAAAAGCGTTTTCGGCCAGGAGCTCGTGGACATGTACTTGTCGGTCAATAAGGTGTGTTGTGTCCATGTACTTTCCAGAGTAAGGCTGTTGAAGTTCGGTTCTAGGCTGTTGGAGAAGCATTGGAGCAGCCTCAAAATGATGAAACTGCAAAACGAGAAAGATTGCTAAAGTACTATTAGACCGAGTTTGACTAAAATATTTTCGGCAGGGACGAATCTCGATCTTGATAGATCATGGCAGCCAAAGACGCATATTTACCAGTCCACGAAACCAGCACTTCGTAATTTGCTTGTAAATCGATCGCTACAACGCGTATGTGTATAGTAATGCTACAAATATAAATCCACGCACGGACGTGCATCTACCAGTCTATGAGAACCGGTACCCGTCATCTGTAGAGCGTTATAGCTATGTAAGTATTTAGTTATGTTATAATAATAAAGATAGCTAGAGCCCCACCAAAATACAAGAGTGCGCAAATACAGTAACAACATAAAGTGCCTAAGCATACAGGCGTCCCCGAAAATGTCAACAGATAAAGAGCAAAATCAAAAGCGCCCGGATTCCGCAGCTCGGCGTGTACAACTCGGGCGTACGTTCATATTTGGATTCCTAGCCATATCATTGTCACATGCATAAACAGAAACCGAGGCGCTCGCCGTGTATTTTTTTTTTCGCTCGCCGCAGAATCTTTGGCCACCCGGTTACCGCCATTCAGACCTTCGGGATATCGTCTATCCCCGGGCCCAGTTGACCGTCAGAGACGCTTGGGCGCTCTGTCCCCGCCAGATTCAACCCACGGCGCTTCAGCGCCAAGCTCGGGGGCACAGGGGAATTCGCGCTCGCGAGCATGCAGAGCTGCGCGGCGGTGTAGTGATTGTGGGTGTAGACGGCCGCCATATCCGCAGGGAGCGCGTGCAAGAGCAGCATCTGGTCGAGTGCCTGCGAGGCTGACGCGGTGGCCGAGGGGTAAGGGAGCGGGACCGTGGGTACGTACGGCGAGAAGGACGCGAAGGACGACATGTCCATGCCCCTCCCCGTGCCGGTGGGCGGTACGATGCTCCCGTTGGGGAGCGTCTGGATTGATGAGGGCATGGTTGCGAGCGGCGCTAAGGGAATGAAGAGGAGCGGCTGGATGATGGGGAAGGGGTACTCGAAACGGCCAAACGCAGCGCTTGAGATCAAGGGCGTGCTGGGCAACTCCAAAAGCAGCAAGAGAATGGCGCACTCTACGACAGGAAGGGGTGCGATGGGAAGTGTGGAAGTCGGGATTGTGTCGGGCATGATGGGAGGTAGGGCTGGGGATGTAGTTTTGGGAATGATCGTCGCTGCACCAATATCGTAGGTTTAGATAAGAGTGGGGCTCGAAAGTGGCTCTGCGTATTTGGTTTTGTACGCACAAGAAAAGACGACAACGTCATGGAAAACCCGCGCATTGACCATTTGACATCCGATGACGTATGGTTGGAAGGCCAGGCACTGGAATTGAGCACACGGTGCCAATCTGCTTGTCGAAAAAAAAACCGGGGCCCGGAGAATGTGCGAGAACATCGTCGCGGACACCGGGACATTCTGCGTCTGCATAGGGGCACTTCGACCCCATCGGGCAAGTTTCGGTGTGCGCGCCGAATTAGATCTTCTAAATAGGCCAGAATCGTCGTTCCAGCAACGGCAGGACGTCGTCAATGCGAGTGAGGAAATTCTCTCCGTGCTTATAGCGGTGACGCACTGCTGCTTGTTCATATCTTACATAGTTAAATCTGTTCAAATTTATAGATAGCGCATAGTCTTTATTGTACTGGCATCGACGAAACGAAGGCGGAATTGTGAAAACAATAGTAGCCTTAGCTACAACTTAGCTATATACAGACAAACAATTTCCTAAAGGAGTAGGAAGAATTGTTCCGCTTGGTCTCCCTCGATGCTTCCTGCGTGATCAGGGATATCAACGCTATAAGAGAGTGAAAAGAATTCGACAAAAAGGGTGCTTTTGATTGATTTTTTCCAACCAAGTGAAGCCGCATCGACACGAGCCTAAACCCAGGAATCAAATGACAACTTCCCGCCGTCGCAAACAAGTCGCAAATCGCAATCGACAGCAGGTTCGCCACCCCTGGGGAAAGAAATATCTCCCTTACCGATGACGCAGCCCACTACTATCTCTTGATGCCTTAATCTAGTTTCTTTTTTGAGGGACGTTTGTACGCCCGCTTCTATGCTGTGTGAGTCGGTATCCAAAGCGGCCTCGTGATATCCAGTCCCTAGACTAGTCGATGCTGAGTGCTTGACTCCGAGGGTTTGACGGATTGAGAGAAACTTGAGGCAAGACGTCTTGAGGTTCGCAGCTGGAAGAACTACCTGCGTAATACCTACGCTCTATTGACAATTTATTGATGAAGCATAGTCCCTCCCGTTCGGATTCGATCCGTTCTGCTTGAGCACAAGGCTCGGCGGCACCGGCGAGTTCGCGCTCGCCAGCGCACAGCTGCGCGGCGGTGTAGTGGTGGCTCTCGCCGTCCGCGAGGTGCGCTTCCTCCAGGAGCGTCTGCGCGAGCGCCTGCGAGGCGGCGGCGGTCGCCGAGGGGTACGCCGGCGCCGCGGTGGGGACGGGGTGCGCGGAAAACGCGAAGGAGGCCATGCCCATGCCGCGTCCCTTGTGCGCTTGGGGTGGAGGGCGTGGGGGATGATTTGTGCGATCAGGTAAACGCGATTAGATTGATGGCTGGTTTATGAGCAAAATATCATGTGTAAAACGAAGCCGCGAAATATATGTACAGATGCAGGAAGGATTGAATTAGAATGTAGAAAGCTTGGAATGACGCGCGTCGTTGTCCTTGGAAGTGTGCTACGTATATTTACATGATCAAACTGTGAATACAATGGTGGTGTTGACGAAGACAGCAAAAAGACGAAAGCAAGGAAACAATGTGGGTATAGCGATAGCGAGACAGAGTGGTATATGCGTTTGTTAGGTCCGTTGATGTTTAGTAGTCGGTGAATCAAGTGTGGGGGACGGCGGACGTTTAACACCAGTCGTAGTATTTCCTGATGCAGTTCCTATGCACACGGCCCAATACGATCACGATGAGCCACCTTCAAAACTGAAGTCAAGTGCTTACCAGTACTGTACGATGCAGTCGCGCTTTCGTTCTGTTGATGCTGCTCGATAGCCTCTGCATACGCGCGCCCCTTCTCGAGTACACTTCCCAGCACCCCGAAGAACTGCGCCGGCCCCACAGACTCGAACAGAGCAGCATCCGAGTCCGACCCCACCCAACCCACCCCGCCACCCCCTTGCGTCCCCCGCATCTGCTCCTCCTGCAGCCGCGCGCCGAGCACGAAGTCCTCCACGATGCGCGCCGTCGCAGGCGCGAACCGGAGCGCCCCCTCCGCCGCGGCGTACTCCAGCCCCACCGCCCCGACCCCCGCCAGCAGCCGCGCGTGCTCCGCGCGCAGCGCCGCCGCCTCCCGCTCTGCCCCCCGCGCGCGCACCTCTGCCGCTGCCAGCGCGCGTGCGCCGTGGGTTGTGAGGGCCGCGAGCTCGGCTTCCAGCGCGCGCACGTCCGCGGCGTGCGCTGCTGTGACCGCCGCCTTTTCGCCCTCGATCAGCGCGAGGAGGCGGTCGGCGCCGCGGGTGATCGCGGCAGAGGGCTGCCCTTCTGGTTCGTGGTGGGCGTGGGCGTGGGCGCCGTTGGCATCGATGTGTGCGGGGCCAGCGGGGGCGCGTTGAGGAGGCCGTGCGAGGGAGGTCGGGCCTGGTCTGACTCTGGGGGTTGTCATGGTCAGGATATAAGGCAGTGAGAGAGCTCGGACATCGGTTACATACCAGCTTCGTGGCAGCGGCGCCAGTTTCAACGTCCCTGTGCAGTACGTGAAGGTCACAGTTCCCAACGCCCAAGGGTGGACGGTAAGGCGGCCCGGTGACATGTTCTCGACGACATGATGGTATGAATGATGAGGCGATCACACTACATGGAAGTTCAAGAAATTCAAGAAGATTCTCTAGAGCGGAGAGCTGAAGAGAGTTCAGGTTAGTCAAGTTAGCTCATGCTTAGATGCTTGAAGCCTGAAGGAATAATTGGGCAGAACAACTATAAATAAACATATCCGTAAGTCGCCCTTTAAATGCTCCAGGTTGGGTGAGCTTACTCGAAGAACAACATGTAATGCTGGATCGACAGTCCTTGGGCGACAAGGGTATGTACGGCCTTGCATGCCATTCATCCGTTGACGTCGGTTTATTTTGAGGGTGCCCGGCGGGATTTCCGACGGTATCCCGTGCGCTTTTCGTTTGACGTCGACAACAATATGCCAGCCCGCAGACCAACTTCAAGGAAGGCCGACTGCTACCCCGACGATGCGCTGCGGCTGCAGATATTTTAATGAGTCATACAAGCAAGGTGTTTGAAGCTTAGGCATCGAAAGGCGAAACTGAAACTGACACAAGAAAAACCCGGTATCACTCAAAATTAAATACTGAAAGCTAAATGGGTTCCAAAGGCTATCGACTGCATAATCACGGATTACCTCTGCCGTGCGAGGTCGTGCGAGGTCGTGCGAGGTCTTGAATTCTTGCGGTGTGTGCTGACCGATAAGTAAGGCTGGATGAGGACCTGCTAATCTGTAAGACATCGTACTTACGTAATGCGCGAGGCCCATATATAAGGCTCGCGCAACCACCCTCACTCTTTAGTCTTTATTCTATCACTTCGTAGAACTACCAATATATTGGTTGGCTGGTTCTATTCGAGTGACCTAAGGACTACCTACTACGGAACGGAAAGCGTTTCACTTTTTTGAACCACAGCTATATTGCTAGTTGTGAACGAAGTAACTAAAAGCACAAAAAAGAACAAAACCAGAAAATTTTCCACTCATCAGTGAGGGCTGCGAGATGTCGACAAACGACAACGTACCAAGTCCTCCGGGCTTATTCTCGAGCGCGCAATCACCGCACTTGAGCAATCAAGCCTCTGATGCACCAACTGAGCAAGGTCCTGAGACCCGAGTTGGTAGATATACAACAGGCTCGCCCACAGCGAACCAACCAGTATATGGAGCATTTACCTCCCAGGAAAGAGCGGGGGGTACTCCTCTGGAAGGCCTCCCCCGGAGGCCAGCACTTCAGTCCGAAGACTCACGGTGGACCGATCAGACCGGATCGGTCGGGGCGCCCGAACAGCCGGCAATGCGGCACGGATCACGCATGGGCGCCAATGACGCAATGCGCCGCTACGGAATGGGAGAACAAACACCCATCGCCGCATTGGATTCGGTTCTCGGACGGGAGTTAATGCTCTTCTGGGAGGATTTCACTGAGAATGAAGTGCCTATCCATAGGCGCTCAGAATTAGTAGGCGAAGCGGTGACCAGTACTATACTGGCGCGGCAGGCACGGGGATTACCAATTGGTGATCCAAACAATATGGATTACTGCGTCCCAGTAATGAGACGCGTCGCGCTGGCAGTACGAATGTATTCAGAAATAACTGGAAGAAATGAGGACGGCGTAAATAGTCGCTACGTTCCGACCCCGGAATTTTATATGGATAGAATTCACGAGGAAATTAAAGCAGATACGCCTCCGGGTGAAGTTCGAGCGCCTGTTCCGCGGGCGCCTTTCAATGCAACACTTGGAATGGCTGCAAATAATAACCGACAGGACCCTTCGATTCAATACGTGGGATCGCAGGATCCGAATAAAACGACATCCGTAAATACAACGGTGTTGAGAGAATTAATGGAGGAAACTCAGAATTCTCCACTTAATAATCGTTACCGAGGCATCCCGAATGTGCGCTTCGCGCGGGACGTACCGTCGCCTGTAGTAAAACAAGAGATTACTCCTTCGCAGGAACACGGAGATGTAGCGTGGATATCAGATGCCGCGCATCAAATGATCCAACGTGGAGTGATAACGCAAGAGCAACTAATAGAGTTAGCTAGCAGGTACAGAGCACCTGGGAATTCCTCGGTGGGAATGGCCAATGATCTTCGTGATCGTGTTGTTCTTCAGCAACTCAGAGACGCAGACATTAAGCAAACTGGAATCTCTATCTATTCTGATCAGGGAATACGGTGGGAAAACAATACTGTGGTCGACATTATGCGACTAATGTACGAACAGAATCATGCGAATACAGTTGACAAGAATAGTGGTACCGATCGCAGAACCGGTCCAGATGTCGGTGATCGACGCCGCGATCATGATCAAGAGAAGCATGATCGGGATATTAATAGGTCAGCTGGAATTAATGAGCTTCGTCGAGGCACACCGCAGCGCACTAGTGAAGAGTGAGATATAGTGGTTCGAGGAGCGAGTGTGTGGAGCAACCCGCCACCGAGCCATAGGAGGTCGTCATTGAGACCTGCTATACGGGAGGTACAGGACCGTTACCGTTATGACATGCACCAGAGATTGATAAACATAGTGCGAGACCACTGTGGGACAAAACGTATGTTTGGAAGTGATAAAGAACGGCCGAAGCCACCTGATATAAGTTCAGTCACTAAATATAAGGGTGATGAGAAAATGAAGTCCCTAGAGACTTGGGTAACCGATGTATCAATTTATTTTGCTATAGCAAACTTAAGTGGTCCTGAAAAGGACGACGCTCGGGTATATTACAGTGGAATGTTAGTGGAAGGTACTGCTCAAAGCTTCCTACGACACCATGTGTTTGGATTGAATAGGGAGAAGGTCAAGTGGACCTTCGAGGATGTCGTGACGGCATTATATGATCGATTTGTCTTGGCGTCTGTAACTCAGGATGCTCGAACATTGTTCGAGAAAGCGAGGTATCACCCGGATACTGGAATCCAGGGATTATATGACAAAATTTGCGACATCGCAGAGACGATGTTGGATCATCCTGACCGTTACACGTTGGCGGATAGGTTTATTCGCGCAATTCCTGCCAATTGGCGCAAGGAACTGTTTGTGCGAGACTTTACCCCAGAAATGAATACTATCGAGGAGTTGGTTGCTGAGGCGAAGGCAATTGAAGCGGCAGAGCGCACATCGCGCCACTACGATAGTAATGCATTGCCGGGTGTGTACACGAATCTCAGGGATTCGAGGGCATTGTATTCTGATGCGCATCAGTCTATGGACACGGCAAAGGGTGCAACAGGTAGCCGTGAGAATCGCGGCTGTGATAGGCGCTTGGGGCGCTTCGCTAGAGGCGCTAGATACAGCGCGGATCGTCCCGCTTTGGTAAAGGATGACTCAAAGAAGGCTGACGCCGAGAAGCTGCCTGCTAAGGACAGGGGAGATACTACCAATAAACGAAGCGACATTAAGTGCTTTGGGTGTGGAAAGCCGGGGTATTATGCTCACAACTGTCCTGATAAGGATAAACACCCTAAGAATCCTGCCAGAGAATATGTGCGAGCAGCGCATACAGAACAGGACAGCGGAAGTCTTGGCGACTTGTCTGACAACAGCGCTTCAGATGATGATGTTGATCGCAGGTCGGTCAGGTCAGACGATGGTAGTGCGCAGGGCGCACAAGGCGACGATGTCGACGATGTCCCATATGAGGACTACGGCAATGATTACTATGCACGGAACTCTGACACCGAGCAAGTGTACGCTATGCGGGTACTGGACTTCTTTAAGCCTAAAGACAAGTCTGTTCATAAAAAGGACGGACATGAAATACTAGACTTCAGTAAACCTGATGTACTTGCAGATATCGGAGCAATGACGGAGTCGCCCATGCCCAAGGGTGGCGAAAATACGTTTAGGAAATTATTCCACCGTAAAGGCACTTTTAAATCGGGAAAGGTTGCAAAGGCTCGTCCTGCTATACCCTAGAAGATAAGTTGTGTTTGATTACATACACTAAGATCGACGGACACGATGCGTGGACGCTGTGGGATGCCGGGAGTACGACTACGTCCATTACGCCGGCGTTCGCGGATGTCGCAGAAGTCTGTGCGTTCCCGCTGCTTGATCCCTTTGTGGTACAGTTGGGAACTGTGGGGAGTCGCGCCAAAATAACGCATGGTGCGGATGTCGAAGTATCCATGCCAGGATTGCAGGATAAGATATATGTGGATATCTGCAACCTTGATCGTTATGATCTGGTGATTGGTACGCCGTTTATGAGGCGCAATGGTGTCATCCTGGACTTTGGACGTAATGTTGTACGGGTGAATGGTGTTGATATTCCGGCACTCCCTTACCCTGGTGACGTTGACCCGCGGTTACACAGGTCGCGGGCTACCGATCGCCGGGCGGATTGACTAGCTAAGCAGCAGCCTTCTGTGGAGGAGGTAGTCGATGAGGAGGACCTGCGTTTGCAGCAGGAAATTTCCTCTCGATCCCTGCCGAGTTCTGTGGATTCGGTTGTTACCCACATTAGTGCTTATGTTGAGGAGTCAGTGCCTCCTCGAAAGGGGGGGAGAGAGAGAGATACTCATAAAGCCAGTAAACCGCAGAAAAATCAGAAAAGCGTGAATAAGAAAAAATGCATGGACAAGGATGTTCAGGCGAAGGTGGAATATTGCCCGAAGAGGGAATATTGCCAACCTACATCTTCAAAGGTTAAAGTAGAAGACCTTGTCACTGACGAGATAGAAAACGAAATCTTGAGCGAGATTAATAGAGAAAAACGTAAAATACATCGGTCATTTTGGGAACGCCCAGTACCGAATCCGAGGTTAGACTGGGTTTACGACCCTCGTATGCCGCGAGAAATAAATCAATTAATGTATGACATGACAGCATACAGAAGTCAAACGATAGTATCTACTAAAGATGGATATAGAGACCCATTCCCAGATGAAGTATCGGAATCAGTAAACTTTGACAAAATTTATCCAGAATCTAGAAAGATTCGAAAGGATCATTTGAATAGAAAAAATCGTCTGCATACCGAAGCGGATGATATAAATAACATAAGTAGGCTCAGAGCGCGCTTTGAGAAACCTAAGCCAAAAATAGCTCATAAGGCGCCTAGTGTAGAGATACGCGCCGCCAGGGATATTAAAGGGAAAGCTAGAGCTGTCCTAACAAAAGATGACATCCCTCAGCTGAGGGAACATTGGAGAAATGAATACGACGATATTGTAAATGGTACACCAAGTAAATTACCGCCATTCCGAGAGATAAATCATGAGATACATCTCATAGATGAAAACAGGAGGTATAACTACCATGCACCCAGATGCCCGCAATCTTTGCGAGCTGAATTTTATGAGAAACTGAATCGATATGTAACAGCTGGTTGGTGGACAGCGAATAGCGCAACACAAGCCGCACCATTGATGTGCATTCCCAAAAAAGATGGGAAGCTTAGAACTGTTGTCGATTGTCGGCAACGAAATGACAACACTATAAAAGATGTTACTCCTTTGCCCGACCAGGAAATTATCCGTGAGGATGTTGCTCGGGCAAAATATAGATCTAAAATAGATCTAACTGATGCATACGAACAGGTCCGTATACGACCTGAGGACGTTCATAAGACTGCATTTAGTACAATTGCAGGAACTTATGTTAGCAATGTAATTCAAATTGGAGACTGTAACGCTCCAGCAACATTTCAACGCTTAATGACGTTTATTTTCAGGGATTGCATTGGGCGATTCTTACATGTGTACCTAGACAATATGTTCATATTCTCGGACACTATAGAAGATCATGAGAAATATCTCAAGATTATATTTGACCGGCTTCGCAAATATCAGCTGTACCTGAAGTGGGCTAAATGTGAACTGTATGCGGAAGAAATCGATTGCTTAGGCCATATGATCGATGATGAAGGTATTCATCCGGACACTGATAAACTGGATCGTATTCGCGGATGGCGAACACCACGTAATTATAATGACATCCAACGATTTGTGGGATTAGTAAATTATGTGGGTAACTTTCTACCCAATATTTCGGTGTATTCTGGGCCATTGATGGCCATGACGCAAAATGGGGTGCCCTTCCTTTGGCGCCCAATTCATCAGCGGTGCTTTGATATGATCAAGCACTTGTGTAGCAAGACACCGGTTTTACAACCGGTTAAGCCGGAAGAGACTGATCCAATTTGGGTGATATGTGATGCGTCTAAGTCAGGCATAGGGGCAATGTATGGACAGGGTCCTAGCTGGAATAATTGTCGGCCTGCCGGATTCATGTCCCGCAAATTTACAGCGGCACAGCATAATTATGCGGTGCATGAGTTGGAAACATTGGCGATCCTAGAGGCGTTAATGAAGTGGGAAGATAAACTGGTTGGATATAAGATCCACATCATTACAGATCATAAAGCATTAGAGTTCTTCAAAACTCAAAACACCTTGAGTTACCGTCAACGGAGGTGGATGGACTACCTCTCGAGATTTGACTTTGACATTACATATGTTAAGGGGGAATTGAATAAGGTCGCTGACTGTTTGTCGCGATACTACGAAAATGACACTCCCGCGGATGTGTACAAACCATATGAATATGTAAACGCAGATGTGCGTATTGATAAAAACGGTGATGATTTACCATTACAACGTTACAAGGAGGTGTTTGAGAACACTGACTACATAAGAATGATGAATGAACCTAATGTTCGTAGAAGTAATAGATTACGACAAATACAGGATCGTGTTGAGGCACGCGAGAAAGAAGCCGCAGAGCTGAAGGGTGCGGATGATATGGCTATATCCGTGCAGGGGCCCGTGGTGACGACGATCTCACCAGCTGGGAAAGAAGTGGACCCCACACTTGGGGATACATTGGCGGACATTGTATCCCATCCGCCGCCTACAGAGGTCAAAGATGATATTTTTCTCGAGGCCGTAAAGCAGGGATACGCTTCAGATCGATTATTTAAGTTCGTTATCGCGGATCCGGATAAATACCGTCAGTTTATACTGCGGGATGGGATTTTATATACACACAACCAAAACAATGACGAGGTGCTGTGTGTGCCTCAGGAAAATAGAGATCTTGTTATGAAGATTGTGGACCAAGCTCATATTATTGTGGGTCACTTCTCTAAGCACAAGACTGCGAGCTATGTACGGCGGTGGTACTGGTGGCCTAGAATGGGAAAAGATATTGAGGCATGGTGTACGACATGTGTCACCTGTCAAGTTACCAAGGCATCGAACCGACAGCCTGCTGGGAAGTTGCATCCACTGCCTATACCGACGAAGCCATGGGATTCGATAGGAATGGACTTTATTGGGCCATTCCCTGAGGCTAAGGGATTCAATTACCTTTGGGTAATAATATGTAGAATGACCAGCATGGTACATTTAGTGCCAGTTCACATGACAATGAAAGCGTCAGAGCTTTCATGGATTTACCGTCGCGAGATTGTACGGTTGCATGGGTTGCCAAGTACTATTGTGAGCGATCGGGATTCTAAGTTTACATCTAAGTGGTGGACTGAACTTCATAAAATCTTGGGTGCTAAGCTCTTGATGTCTACATCGTTTCACCCTCAGACGGATGGGCAGACAGAGCGTGCGAATCGGTCCATAGGACAGATATTCCACGCTACAGTGGCTCCTGATCAGAAGAATTGGGTGGATTGCATTGATATGACGGAGTTTGCGATCAATGCGAGCGTGTCGGAAACGACGAAGTACGCCCCGTTCGAGTTGAACGGTGGCTACCTTCCATCAATGATTAAGGAGGTAAAGGGTCGCGATGTTCCGAGGGGAGTTCGCGAGTTCGCGCGTACAGCGCTTGACAATTTGGCGCGCGCGCACGATGCGATAATAGAAGCGCGAGTATTCCAGACTGCACGGGCGAACAAAAAGCGCTCCGAGGAGCCAGTTTTGAATGTTGGAAGTTTGGTATTTTTGTCGATGGAGAACTTGAATCTTCCGAAGAATAGGACGCGCAAGCTGCGGCCGAAATTTATTGGGCCATATAAAGTGTTGAAGGCTTATCCAGACACCTCCACGTATGTGGTGGACCTCCCACCGATTTTGCAGCGGCGTCGTGTTAAAAATACGTTTCACGTCTCGTTACTGAGGCCTTACCAGGCTTCGTCAGATGCGTTATTTCCTAATAGGGCAACTCCGGAGCCTTACGATTTTGGCGCTGGTGATGACCAGGAATGGTATGTGGACGAGATCGTCGGTCACCGCCGCAGCACGGCGGGGAAGCTCGAATACGAGATACGTTGGTCACTGGGAGATACTACCTGGGAACCTCACGAGGAGTGTAAGAACCTCGAGGCATTAGATCGGTATTTGGAACTTCACCGAGTGAAGTATCCATCGCAGTTGCCAAGGGCGCCTGAGGGCGTTGCCGTGCGGGATATGGCTCATTGAGTCAGAATGAAAACAAAAATTTTTGGGGCCTTCCGCAGGGGGTCCCCACTGCCGGAATATCTGTATGGCGGATGCGTCCTATATATGGGGACGCGCTGGCGGGGGGTGGAACTCTTTGGTTTCACTTCGCCACTATCTCATCCCTATTATTGCACACTGTCTACGACATGTATCTCAGAGGCCGCGGATATCAGGGACATTCCCGGGGTCGCGGGCGCGGAGCGCCTCAGTTTTCAGGTATGAACTTCTGCATGAGTTCATGTGGGGGGGAGAATAGAGGAATAATTTTCGAATTGTGAATTTTGTAGGCATGTCTCGCCGAGACAGCGTTCACACAGTGACATCCCTCTCAGCGGGAAGTTCGCCACGTACCTACGGCGGACCATACAGTGGACCCGGTCCATACAGTGGACCACCCCAGTATCACGAAGAATGGAACTCAGGAGGGCATCAGCAGTGGCAGCATCAAGGCCCACCGCGTCCACCGCCGAGGCCATATGACCTAATGACGGTTTCTAACCGCCTGTATGGTCCTCTACCTTCGGTGGAGCCTTACCGTGAGGCTTTGGCCTCTCAGCGGAGCAGCTATGCGGCCGCAGTTTCGAGCGCGCGCCCAGCTAAAAGAATGCGCGCTGAAACCAGAATCGCGCCTGTCGTGATCCAGTTTCCGGAACCACTTCCTGCAGTCGAACGGGGAGTTGCAGAGAGAGAGTATGTGGATGGTCAACGAGCGGAGCTCTTGACCGAGGCTTTACAAGGTGTGAAGCGACGCCTGGCGGGAGGCCTTCCAGAGAACGATCCTCCCAATGTAATTAAACCGTCTGCAAAGACTACGGACGTTGAATTGCAAACATATCTTGATTACGATCGAGACATCATTCCAGCGCCGTCGCAAGGCGAGGACACAGCCCAGAAGCAGCATCGGGAGGCGTTGAACAATCATATATGGCGCAGAATGGCCGCCAGGTATGAGACCGACATAGAAATTGCTAAGAAGCGATACGCATTGGCAAGGGGGTTGATCGTAGTCGACCGCGATATCGAACGTCCCAACAATCTGTTCAACGTGGGTTATATATGGAGCCCAGTATTCTATTACAGGGCATCGAACACTGTACTCTACGGTGATTACGCGAACCGTGCAATCGAACATCTTCAATCCAAAGCCGACACGAAGTTCGAAATTACCGAACGTGATGTGGTTTATCGAATGGCCCCGCGAGGATATCCCCACAGGCCCTCAGAGATCGAGCGCTTGTTAGCCTTGGAGAACAATCCAGCGTCGGATCCAGCGGACCGTATAGGCGCTCACATCTTGCTGAGGTCGTTTTATATTGCGGTCAGCCGCATCGATCCTTCTTTGTATGACAGTTCCATGAGACGTATCATGGACCCCAAGGCCTATAACCCTGAGGCCTACCCGACATGTATGCGGAGTACAGACGAAATCCTCGAGTTCTGGACGATGCCGCCGAAGCAGGTTAGCCGAGACACCAATCGTAACGGCGGGTTTGGACTCAGCACACCCAGCGACCCATTCGATATCATAGAGTGGTGTCGATACTACTTGATCCACCACACAGTGGCACCGTGAACGCCGTGAACGGAGTTACCATGGACTACGGAGGCCGAGTTCGTATAGAGACTGTCTTCGGAGCTCGACTCGCTCGAATTCTCGGCCCAAAGGATGCGGGCGCGCGTGCGGCCTTCACATCTGAGTTTGCGTATCTGGCAGCGCGTCCAAATTTGTACGCCGAACGTCTCGATGCGTACAACGCAGCCAATCCTGGAGCACCCTACCATCCGGCGGTTGGACCCCCATACGAGTTCATGCCGTCTGAATTGGGCACATCTGAGTCCAAGAACTTCACGCTCGATGACTTATGCGAGTTCTTAATTAAAAATGGCGTTCCTGTAGCGCTAATTGATCACTGCTATGCATACGGCAGACAGTATCTGGACAATGTGCTCTTCAATTTCGGACGCAAGGATGAAGTCACCGCCATTGATGACGAACGCATGGAGAGACTCAGGCAATACGGGGTACCTCCAACCATACCGGATTGGACGGGTTGGTTCAAGCCGTCGCTTGACGATGTTCGACGCCTCAAGTACTTCTATCACATGAACCCTCAGGCGTACGATCTTAAAGATCCTTACTGGCTGCGCTACGGATCCGACCACCTCCCTGTGATATTACGATCTCGCCCGGGGATACCAACGTTCACTCCTCATACGTGGGGGCAGCCGCATGCTACAATCATTGGGCCTCAGCACGGTCATGATGCGGACGATGATATGGACGCAGAAGGAGAACCAGAGCAGCCGAGCGACACTCCAGAGCAGCCACACGAGCCATTAGCAGCTCCTTAGAATTCTTTCTTTTTTCTTCGCTCTCCATTTTTCTGTTTCACTCAGCTGTTATTATGTCCACGGCGCTTATGCTAACGCGTAGGCAGTGGGGATTTATTTACTTCACTCCTTCATTTTATTTCAAATACTTTTCGGCGCCTATGCTAACGCGTATGCACCAAGTTTGCACTATTGTTATTAAACCTTATTTACCAAACTGGACTGTGGATGCTAACGCGTCACCGATAGTCGTTCTTTAATTATTGAATTTACATAACTAGTTTTTAACTTTTGTTCTTTTTCTTTCTTCTTTGGTTTTCAGATTGCGAACGCAATCTCAAAGGGGGTGTGTAACGGGTACATACGACATCGTACTTACGTAATGCGCGAGGCCCATATATAAGGCTCGCGCAACCACCCTCACTCTTTAGTCTTTATTCTATCACTTCGTAGAACTACCAATATATTGGTTGGCTGGTTCTATTCGAGTGACCTAAGGACTACCTACTACGGAACGGAAAGCGTTTCAGCATCTTAGTTTGCACGAAAATTCGCTTTCCATGGCTGATCAAGTACGCACTTGCTCAATGGTGTTCAAGAAACACCCCAACTCACATATTTCAGCCTTCTGTTTCAGACGAGCCTCTACCCAGAGTTTCTATCTTCAACGTTGGGCAGACAAGCTCCAAGAGGATATGCCATGGTCCAAACGAGGCGCACCTCTTCTCCCGTCCGTCATTAACGTGTTGAGGTCCATCCAAGCGAAGGGATATATCGTTCAGGGCGTGGCATATGGACTGAAGGCGCAAATATCTTCATTCACACTGATGATGAAGAATGGATTACGAATGTCGACGTTTAGTGAGAATCGGGGTAATTGAATTGTACCGTACGCACTTGTACCTGTGTAGCGCATTGGATTTGGCGCCCATTGCCATCCTTCAACCTTCAGCGCTCAGCTTTGAGGCTTTCCCAAGGCTTTCTTGAGCTAACTTTGAGCTACCAATGTGCTCGTGTTATAGCTATCCTGAGCTGATACCTGAGCTTATTATGTTAACCAAAGTTAGGCATGCCAATGGATCCATTTTCCATCGTCACCTTAATGGGTCCAATTTAGTATTATTGTCGTACAAGAAAAGGGAAGAGATTACATAGATCCAAAGAAACGGCAGCGTAAGGAAGTAAAGAGATATAGACATCCGCAACAGGCTACGAGTAAAGCGTGTACATCGCAACCCTTCTACGCAAAATGACAAGCAAGGAAGGAACGAGTACGATAACAACACAGCGCTCGAGCGAGGGAAGGACAAGAAGTCGAAGCACTAGCAGGAAAAGGAAAGGAGGGGGAAAAAATAGGCGCGTACAACAACAAACAGTAAAACCTTACATATATCCACCATCCAATACCGATATCTATCTGACATGTTACAACCGCCAGCCGCCTCCATTTCGCAGAAGACCGCCAGCGGAAAAGTGTCCGATCCACGCGATCCAAGGCTCGACGCGAAGAAAAAGCAACGCGAGAAGTCCAGCCCCGCCGTCCAGTCCAACGCTTCAAAATCCCCAAACCTCACGCTCGCGCCTGCGTCGTCGCGTTCTGGTTCTCCACATCCCCGCGGGCGCGCGCGCCAAGCTGAGCCCGCGCAGGAACCCAGGGCGCAACGACGACAGCCCCGTGCTGCGCGTCTCCGCCACGGGCGGCGCAGCCGCGCTATTGGTATTCGCCGCCGCGTGGGTGTGCGCGGGGTCCGGCACCGCGGGCAGGCCCTCGTCCTCCGTCCCAGAGCCCTCGCCCTCCTTGCTGTGCTCCGAGACCGGAGGCGGGACGGTCGTCAGCCGCAGCATCGAGGTATACGCTGTCGAAACAGATCAATTATCAGCCCATCCACGAACGGGATACGACGCAGGTTCAAACGACTCACGCTGTCGGCACACAGGACAGAACCAGCCCTTCGCCTTCCGCTTCCGCCGCTGCGTCGCCGCAGGCGTCGGCGCGAGACCCACAGCCGCGGGCCCGCCGCGCCAGGTGCGCCGTCCTCGCCCGCCGCGCCCGCGCCCGCGGGCTCCGCCGCCTGCGTGATGTTCCCGCCCGCGCCGAACTCGACCATGTTCAGCGCGCACTCCTTGCACGCGACGAGGTGGCGGCACGGGAGCAGGACGACCTCGCGCGCGGACGACAGGCAGAGCAGGCACTCGGACTGCGGGTCGTCGTCGTCCGCGATGGGCGGCGCCGCCTGGCCCTCTTCCGGGGGGTACGTGTGCGTCTGCGAGACGATGACCGGCGGAGAGGGGGTAGAGGTGCCGCTGTGGCTTGAGGAGGTGAGGCCGAAGATTTCATGTAGATGGAAGGTATGGGGACCGATCTATGGTAAGGTATTGCTCAATATTCTGCCCACATGAAATGAAGGAGACTCACCGTGGCCTCTCGCTTGACAACCTTCACCACAAACGGCCTGCTGTCCTCATCAGACTCAGCGCCCTCCGCTGCCTCCGTTGCGACCTTTGGACCCAGGCGTACGATATGCAGATACGTGATCTGCTCGTTAGGCGACGCCAACTCGGTGCCCTGCTCATCGAGGGCCGCGAGCCGGATCGTCACCTTGACACCTTCTTCCGGTTCATCTTTTGCGCCTGCCTTCCCAGATTTCCCTGCGACTGCTTCCTGTAAATTTACAGGCTCGGCATCGACGACTGCCAGCGCCGGGCCAGAAATACTGCGATTGTGGCCCCGTTTCCGGAAGTGGAAATGTGTGAACCGCCGGCGGCCGTGGCTACGTCCATTGCCTTCTGTGGAAGGCGACGTGAGGAGGTCCCCAGACGACGACGCCTCTGCGACAGCTGGAAGTTCTGGTGAAGACATTTCGGGTGGGGGACTCTGGTCATGGGTAGTATGTTCAAAGCGGCCCAATTCGAGCATAGCACCTTCCTCTAACTTGAGATGGTTCCCGAATCCACCGTCGACAACAGTGTCGAAGACAAGGAGCTTAGAAAGAGGGTAATGTGAGGAGGTCGGGGGAGCATCGGGATGGTTTTTGGGAAGAAAGACATGGACGTAGATTCCACATTTTGGGGCATCGCAATCGTATTCAAATTCCAGCCCATGATGATGTTGGTCAGCGATATCTGGGGTGTCATCATGCACTGAGGTCAAAGGTGATAGTCGCAAAGTCGGTCGTTTAAGATTAACAAGGGCTTGAAGTGTCGTGGTTGGTTGTGAAGGCTAAATATAGAGGATTATGATCAGATAAATCAACCAATGGACACGACCACATCATGGAGGAATCGTCGACAGAATTACAAAGGAAAAGGAGTTAAACAGAAGGAGCTACAAGCTGCTTAGTTTGCACGCTGTAGTTCCCAAAGGCGAAGATAAGGCCGCATCGCAGTATGAATAATAATCGAAGAAGGATGAAGACGATTGCATTGTAGGGCGATTGCCGGCGAGACTGAAAGCACACTAGTGGAACAGCATAATCTGTCCCACCTCGCGATTGGACATATTGTGTCAGATAACGCATGCAATGAAGCAGTAATGTCGGCACCACAAGCCAATGTGCAATCTAACATCCAACGCCGAAGATGGCCCACAACCCGCGGTAGCAATGAACGCCACAGCAACAAGCGACCGCTCACCTCCTTGCTCTTCTCGATCCAAGTGCTCACGATATCAGGCGTGAGCTCGTCCGTGACGACCTTCTTCTCCGTCGAGAGTGTCCAAGCTGGTCCATTCGTGACCGATCCAATGCTAGGCCCAAACAGTGGCTCGCTCGACTTCTTGTCTTTCCCTATCGGGGTAGCGTCGGCCTGGGGTGTGGCGTTCTGCTGGGCCATGGCTGTCGCGGCCGCTGATATGTTACTGTTCGTTCTTGCGATGAAAGGTGTTGCCTGAAGACGACGGGTGCGATTCCACATAGAATACTGGGTGTGATCTGTCAGGAACAAGTTGAGAGTGTTTCTTATAGTTTTAGTAGAGCGTATACGCACACCAGGAAGCGATGCTCATCGCCCGGGGAGAAGAGGGGAGTGGATGGGATGGGTGGTGTGGGAAGGATGGAGGAAAGAGCTGAGACAGTGCCCCTTCGGCATCATTACATATCCCACCCGGATTTAGAAAGCCATTCAGTCTCCTCGGAACTGCGCAGATATTCATAGCACATTCCACCCGGCTTCGCAAACGTCCAATATCCATGTCTTTACTCTGCTCGCGACTCGGCCAGTCACTCGCGCCACATGCCGACTCAGACTGCCTGCGTTTCCAATGGCAAAATGCTTATTTTGAGGCGACCGCTGCATTTTCAGATATATTCTGGATATATCATGATTGATTTATGTTCATCGGCTTGCTTACTACTATCACCTTGTCGGTGAATGACATACAAGTTCACCGTTCTGTACTATGTAACATATAACTGGCAACGAGAAGAAATGTCCTAGCCAATTATTCTGACAACGTCATTTAAGAGAAGTCGACATCTCAACCGCTTCGCTACAGAAACCACACTGCGGCTTACGACTTTCCATGCGCCGAAGAATACTACATAAACATCATTATTCATCAGCATTGAAGTACTCCGGACTCGCACTGCCCTCTGATCACGACCTGTCAGCGTCTTGGTCCTCCTCTCCATGATGATAAATCTCGCAGTATTCGGTGGTCATGCACACATACACCCCACCCCACCTGTGATACGACCACTCCGAGAAGCCGCTGGGAAGCACACCGGCAAATGCCAATACCAGCGATACATACGAAAAAAGCATCTGCCAGAAAGCACACACATGAACGCGAACAATGTATGTGATACAGATAAAGAATCGAAGGAAGTGCGAGTGACTTCCAGTCACGGCGCCTACTAAAGATATAATCAATTGGCTACGCGGCCCTCGCACGATTGGGCGCTTACATTTCTCGCAGATCTTCCAGTTTTCCAAAAACGATAGTGCCGTGAAAACAACGTGTGCAGTGTGTGGTGAGCCCACACGCCCACTTGTCCCTGCTTGCCTCCAAGATCCAACAAGGTTCCGAATATCTTCCTGAGGTGTGAACATACCTCTTACATGGCATTTAGAAGCCTTCCACTCCCCAATAAGCGCTCAACCTGTGATATCGGACATCGATACTCACGCACACAAGCCCATCAAGTTGATTCTTGATGAGCACATCATGCAAAGTTCAGAGAATCCGTAGATGGTTTATTATAGCCATTCGGATTCCAAATTCATATCTGAGAGGTTTCCAAGATGAAATCCGGGGTAGGACGTGACAGCTTTCAAACAATTCAACAACCAATCGTGATAGCCTGTTACACGCACACGAATGATATGCAGCGAAACAGGAAACAGCCTGCGAGTCGGAGAGGGACAAAAAGAGAGCATATTGGTGACGGACCCGAAATTTGGCTGATCGTTCAATACATTTCAGCATCCGCATGCCCTGAGCGATCGTGCGTACATGCTTGCAAGTTGCAATCGAATTCATGAATCCAAAACAGCAAAGAAATAGGGTACGCTTCGCACTCAGTTATGAAATCAGCATGGGCATGTTGCTTATTTTTCATGTGTCATAATGGCGAGAAAAAGATATATGAAAGAGTGCGTGAAGAGTCTAGGCGATCAATGACACAACACCTCCGGCCTCCTTGATCTTGCGCCTGTAAAAAAACGCAATGAGCACCTGATGAATTGCAATAAGGAACGTGGTACGCACTCAGCCCTCGCTGAAACAAAGCGAGCCTTAACGATGAAAGGCAATTTTGGTAGCCTGATCAGTGATAAAATCGCGCGTCAGATATTGATGGATTTCAACAAAATTTGAGTTACGCACACTCCGTTGCCCAGCACCTTTCCGTATCCGAACCTCAGGGTGTCGATAACGGGCACAACTTCTGAGGTCTCCGTGAGACCCTTCTTCTGCTCCTCAGGCACAAGACTCCAGAGCTTGTCGACGTTGATGATGGGGCGCCAGTATTGGTTGCGGGTGAGGTGGAAGTGGCGCATACCAACCTTTCCGAAGTAACCAGGATGGTATTTATCGAAGTTGGTTCTACACAGCGCATTCATCCGTCAGCCCAACGAGATCCAGAAAGCCCATCCTGACAGCCGCAAATGCGCCAGGGAGCCTGAGAGAATGAAACGCACCGGTGGTGATGTTGACCACCAGCAAGACCACGACCTCCGGGATGCTTCCTGTGCTTTCCTACACGTCCGTGACCGGCCGATACATGGCCGCGATGCTTGCGTGTCTTCGAGAACCGAGAAGGCATTGTTTCTGCGGAATGAAAGGAGCGATTAGCCTTGGTCCGTCGTTGATACCCAAAACAGCCCAAGTCGCCATCCAGTGCCCGCCCGATCCATCCACCCCAGAACTTGGGCCTTTTCGCTCGAAAGACATGGGTTTCGCAGCTCTGGACCCGCTGGATGCGCTGGAGGTGCGTAGATACGGAGTTTGTGCATGGATACTCACCTTGAGGACGGTGGTCGGTTTGGGGTGCCTTTCAGCGTCGCCTGGTCGAAATCTGGCTCGGGTTCACCGCCACAATGCAAACACGCGCAAACAACCGCGTGTAGAGTCAAATTTGTGTTCTTGTTCGCTGCTTGTGTCTTGCCAACATCTCTCCGCTGCTACTTACCTTTTGTGAGTTCTGTTTCTCGTTCTGCATATATGATGGTATCATATTTATTGTCGGTGAATTTACATAATGAACACAACTTCTATGCTGATCTTTCTATTCGCATCTATTCCTTGTCGTACACCGATTGCTGACCAAACTTGTTTCTGCAGGGATATTTTCGTGAAGGGAACGCACTTTTGGTTCTCAGTGTTTTCATTGCCAAAACTGTCGCGTGTGGAGAGGTTGTTGTTCAAGTCGATCCACCTACGTGATTACGCGCGGCCTATCTATGTCACCTTCCTGTATTTACTCTTCCGCACAGAAAAATCTGAAATTTATTCACTATGAACGCACCTGCGCGCCATGAGAGTTATGTGCTGGAGGACGGCGAGAAGGCGTAAGTCACTCTCACTCGCAGTCTCCCTGAAGTTTCAGTGTTGAACCGCGTTTTCGTGCATTCTTTTCACCCAACATTAGTGTTGAAGTGATGGAAGACACCAAGATCCCCAATGCTGCCACGATAAAGATGTCAAGCAAGATCATACCCTCGGGAACATGTTGCGGGCGTAAGTGTAACCACCTTCTCGTTGTCTCCGCTCCGCCTCTCCCAAATCTGACCGCACTTCATCCTCGGGTTCTTTCAGCCAACTGCTTTCCATGCCCCAGATCCTCTTCGCAGGCTACAAAGTCCCGCACCCTCTCCACCCCTACTTCATCATCAAGATCCAAACCGACGGCACCGTGACGCCGCAGGAAATCCTAGACCAAGCATGCCAGAAGCTCATCGGCACGATGTCGAGCCTCGAGACCAAGTTCAAGCGCGAGTTCTCGTACAAGGACGTCGAGGGCACGACTGGGGGTGTCACCGCCGCAACTGGCGAAGACCCATACGGCACGGCTGGGGGTGCCGGCACGAATGCATGGGGCAGGGCCGTGATTACCTGGACTTCTAGAAAGACGCTTGTCACCTTGAGCCTTTTGACTCCTACTCTGGGTCAACTTTATTTGTATGTAATTTTAGTCTCGTTGTAATATGTAACGTTTTAGGAGTTTCGGTTTGAAAGATTCGATCGTGGTCATAGTTGTAATCGCGTTTCCCATTGCTATCATCCAACTGAAAACGGTACTCACACTGGCCCCGATATTCCGCAACATAGCGCTTGTATTTCCGCTCAAATTGCAACCCATACAATATTCATTGAGCCATCCAAAATACGGCATATTGACTATACAAGGTGTTTATTCATGGGCGCTTAACGTTTCTATATGCACTAGAATGTGACTTCGCACGAATTTGTGAGGCACGGTACCAACAAGGTACAAACTGGGTTCATGGATGTCACATAAACGTCTGTAATATCCTATAAAGTCCCAGCAAACATGTACTGTCCGGACGAGATGCACAGGTGTCAGACCTAATTATAGATACGATACAACGTTGCGCCCGAAGTCCTGAGAACATGGGAAATGCGGTGTATAATCGGATAACAAACGCGAAAATGGTCTCTTTGAAGTCAATCACTCCAACCAAAGCCATCTTCTAACCTTGAAGACCTGATTCTCCAATATACTAGTTGCATACTGTCGTCTGGTATGTCGTGTTGCATTGCTTTTTATGTTCCCACTCTGACAAAGCAACGCACTGACAGATGCCGCAAAAAACCAAGCTCGAGCTTTGCTCCAATCGCTGTGCATTTCATGCTACCCCTCATCCAAGAAGCGGTAGACAGAAATAAGTATGTGGCCTTTCTGCTTCGAATGGGGCCCGGCTAATTCAATAAATTGAACCTCATTCTCTGTAGATGCAGATGAATTCATTTTGGGGTGGAAGCGGATGATTTCTCATCGAGCTCGAGAAATTCATTTCAGGCATGATTTCACGCTCTCGACCGCGTAGCCAGGACGTCGTAATCGAAGCGACATTGGGAAAAGCTCCTCGAGTGGATGGTTCACAAGGTTAGCATCTAAAAGTCTAAGCGCTATTA
The DNA here is from genome assembly GCA_014925825.1 of Pholiota molesta. Taxonomy (NCBI): domain Eukaryota; kingdom Fungi; phylum Basidiomycota; class Agaricomycetes; order Agaricales; family Strophariaceae; genus Pholiota; species Pholiota molesta. The sequence goes on from JACGCK010000029.1 coordinate 87,198, forward strand.
CTGCAAACTAACTGAATGTTGAACGGGCATTGGTTGTAGGGATGAACTCATGATGGGAGTTACCAGCTCCAGTCGACGAAATGATAGTAACTAGTGATGTTTCCAGTCATGAAGTGCACCCAGAACAATCTTTGCGACCAGAGCATTCTCGAACGTCATATAATACCCACCAATGCCCATGAGTTCTACCGATAAAGGTGATCGATTCTGCCTTTATTCTAATTTAATAGTAGTACTAATAAGTAACTTATCTCTACAGATCTGCAATGGAGACTTCAAGTTTGAGAAGATACGTCACTCAGAAAATGCCTATCCGTCTCTTGTTCTTCGAACCTTATGATACGAAGCTAAACATTTCCCTCCTTGAGAGGGCCGAAATCTATAACTACCTTGCCTCAAAACTCCAAGCCGACTACAGCAATGGACTCAATTTACAATCATGGAATGAAATCACGCTACATACGCTATCTTGTCGCACACTTGGAATCAAACACTAGCAGAATTACCTATAGTGACTGGCAGATGGGTTTTCGATGATGCGCATCCCAAATATCAAAAGCTCGTCAGTTTTGCAAAACTGTATGGGCAGATTACGCCCTCACATTGGGTTGGATCGACACGGTTTGCATCAACAAGGAGAGCAGTGCCGAGCTCGACGAGTCCATCCGATCCATGTATGCGTGGTACTCCAATTCCACCGTCTGTATCACATATCTTTCGGGAACGACAACATTATCAGATATGTCCAACGACCTTTGCTTTACTCGTGGATGGACTTTTCAAGAGCTGGTTGCGCCCTATCACATAAATTCAACAACAAGGCTTGGAATCAACTTTCCAGTGGTGACTCTTGGGACAATGACAAGTACGATCCTTCAATTATGCAACAAATTCTAAACGCAACTGGGATAACGTTTGGCGAGCTACAGAATATTCGAAAGGCATCCATCTCACGCAGAATGCAACTGGCAGCTAAGCGTCAAGTGACGCGCGAAGAAGATAATCGCCTATTGCCTGATGGGAATCTTCGATGTCAGTATCTCAACTGCATATGGCGAGGGTGCTGGGCGCGCCTTCTTCCGCCTTGTGGAGGAGATATTTCGCTCTAAGAAAGATGTTTCCGATATCTTCAATTGGGCCGGAGATCGCAACCAATTCAGTTGGCAACCTACTACCTCCTTCTTCCTTCCCATCCATCTCACTACGAACATTGTGTGTCTAATCAGCAATGGCGTCCGTGGCGTCCGATAGAGCCATTCACACTTACGCACTTGGGACTGCGTACACCCATCCTACTGCTGTGTGCAGTATCAAGTGATATAGATATGGACGTCCTGGGATCCTCATCCGATTGGAAGTTATTATGCCACTGTTTCTATTCCTGCCAGTCCCACAAGGCCATATGTCCAAAAGACTCCCCAGATTACCAGCTACTGGACAAGAAACAATATCTCACTAAAATGGACATCACTTTTGGAACATTGAATGTGGAAGAAGGAGCGACGAGCATTCACATTCCGAAAACGTGTTCGGATTCAGAATAGCACGGTCGCAACCCTCTCCTAGCTACAAGAGGGAATACACTGCCACCCCATTGTTTTCAACCTCAAAAAGATCGGAAACGATTCCGATGACAAAACAGAAGCACTATTACGAACTCAAAAGAAGTGAGCTCGTAAAACATGGGATGGAATTAACGACATTGTATTTGTGAACTTGGAATGACGGGTTTTGATTCAACTCGAATTTTTAGGTATTTTTAGTCTCCTTGTATGAGTTTCCTTTGATAGATTCGATCATGGTCATAATCATATTGCATTTCCCCATGGCTATCACTCAACGGAAATGCCACACAGTGGCCGCGATAGTCCGTAACACAGCGCTCGTATCCGCTCGAATTGCAACCCGTACATTAATCATTTGAGATGGGGAAAAAAAAGGTCGTACAGTATCCAAGCCAGGTAAAAATCACACTACAAGTCTGCGCAGGGCGCAACTAAACGCACTGAAATCTACCGTCTACTAAGATGCTTTAACCTCCGTTTCTCCTTCTCCTCCATCACAGCTTTTTTCTTGATCTGCGTCTCGCTCACATTGCCTTCCTCGGCCTCCTCGCGCTCAGACTGCGTCACGTAATCCTCAATACGCTCCTCCATCTTCTCCTGGACGATCGACGCATAGTCCTGCTGGGCCCTCGCCATCTCCTCCGGACTCAGCGTCCACTGGAAGTCGAACCCCCAGGCCTGCGTTTCCGCCGTCGGGAGGCCCTGGTCGGTCTCCAGCGTCCCGACCTCCCCGCGCCACCACCGCACGAAGTACACCGTCGCCCGCGTGAGGTCCATCACGCCCCCGCGCTTGATCATGGCCATCCGCTGCGCCAACAGCGTCAGGAATTCGTCCAGATCATGCGTCGGAGCTGCACCCGGTGGGAGTAGAGGCAGATACGCCGGAGCTGCGATAGATAGATTGATCGAGAGAACATTGATCAGTTTTCTGATTGTATATAGAACGGAATGGGTATGCATTGCCATCGCGAGATGTAAATACATCGAGGGGGCCTGACATTCGACATCCCCGCCGACATATCTGTCTCAAGTGAGGCGATACATGTGGATACGAGACTTGACTTACCAACTGGGTTGAGCACGTTCAGGCGATACAGCAGATAGCCAGCCAATGCTCTCATGTCGTATAGTCCTTCTTTGATGCCCGCTTTTAGATTGAATGAAACAGGCCATATCAGTCTAAGTGACCATCTTCCTTATGGGTACCGAACGATAGGTAGTTACGTACCGATGAGTGCAAGTTTAACTCCCCGTTCAGCCCCCTCTTCTCCACGCCCAAGGAAGGGGAGCATGATCCCAGGAGAGTCATAAGCGTATACTAACGGATCTAGAGAGAGCTTCAGCCTCGTCGAAAGAGCTTGTGTCATTCCCGGATTCGCAGAAGTCTGAAAAGCCTTGGGTGTTCCTGTTCATACGGTCCACAAAATAAACCAACGGCCAAAAAAATTCACAATACAGGCAAGTAAGGACTTACGACCTTTGATTCCCATATTACGGAGAGCATTGAGTAGTGTCGACTTTCCAACATTGGGCATGCCTAGCACAAGGACGTTGAGCTCCATCGCATGAGGAAAATCCTTGGCTATTTCTATTTAAGAATAACCACCAAATCACGCGAGGTTTCGCAGTCAGTAAATCGGCTAGCTAACTGAGGTGGATGGGTCGACATACTCACAAGCATATCGCTCAGATTGCGTATATCTTTTTGCCGTTGACACGACGCATAATGCAATCTCTGATGAGGAAACTTCTTTTCCATTGCTTTACGAAAAGGCTACAAAAGTATACATTTTTAAGATTAGATTGCGACGCTAAGGATGATTGACGCCTCCTACCTCCAAGCCCCACTCAGGGACAATGTCACGCTTGTTCAGCACCACGATGTGCTCGCAAGCTTCAACAGCGAAGAAACGGCGTCCCGGATTATTCGGATCCCACCCACGCTCTAGCCTCCATTTCCTCAAGGCACCTAGAGAGGGTAAAGAACAGGATTTAGGATTGATAGCCGATACAGAAAACGCGAAGCCAGATAAATGACCGGCAAAGGCAACTCTTCGGCATTTGTACGCGCATGCCTCATTGGTAGCGCGTTTCCAGAGCAAGAAGAAAGATGCACAAGACCACGTCTGCGACCGTGGAAGCCAAATGATCCCTTCCGGTGGCCACGCAGAAAAGTCCCAAGAAGCGAAAAACACACCTTCCAATGTCCTGTTTATACTCGTTAACGGAAGCCGCGCGTCTCTGATTTCGAGAACTACGTTCGTTCTCTTCAGCAAGGCTGGCAATTGCCGCGTGAACTTCATCATGTGTCCCGGAAACCATGATGATGGAGCAGGAAGCGCGGGGAGGTGTGGCAAGCCCATTTCGACAACCCAGAAGATAACAACGTCAGATGGGAGTATGTAGCTAGTTCCCCAATACTGGCTCCAGTAACGCTATAGTCTTGGTGCTGGCCAGAGCTTCTGGTGGATACGCCACTTTCCAATAACCGGGGCGGCGTGCAGAGCAAATCCTTCAGGCAGTTCGGTAAATCCGATGAAACGCGGGTTTGCAAAGGCCTTGATGCACCAACACCTCGGGTTCGCGCGGGTGTGAGTTTACGAGTGGCAGAGCAAGAACAGGATGATGCAGGGTATCGTCCGAGTGCAAGGATATGAGTAGGGAAGAAGAAGAAGAGGCCCAGGCGCGGTGGTCGTGTTCATAGCATGTGTGGCCTTGTTGTCGTGTTGTCGCTCGCTGACTCCGAATTTTTTTAGAGATATATTACGTAATAGCTAGCGTTGATCATGAAGCCCAGGGTTCGGGCGGGAAGCGCCCTTGCTCTCAGATCGACACGATAGCAAGGATCCGGGTAGAATTACGACCATGAAGAAAGGGTGTAGTTGACATGTATGTCATTTTAAAAAGCGAAAATGAAAGATCTACTAAGATTAAAATAGAGTGTAAGAGTACATGTGTAGTACTAGTTGAATACATGTACATATCTGGGTATTTTTTCAGCGCTCCCCTAGCGGTAAGAGAGGCGAGAGAAAGCTGAAATCTGGAAAATAAGGATGCACAACGAAACATATTCAGACAGGACAACTTCTATTAAACCAAGTTTTACGACAGCCAACAAACCAAGAAGAGAGTCATACGAATGCTAGGAAGACAACGAAATACACACGGAATAGACAGAGAAGAGATAGATAAAGAAACGCGACGAAAGCGATAATAAGTCTGTGAATATAGCGGACCGATTCAAAGTAGATTCGCGAAATACCAAACAGCATGAGAAGACTCGGCAGGATATATATGGGAATACGCTCCTTCCCGATGCACTCGACGTCGAAAGCGCCAGCTTGCGAGAAGGTTTGAAAAAGTAGGGGGATAGCATCTATGGTGGGTAATGTACTCTTTTCCAAAGTATCAGCAAAAACGAACCGTTCGACAAAAAGATGTGCCGCTCACAATTACACCCAGCCGTGGGTGCCGATGCCAATCCCGTCAAAATTCTTTCCGCTGCGCAAACGCCTGTCCTGTAGAACAGGCACTGCATCGAGGTTAATGAGTTTTTCTGAAGGCGGTGGCGACCCCTCCACCCAGCCCTTCCAGCCCTTCTTAGCAGCTGCGCGTTTCTTACGCGGTGGTGGAGCGGAAATAGCGGTGCGCTGCGCCTGGGCGTCAAATGACTCATCATCGTCTGGCGTTCGCGGTCTTTTAGATGAGGTATGCGATGTGCTCGAGGAGATGGAAGGACCTGGCGTGGAACCAGGAGTGGACGCGTGGCGGCGCAGGGGAGAGGTCGGCGATGGAGTCACGGACACCGAGCGTTGCACGGTGGGAATAAGAATGGTGGGCCGTGCGCGCCAGAAGGACGACGCGCTACTATTCGCCACCGGTGGTATTTTGGGCAATGCGCTGGTACTCGCGAAGCTGCCGTCATTCGTCGCGTGCTGGCCGCCTCGGCCATCTGCTGCTCTTTCCGCGCCCGCGCTGCAGCCTTTAGTCTCCTTCTCTCTTCCCGCCTTTGCTCCTTCTTTTCTTGCTTCCTCTTCAGTCTGGCCTCCTCGTCTCGCTCTACCTCTTTGTATGGACCAACCCCATTCAGCAAACTCGTCAGAACATCTCTAGGTGGCCGTGGATCGAAGGCGCCGGCCATAACTGCAGTAGCATTTCGCCGAATATGTTTGTGGTACTTCGGAGGCATATTGTGGTGGGAAAGGAGGACGGCCATGGAGTAGAAACGACGATGGGCTTATACGGAGGGGAAAACCGCAGTGGAGTAGGTCGTGGTAGTTTGGAAGCAATTGTACTCTTACGGCAGGCGAAGCATCAACAAACACAGCACAGTCACACCACGTGCATACCAGGAACCTTCCAAGTTTTTCCTGAACGATCGATGAAGCATCTAGTATCAGATCTATCTCCAGAAAGGTCTACATTCTTTGAAAGGCAAGCCATCTTTCCTTATATTCCCCAACTATGTTGTCTTTGTTCCCAGTAACTACACCACCTTGTATTTCTTTCACAGCACCCAATGCCACCCATCTTCGTCTAGGTTTTATCGGCCGAGTCATAATGAGTCTGCACCATACCAGACTCCCGTTGCGCCGCGGCGGGATCAATACAGTCAGATACAAGTCACTAGTCACTCCCATTCATTTTATTTATCCCATTGTGCCCAAGAACTTTCTAATTGTAGTCTAGGCCATTGTGGGGTTGGGCGCCCTCTCTCAAGCTTTCACACCTACACTATTAATTTAGAAATGCATACAGATATCTGTCAAGATGGATGATTGGTCGAATACCGTCTTCTCAATCGCCGGAGCATTCCCGCTCCTTGCGGTAGTGACTTCTCCGCCAGAAGGTCCGCAAATCTGTTATCCCAATTATGCCTACAAACAGCAAACCGCCGCGGTAGACTGACTAACGAGGTATTTATTCCAGCTTCTGACTTCTGGTCCTTTGACTCGCCGTGTGAGTATTCTGACAGGACAGCGTAGCAGAAGCATTTTCAACACGGGTCCGGAAGTAACCAGCATGCACCCCAGACACATGCTCGGCGGGACCCAGGATAGGCAGTTCCCCGGACGCACCATATATGTTCTACGGCCTATATTTGCGCAACTGCCAACAAAGCTTCGGGCTCAGGCTATAGATATCGATAGTATCAGCCAATAACAATAGTACGTTATTTTTGCGAGCTGCAATCCGATGTTTATCTGGATTTCCTGATGCGGCGCTAAGGATATGCATCGTGTCCATGATCATCAGGTCATCTCTTAAATTAGTCAAAAGGTTTCGCTGGGATTGCACTTGGTGTGTATCGCTTTTGATAAGACCGTCAACGGGTTCTTCCTGAATTAATGGCCGTGGAATGCATAAATACTATTAGATGATGAATCCTTTACATCCCGATTACTAACATGGCTCATACGAGATGAATTCGTAACTTTTAGATCTGATTGATAAAGAAGATACCCCGACGAAGGAAATGGGTTCCCAGTTTCCCATTTCAAATTAATTAGGTGACCTTTTAGCTCATTTTTTTGTCTGTTTGGTAACGATTCTCGTAAGGGAGATTATCAGCAGTACTTCTAGGACAGCGAAGGATCCATTGTCAGTAATGTTGTGCCCACGAAATGCATCAATTGTGTCATGGAGCAACCCCTGTTTATTGTCCTCTGACTATCCCTTGACCTTCCCATAAAAGCTTGACATGAATCAAACAATGTCAGAAAGTGATGTAAGAGGCAGGTAGAATCTTGCCCACCATCCGGTCAAATGTTTTGAGTGAAGCGCCGACCGTAAATCTCGACATGCAAAATGATCCTCTTCAAACCACATGTTAGTTCGCAAAAAGCACCGGTCGCCATGGAATGGGGACTAATGAATTAGCGCCCATACGATTACTGTTCCCACCAAAGTCTAAGTCTCCTCTTGCATACCTACTCGACCTTAGCGGCGCCGATTCCTTCATTTCACGGCCGCTCGCGGAGTCGTAACTGTCGAGGCAAAATTGTCAGTTAGCTCATGCATATACCAAGCATCGCAGCGGCTGGGCACAACCACAACACCGAGGTATCCAACCGCATGCAGGCCATATTGTGGCCTGCCAGCGTGTAAGACCTATTAAGCCCTGCCGCATGCATGAGGTCCAGGCCCCACCCCCTGCGTTGCCTGCACCTACCCAGACACCATTGAGTGGTCGTCGCTTCCATTCTTTCCATTTTCGTCCACCCGAACACAAGCTGCACCGCCATCCCCAGCCACGCTGCTCGAGCAGAATGTATGTGCCAACTTCTAGACTCACCGAGCCAATCAAACCATACGCATTGCGTGTGCATTTTACGCTGGGGATGACATGCATGCATTATGTGCTCGTCACCCAATCATGCCTTTTTTTCCATCCAAAGAGATGATTTGTCACTTTCCGGTCCCCACATAAATCCGCAGACATGCTTCATAACGTACACCTAGAGCTAAAATTGAAACCAAAATTCCCTAAAAGCTAGACAGTAATATACATTTCAGCGGCAACAGCAACCTGCATATCCCATGTCGCTGCACCCACAACAAGGAGTAAATACATGCATACGCGTACACACTTGGCTCGCCCAAAACGACCTTGATGGCAGCTGAATGGTCCTAACTCCATTGACAAACGGATTCCCAAACATGTTCACAGGCCATGGGAACCCCCGATTTTACACACCAAATGGACGGGACTGAGATCCCGAGGCCCTAGCCTGATGGTTGCCGCACGTACGCAGCATCTGACGCGTATGATACACGCTGTTCCATGGCAAACGATACCTCCCTTCATTGCGATGGTATTCATCTCAGAGCTTCGTCAACCGTCACAACAATCCAGTCTCCGCATACTAGAGATTGGAACATACCCCAACGGTGGATGTCGGTGTGGATATCGATGTCATATCAGATACCACAGTGGGATGACCTGTAGGAAAGGTTGTATGGCGTAGATATTCTTATTATCGATGACTCGCTCGAAATAGAGCGTGTGATAGAAGTCATATACGGCGACGTTTGAGAGGGTATAACCTCTCAAATTGGGAGCCCCAGAATGTGACCCTGGGTATGTGACCCTCTTGGCTTCTAGCACGACTTCCAAGTCGCATTATTTAGGAGACATTAAGGAAACTAGTCCGTTAGGTGGTCATTAGCCAGATAACATCAGCCTTGTATTACCATAGCCTATGTAAATCCATGCGAAAGATCACACCCTGAAACTGAACTGGTTAAACATCAAGTTTTCATCATTCTAAACTTGTCGTCCGCAAGGCCATTATCGGGCGCGGGGAAAAATATGTCGACGGTCGGAAGATGCGCGTGTAACTTTTTTCTTTTTTTGCAAAGGTGAATGTTTCTAAACTCCTCGAGGTGACTAAAAAAAATTATATTTCTGGTCTGCGAATAGATTTCAACCCGTGCGTAACTGCAGTCAATGATAGAGAATTTTGCAAGGCATAGACCGGTCAAGAAGCCACAAAACTATGCCTTTATAGTCCAAGATAGTTAGGAGCTACTGGCTTTGAAATGAAATTTCAGGTGTTAGTAATAGACGGGTTTGGTGTCGATTGGAAAGCTACCCGCTTATAACATTGAATAACACTGAGCGTTCTAGGATCGAGAAGTAGGATCGAATTTGTGGCGAATCAATATTCTATATATGCATTACTTCCTTACTCAGTTATGAACCTACATCTCAAATGAAAGGTGCAGACATGAGGTGTCCTCTTCGTCCACCTGCATTCGAATTTAAATTATATTTACCAAAGCCTTTAGAAACAAATAAACATACTTAGCGCACGGTCCTTAAAGCGTCCGAGTACTCGAATCCGTCCCATCGCTTCAGCAGCAGATGGTCGTGTCAATGTCCTTAATCTTGGGTAAATATATAGGCGTTCAGATCCTTGATTCTGGATGGCATACATATAACTCCGAAAAGGAATCTCTAAATCGTAGGCATATATACAGCGCTCATCAAAATGATGAAAAAACCTGCCACCGCCAATAAACCATGCTGTCACGGATTGCCCAGGCATCACTTTCCTGAGCGCTATCTCGGCGCTTTACTCTGTCCTACACATCCCACAACCTACATGACCATCCTCTGGCTCTCCGCATACGGGGTGTTCGGCATCGCGGGGCTGAAGCACGGATACGCCGCCGTGCCCGCCTCCCCGTACTCCTCCTTCAGCCGGCGCCACACGGCCTTGAACGTCGACACCGACCCCTTCTCGTGCACCACCGCGAGCGCACACGCGCACCCCGGCGGGAACTCCCATCTGGCCAGCACCGACGGGCTGGGCAGCGCCGCCGCGTGCGCGGACGCGCCCCGCCCCAGGAGGATGCTCGTGCGCGTGCGCGCGGCGGCGTTCGCGGGGTTCGGCGTGGCCAGCAGGCCCGCGTTCGCGGGCGGCGGCGCGGCCAGGAAATGCGGGCTCTCCTCGCTGATGGGCGTGCCCGCGACCGGCGACGGCTCAGAGGGCCCACCACCCGGGCTGGCTCTGAACTCGACCCTGAAGCGGACGGATTTCATCGAGGCACCCGTCGCTGGATCCACAATGGGCTGGTCGATCCGGCAGAAGATTATTTCTGCCTGCTCCTGTGGGTAGTATTCACCGGTGGGTGTGTTGGCCAGGGTGATGCCAGCGTTCTCCAGCAGCCTCGCGACGTTGGCGCGAGTGTGAGTTATGTCATCGTTCGAGTAAAGAACACCGCCGTGGCCGTTGGAGTGCTTCCAATTGAATAAATTCGAGAACCAACCTTTGAATTCTCCAACAACGGGAGAGGCCAAAATTCTATTAGCGCTCGAAGGAGGGTGATGCAGAGGAGATGCAAGGGCAATCGGGGAACCCAAAATCCCGAAAGCGGATCGCTTCTGGAAAGATGGTAACTCCAATGGAGGCGCTATAATATAGTTCTGTTGCTTAGCAGAAATCCACCGAACAAAGTAACGGACTTACGTCTTCCCTTCTTCTCCTTTTCCTTTCTCGATTTGGTAGGCGATAGCGTAGTGGCCCCAGCATTGCCGCCGCCCGCATCCCGATTCGCACCTACGCCGACACCAAGCCCCACATATCCAGACCGGTCCGGATCCGCGTTGACATGGCTCCAACTGTCCTCGTCCATAGCCTCGTTCTCCTTGTCCTCCTGCACTTTCGGGTGGTGATGGCCGCCATGGTAGTGCGGCGCCACGGCCTTCGCCCCCTCCTTGCTCTCCCCGTGCCCGGGCACCGACGGCGCCTGTGTGACGGAATGCACGAGATCGTTCACCTTCTGCGTGATGTCGTTCATCGTGCGCTGGATCTGCGGGTTCTCCATCCGCGGCGCCGTCAGGAGGGGCAGCTCCAAAGAGCCGACGGAGACCATGTCGGCGCCTGGTTCGGCGACACAGACATGATGGGGCTCAGCGGCTGGCGCGCGATAGGCGGCGGCGGCGGAGGAGTAGCGTCACCAGCCGCGGGGGGAGACGCCGACAAGGCGCTCGCAAACACGGCCCGCTTCTCCGTGTCACTGAATGCGAGGGCGGGGACGGCGGAGGATCGGGGCCTGTGCGAGGAGCCCGAGGTTATCCGCGCCTGGAGCTGCTGCAATGCTGCGAGAACCCCATGGCGCCGGTGTATTCGTTCTCTCGGCCCTCGATGGTCGAGTACGTGTGTCCGCGACGCGGGGCAAGGGGCGAGGCCCGCCGCGTCCCACTCCAAGAGACAGTTTCGCCCGAGCACTGACAGCAGGTGTAGCACTAGAAGTAGCGACAGGTTTCTCGAAGACCGCAATGTTCTCAGGCTCGCCAGCTTTAGAAACAGGCCGCGTTCCAGTCGAAGTCTCGGCCATTCACAGGGCGGTAAGGAACCGTCAGTGATCGTCCTTTTACGCCCCGAGATCCCAGGCGGAGGACCCGAAGAGAGATTCGACGAATACGAAGGCGCAGCCGTAGACACAGTCGCCGAGGAAGCCCGAGCAGCGGAGAAAACAGGGTGCGTCCTAGGGACCTCGTATTTCTTCAGCCCACTCGAGCTCTCGAGCTCCCATCCGAGATTGAATTTCAGGTCTCCAGGTCATCATCGTCGAGCCAGCAGTGGAAGCGCGGCGCATTTCGTACTGTGCGTCCTTCGTCCTGTTCCTGTACGATTCCTCGCGGTACTTACCGAGCAGGAAATAAAATGCCTTAGCATGAATGCCTTGCCCGGCGGGAGCGCAGAGGTCGCGCTGGATAGAATTTCCCTCAGGATCAGTGTGTCGGCCCCAGATGATGCGCAAAGAGGAGAAAAGCTCTGGGTCGATCAGGTCAGGGGACATTATAGGCCGGCCGAGAATAGTGGGTGAAGGCGGAAGAGGAGGAGCCAGAAGAGTGTAAGTCGATCCATCGGAAGCAGAGAAAGGAATATTAGGTTGTGCGACGAGCCAAGGGTGTGAGAGAATCTCTGGGATCTAGAAAATGTTGGATTTCGCAATGGTAATGAGCAAGTCAAAGACATACCGTTATTCTCTGCTTCACGTCGACAATTAGCATTTTGCTCAGGAGGTCTTTCGCGAGAGGGTCAATCCAAGTAGGCATTTCATACTTCCCGCTTTTAACTTTAGACAGCAGAGTCCGAACATTTTTGTCGTCGAAAGGAAGCCGACCAGTGAGTAAAGCATAGAGAATAACGCCACAGCTCCAGATGTCGGTAGCATTCCCTTCGTACTTTTCCCCATTGACAATTTCTGGACTCGCGTAGTGCGGCGATCCACAGCTGGTCTCCAGTTGTAAAGAAGGAGGAGCGAAGGCAGCCATACCCCAATCCGCGATTTTGAGCTGAGGGGGAGAAAGGGACGCAATGAGGATGTTCTCTGGTTTGAGATCCCGGTGTATGATGGAGAACGTATGAGCGTAATTCAGTCCGTATACGATCTGCCTGAAGTATATGAGAGCCTCGTTAGGCGGTAGCCTGCCTCTGTTGACCAAGAAATCGAAGAGTTCGCCGCCCTCAACATACTCGAGCACCAAAAGAGTTCTTTGTCACCCTCATAGACATCGTAGATCCGCATGATATTGGGGTGGTTCATGAGCTTCATCATAGTAATCTCCCTGTCGATCCCAAGACGTTGTTTGTCCGACTTGGCCTGCTGAGTGGCGAGAGAAGCGCGAGAATTGACGAGTGGCGCAATAGGCAGAATTTTGACGGCGGCGAGCTGACCCGTCCGACGATGCTTGGCGATTTTGACCCGCCCTGACGCGCCTTTGCCCACACACTCCCCGAGAATCCATGGTCCAATGCACTTGGGATCCGTAGGCAAGTCGAAAGCGGCTGCACCACCCGCGGCGGCCTTCTCCTTGGCCCAGCGAGTTCCAAGAGGGGCCGTGTACTTGATTGGGGGTGCGCGAGGCGGGCTGTCGGAGACGGACTGCATTATAGAAGGTGAATATAGTATGATTAATAGAAGATAGGATGTTCGTGGGGTGTGCGCGACCAGCGGGCAGGAATAAAGAAGGTTGAAATGTGTTAACCACCACCCAACCATCTTATCAGGGGCCGTGACCGTGACAAATCACACAGGTGACAAAATGTTGCTCTTCCGAGTCGCCCGTCTGTCGACAACGGGCCATGTCCCTTCCACCCAGGCCCCTCCTACGGTCGCGGTGGGCATGGGCAGCACGCGAACACATCCAAAAGCACCTCAAACTATCGCCAAATTCTCGCCACTTCTCATCGTCGACTCCTCAACATGCCGCCACGATTTCGTTTCGACGTGCACATTCCTTTGCCGACATGGACGCTCCTGTAACGCCAGCTAGGGCATTTCCTATCGACATTATTGACCACCAGGTGGCCGTACGAGAGTTCTATGCTTCCATAGCAGCTGGAGAATCCGAGAAAGCCAGGCAGGTCCTCTTCGACTTGGTGGACCGTCACACCCCGGATAGCAACTTGGACGTCTTCCGGCAATTGCGATCCATTGTCCTGCACTCTGACAAACCCGATATCAACATCCTTCTGGCACTCGGCCTTTCTTTGGCTTCGAAGGGCTATGCCGACTTTGTCAAGGACGAAATTGCACCAGCCGTCGAGGAACTCGGGACTGCTCAAGTGTTCTCTAAATTCCAAGCCGTCCTCGAAAAGCTAAAGGACACCATAAAGAAGCCAAAGGCGACCCCTCAGGTATTTGAAGAAGCCTCAGATGACTATGCGGATGTTCTATCTAGATTTCCTCTCCCTCCACCTTCCGTCATGGAGCTCATCCAGCAACAACTATCACCTCTGCTCCCCGACCAAACCACGAAAGGCCAGTCCATATTCGAGGAAGAGACTGGCGAATACTCCTTGCATGCTCTTTCCCCCAGCAAAGTGTACACTAGAAATCGTTCTGCGAGTGTCTTACTCGACTTGGTGATGGATCGGCGTTTCGAAGAAGCATACTCCCTTCTCAAAGAAATGGAGAACGTCAAGACCCCCATTCCGCCCTCACACCTGTACGAAGTCGCGGCCCTAGACGTCCTCCGCAATGAAGCCTTGTCCGCTGAAAATAGGGCAGACCGATTCACACAATGGTTCTCTCTCATTCCCCCGATCCACGCCGCCAACCCTCCGCGGGATTTCGCTGAAGTACGCTATCGAATACAACAATCCACAACCTTACATCTCACGGTGATGCGGCGATGCGCTCTGATACTAGCCTCTAAAGGTTATACGAATAAATTCCTGAGACAGTTCATTCCCACCATCTTCTTTTATAACCCCCCGGAGAATTTCATGAAGTTCATCCTCGACCTCGAGCGGCGCACCTTGAACTATTGGCTAGAGCGCGATCCCCTGAATGCCCTTGAACGAGCTAGATATACATCGGAGAATATCCGAGGTGTGGCGGTATGTTCCATGACCTACGGAGGGCATATCGACGGGGCGATGAACTTGATAAACAACCCCAAGATCAACAATGGCGTAACATTTCCAGTCCATGTATATGACATATTGCTCAAGAGGTTGAAAACTTTTCCTCGGAAATCTCGATACAGGTCTTTCATCCCTGTCGTCACGCGTCACCGTGCTGAAAGACTAGCGGCCGACGAAGCGCGAGGCAGGGTCCCTCGATCATTTTTCCAATCTACCATCCTTGCAAGTACGGTTGACTCCCTCTCCCCGCCAGCAGACCGAACAGACCTTCCTGCGATGCTACGATACCTGCGCAAAGCCATCTTCCTTGACGACCCGCATCGCATTCTCCCATCGATTTTGACCGACTTCATCGAGGCGTATTCACTGACGGGCAGAACATCTGCACTCCGGCAGCTTCTTGATAAAGCGCTTGACAGAAGCCACAAAGCCACCAAGCTCTTTCTTTTCGCGGAAATGCGCTATTACCGACAACGTCAACAGTTCGACCTCCTCATCAAAACCTTCGTGCAGCATTTCTATGTCGCCGGTGTACCGCGAGAGGAAGTGCAGCGGTGGTACGACAAGATAACGAGAAACAACCTGAAGGGGCAAGACGACAGCCTGACGAGGCTGACGGAACTCCATCCGCACACCCTCCTGAGGGAAGGCAAACTCTGGCCGGACCTCGAGCAGTGCCACCTCGTCTGGGAGGCGCTCGTCATCAAGGCTCAAAGAAACCCAGCCGCGCTCATGACCCTCTACAAAAAATTCGTCCACTACGCGAAGCACGCCGAAGACCCCACCGCGCACCCGGCCCACGCCGCCATCGCGCCCCTGCCCATGCCCACGCGCTTCGGGCGCGCCGTGTCCGGGCCCGCCTTCCACGCCTTCATGCAGCACATGCTCCCGCTGTTCGGGCCCGACTTCGGGCACACCATCCTCGCGGATATGTGGGCCTCGACCTCTGGCCTGGGGTGTACCACTACGGCACGCTCGCGCGGCACCACGCCGAGCGCGGGCACCTGCCGCAGGTGTTCGCCATCATCGACAAGCTGGAGAGCGGGCGCGTGCTGGAGGACCGGCGCCCCCGCGGCCGGCGCAGGAGGCGGCGGCGGCGGAGGAGCGGGACGTGCAGCTGGTGCGGCCGCCGTCCGAGGCGGATGGGCCGGTGCCGCTGTTCATGCAGCCCGATGCGCCGTTCTACATCAACATCATGCAGGGGCTGCTTTATTCGATGAATGCGGACGCCGCTGAGGAGGTGTATCGGCGGCTGCAGAAGCGGTGCCCGTGCCGGCCTGGACGTATGCGCCTCTGGATCGTGCGCTGAAGAAGCTCGCGGATTTGAAGGTGCTTTTGGCCGCAAGGGCTCCTGCTCAGAGTGCACCCAAACCTGTATGCTGTCTATCTCTTTCATGCTTTATGCACAGTCTGATTTGTTATCTAGATCAACGCTCTGTGGAGTAAACCTCTTGTCATGGTTGATCAGGAGGTTTCTCAGCGTCGAAGATAGCGGTGATTGCCTGAAGGTGAATTTCATATGCAAACGCCTATCTGGTCGTCAATCTACGATTGAATAGAATATATAGACCTACAGCTCACGTCATGAGTGCGGCGCTAATCTCTCCAGTACCCAAATACGACATATACGCTCTCGGCGCTAAGGAATCAGTGATTACGACTACATCAACTTGCTCCACAGCCAATTGATACTGCGCCTCCATCGTGACGGTTTCCGAGCCCCAAAACGTCTTTGTGTCTCGAAAAAGTCAAAACCATATTCATTGAACCAAATGATACCGACACTCAACGATCCCTACGTAATAAATTTATACCTCGAGCTAATACCACTTTTCGAATATGGCGATGTCATCCACATACATGGCATGGTTATAGGAAATTCCATCCTGCAACACGAACGTATCTGCTGGACCTCCCTGCGAGACGACCTCTGCCTGAATATTGAGGAAGTTTAAGTTATTGGAAGGCCCGGATTGCACAACATTAACCGCCGGAGCGCCGTTCCAGAGCGCAGACATCAACGGCCCGTTGAAGCTTGCAGGGGGCGGGGAGTAGTCGCTCAGCGTGTAGAAGAACGATATCACATATGTCTTGCCCACGACGCCGTTCATGTTCAGCGTGTATGTCAATGTGGAACCAATGTATGAGAAGGGGCTGGGATCAGCGACTGGTGAGAAGAAGAAGAACGCAGACGAGGTGCCGCTGTGCGCTGGGAAGTTGTCGACGAGGATGAAATCCGTATTCGGCTGCGGGATATCGCGGGTCCAGAAAGCGCTCGGCACGAAAGGGCATCCGCGGACGCAGGTGTAGTCTTGGAAGGAACCGTCTTGGATCAAGCTGACACGGCTTAGCCACGCGAGTTTGTGACTTGGACGTTGGTCTGCCCGGTGTTGGTTGCGGTAGAGCTGTCGGTGACCGTGTTGTACTGGATAGATAGGCATGAAGAATCAGCGATGATACAACCTGTGAGGCTCCTCATCACTAACCATACTACAGACGTCGTCGTCGCGGTACCGTTGACTACGGCGGTCCAAATTTGAAATAGATACAGGACCACTGGTCGCGTCGTACCCGCGCGTGTTACAAGCGGCGGCGCAACCAGCTACATCATAGGTCGGAAGGAACGAAGCCCATATACTATGGTAACACAGAAGCGTTTAGTTATGCATTATAACTCGCAGCATAGATTACTCACTCCATTCGCATTGTTGGCCCCATTGTAGGACCAAAGGTCAGCTCGAAGAAATTAGGCACTGGAGGCGAGGCCTGTCTGGCTTCGTTGTCTCTTGGGGTTTTCGGCGAGGCGCCTTTATGTTTTATAACATCGGAAAAAATGGAATTAAATCCGTTGGATTTCTAGCGGGTCTGGCGGGTCGGTTGAAGCCTTTAGGAACACCAGTCGCTGTTATATTAGACGCTGCAATATTATTCCATGTCAGTTGTCCCAGGTCTATTTGAAAGGTAATTGACGCACCAGCATGGGCAAATGTTGCGAATATGAGTCCGGTGGCTAAGTGACAGAGTACCGCATGTACGATGGAAAAAATGGAAGGTAAGACTGAGTCTGTCAATGTACGTTGCTGCTCAAGGCCATTTATACCTCAGATTTTCAAGAAAACCATAACAAGACCAATACCCCGAGCTAAATCAATATTAATATTAAGGACCGTCTAACTTCGGATAATTAGCAGCTCACATGTCAAGCGCTTAGAAGTTGGACAGATGCCCCGCGAAGTATGGACAGGTTCCTGAGAAAGATATGTACGGCATTGCACACCGTCCAGGCTATGCAATCATGCAAATGGCGCTGGCCTATGTATGCCATAGCCTTATAATACTAACACGGCGGACATTCAACTGTCAGGTCGTGCCGTCGCTTGCGCTGTCAGGTTATTGCAAGGTTATTGTTAGGTTGGTGTTAGGTACTGAGCGAGGATGGAATTCTAGTCACAGTATTTGGTCACTTACTTAAATATATAGATAACAAAAATGATACTAAGGATTCAATAAAGCCATACTGACCCGAAAAAGATAATTAATAACAGAACGGGAAATACTGTGACCGGAATTCCATCCTCGCTCAGTACCTAACACCAACCTAACAATAACCTTGCAATAACCTGACAGCGCAAGCGACGGCACGACCTGACAGTTGAATGTCCGCGTGTAAGTTAGTATCATAAAAAAGCTGCCTTCATGTACGTTCACCAACTCTCTGGATTCTAAAAATAGAAACTTGGATTGATGTCCAGGCTGTTAATCGTTCTGGACATAAGTAATACGATATCTATTGCGTCCAACGTAGGCACACAGGTACAAGAGTACATCCGTGATAGATGGATGTTCGCATGCACAGCTGACATCAGAAAGAACAAGGTATATATGTGGAACAAAGCAATTTGAATAGTTCCGCCCATTCTGCGGCACCTGGCATGATAGCAATGTCATGCTCCTTCGCTGCCAATTGTGCGCACCTGTGGTACTGGCCGCCAAGTCAGCGATATTGTAGTGGCCATAAAGATTGCGCTGGAAGTCATCTCGTGGATCAGATGGGATGTTGAACATGTTTTCTTTCTGAGTCCTGAGTCCCGTTGAATTTATGTACGTTTTCCATGGCGCGCTTATGTACCCCCAGTGCCCCCATCTGTCCGTCCTCAATCTTGACCTTTTTTTATGTTCTCAGATTAAGATTAAGTCCCATTCCTCAAGGTCCCATTTCTTTTGCGCCATTTGGTCCATGGACTCCGTCTCTCCGGATCCGTTCCACTATTGTGCTTTTTCGAGCGATTTGTGTCGGCGTTCACCGGCAACGTTCGCCGCCGCTCAAAAATTAAGCCACGACGCAGGCTGTACAGTTTGACATAATCCAAATAACGTACTTCAAGAATCATATGTGCCGAAGGACGCTCCAGGAAAATAAGGTTTCTATTTATAGTACGGTACTCGCGCTTATCCTCGCTTATCAAGAATCTAGATAATCAATTATCACCGTGGGCGCCAAAATATAGTGTTGGCCTGCAATATGCGGGACGGCTGGGTGAAAATGCGCCTGGGAAGTCTAAGACGTTGAAGAGGGAAGCGATATTGCAGGAGAATGTTTGAGTGGATTTAGAGCATGAGAGTCGGCACGGTGGGGAAGTAGGCTATCAAGATGGGCGGGAGTGGGGTGTGTGAATGGGTAGAAGCGCAGGTGGCCAGTAAGTGGGTGAGCGCTAGTGGGACGGGCTCATGTGATACTTGTGGGTTGGGAAAGGACCGGGGGACAAGATAGCCGCGTAGCGCGATCGGCGAGGTGCATTTTGTCATCAAGAATTGCCATAATTAGATGGCTTGTTTGCATATGAAAGTATTGGAACATTTACCAGTGTACTTACTGGTTGAGTAGAGCTGCTTCAACGTATGGTGCAGTGACTGTGGTCTTGCAGACTCGGAACGTGTGCGAATATTGTATGTTTGCGGGTAAATCTCGACAGAATTGTTCGAATCCACACTGATGTTCGCTGACTCGACGTTATTACTAACCTCGACAAGTCCACTCCTCTGCTCTTGCATTTTATTCGACTCAACTTCCTCATAGACTCACATTCCCCAATAAAAAAATGGCTTCAGTAGTGTCCTGTGGAACAAGGAATTGGATGAACATGTAATACGCTGGGCCAAACATCGTCGAGCGCAAGATACTCAGAATCGAAGGCAAAGCGACGGTTGCGGCTCGAGAGGGAGCCGGCCATGCAAGTTAAATTGGTCGACATGCCTTGGATATATTATACTAATCATACTATCGTTAGCCTGATTACACACTCTGTGAATTTGTATGTCAAAAATTGCTTCGAATGTCCCCGCTATGTCATCTTGCAGTCTGACTATCTTGTAGGTGCATAGTCGTCATTATAACCAATACCGTCTTTGAACTTCTATATTTACGTCCTACGGCCGTGCCAATTTGCCGATCATAAGCTAAGGATTCATTCCACGCGACATTCTGATCGCACTGGAGGCCAGGAGGACTGAGATGAAGCTTCACACCAGTGCCAGTGTGCAGCAGATCGAACACTATTTCCGCAACAGATCAAGCTGACTTTGCTCATTTGGCTAGTTAGGTAACGTCTATGATCAATGGACGTTCTCAAGACTCTGGCTCGCCGGCGAAGCAGCAGGCACTTGGCTGGATCTCACGTATGCGGTAGCACGGAAATGTTGAGCCGACAACTGATATATATCTATAGTCAGCGCAGCTTCGTATCCTACAAACGGCTGTGCGTGGTATCCGAAATACCAAATGCGAAGTGGACGTTGGGTGGAATACGACTCCGCACGGACATGCCAGGTTCAGACTCGGACAAGCCATTGAGGTCGTGGCGCTGCTTCTCGCCGAGGTCTTGTGAGGACTTCAGCTGAGATGCTCGACTTAAGTATAAGTAGCGTTCAAATCAACTTGTCTGGTATAGCTCTACTACTCGCTCATCTGCCATTGCAATCCTCACAATATTGCAATGACTAGCATTTCTCAGGTTGCTTTGCACTGTCGCTTGCAGGAGCTAGCGCTATTTTGCTATGGGCACTCAACTGTGCTATGCGGGCTCCTTGGCGCAAATTATCATACCCACCTGGCCCGCCTTCTAAAGGCATTATCTCTGGTAATAAATCAGACGTCTCCGTCCCAATGCTGTGGCGCGTCTGCGCCGAGTGGGCAAATATTATGGTGCGAATCTTTGGCTGCGTATATTCTCAAAACGTGCTGAGTGTACATTGATTTCGATCAGGAAGCATCTTGTATTTGCGGGTTTCTAATAAACCTATGATTGTACTCAATTCATTGAAGGATGCGACCGAATTGCTTGATAAACGATCTCGCAATTTTCTTCGCGCCCGGATACGCCCATGTATAGTCTGTAAGTATCATTTATCTATAGTCTCATTGTACATTGCTCACAGATTCTGTAAAAGGATGGGATTTACCTTTGCAACTGCATTGAAGACATACGGCCCTGAATGGCGAACGCACAGGCGAATCCTTCAACAGACCTTCAAGCCCGAATCAGCTCTGGCATACAGACCGACTCAGACCCAAAAGATGCACGACGCGCTATATGAACTGTTAACGAACCCGAAGGATTTTGATGCCCATATCAGAACGTGAGTCTAATTATCATTCGAATTATTTCCTCCGTTCAACTTCGGCCATGGAAATACCACTAGCTATGCTGGCGCTATCGTTCTCTCGGTCACTTATAGATACGATGTGTTGCCAAAGGACGACCGTTTAGTCGATCTATTGGAGAGTACCCGGCCGGCCTTTTCTCAAGGACCATCGCCCCGATGGTTGGTGAATACCTTTCCGTTATTACGCCACGTTCCATCGTGGTTTCCTGGGTCCGGGTTCAAGGACTATGCGTCCTCTATAGAAAAGGTTCTTATGGAGCAACGAGAAACGCCATTCAAATACACCGCAGATTCTTTGGTATGTTAATCATTCGTATGAAATACGAGTCAAACTGATAACCAACTGTAACTTTAATCTATGCAAATAGGCATCAGGAAATACACGAGTCTCTGTAATTTCCGGATTCTTGGAGAAATGTCACTCGGAAGCGGATGTCAAGTTATTAAAGGAAGCCGCCGCAAGTGGATATGGTGGTATGTGTCTATAATGCAGAAGCGGAGAGCTTTACTCATCCTTTTCTTTGTGGAAAGCGGGAGTTGGGACGGTAATATCCCATTCGAACCTCATGATTGAATTTCTGCTAATTCTTACATCTTAGACCGCTTCCTCGATAATGAATATCTTCATTGCCATGATTTCATTTCCGGATGTACAGAAGAAAGCACAATCCGAAATTGACCGCGTCGTTGGCAGCGATCGACTCCCAAATTATAGCGATCAGGCGTCTTTGCCGTATGTTACAGCCGTTCTGCGTGAAGTGATTCGTTGGAAGCCACTGGTTCCTCTCGGACTACCGCATGCCAGCAAAGACGATGATATTTACCAAGGATTTACATCCCAAAAGGCAAGTCTTTCACAACAAGTTCTGGCAGCATACTGCAGGCTTGAATGCAGCAACCCTTCCACAGATGCCATCCTTCATTACAATGTCTGGTAAGCAGGCAGAATAATGTTAATCTTGCATATGTACTGATTGTTCTCTAGGGCGATGACACGCGATCAGGAAAAATACAAGGACCCGGAAGCCTTCAACCCAGATCGATTCTTCGACGAGAAGGGAGATTTGAACGACGATGATGTTGGCTATGCTTTTGGATTCGGTAGAAGGTGAGAATTGGCTCTAGGTTTTTTTTCACGGTTGGACGAGTTGATTTATTTGAATCATAGGATCTGTCCCGGTCGTCATCTAGGCTCTGCCTCGGTATATAACTTATTCTGGGATACATCATTCCGTAGCTCGTACTGACTGGACGCAAATAGGTTTGGCTCGCGATTGCTACCATCCTTTCCACTTTCAAAATTGGGAAGAACAAAGACTCGTCTGGCAATGAATTACCACTGGAAGTCAAGTTCATTGAAAATGGACTCCTTAGGTAGGCCGACAATATATCGCCAGTCATTCCGCTCTGATGTTATGGATATTATAGTTATCCACTTCCTTTCGAATGTTCAGTGACGCCGAGGTCAGATCATGCTAGACAGCTTATTACAGAGGCGCGCGAAGTTGAGGCTTAATGACATCTCGTTTTTCGTCTGTATTGTCGAATAGGTCCGAGACATTGGATCATCTTTGCAGGATACTAGTTTTCAATGAACTTCTGTTGGATAAGTCGTGTTGAAGTCTCGAATTGACTTGAATAACCCGTACTTCCTGGGAATTATAGAAGAAAGGCTCTCCCATGCAGGCTACTGCTCTTAAAGCGGCGGTGAGGTGGCCGAGCGGTCTAAGGCGCCAGACTAAGGATCAGAGTACTATGTACTCATCATCAACCGTCAGGTTATCTGGTCCTCCGGGGCGCGAGTTCGAATCTCGCCCTCATCAAACGTTTTTGCCTTGATATGCTTCTTGAGTTAGTTTTTGCTAAGTTGCGACTAGCTTGGGGGACTGAGCGCTTGAACTTCAATTTTTCAGAAGGGGAGGAGGCCAATCGTGCAATCCTTCCGCATTAGGTAGGCATTTTTCAGTGGCCTCCTCCGCTTCTGTTGACATTGATGGCGAGCGCTGTCTGTTGTTTGGCTGTGTCCGTCATCATTCATGGTGAGTCGTATGGAAGACAACGTCCTTTCATTGCTAATACGAGATCCTACTGGCTCTGATTCACTCAGTCAGCGTTCGCAACGCCGTTCGAGAATGAGCTCTGCACGAACTACGTTCCTTCGACGCAGGATCGACGGCACATCAGAGATCTCCTGATTGAACCCACAAAACGGTTGTCGCAATTAAAGGACAGGATATCCAAGCTTGAAAAGGCATTGGACATTCTAAAGCAGGAGAGAGATATTCTGAACGACGAGATCCAGCAACATGTCCAGCTACTCGCGCCCATCCGCTGCTTGCCCGACGACATATTGACGGAAATATTCTTGGCCTGTCTCCCAGATACTCACAACGCTGTTATGAGCTGCAGCGAGGCCCCACTTCTATTAAGCCTTGTCTGCAGCCGTTGGAGATTCCTGGTGTATAGTACACCTAGGTTATGGGCCAGCGTTCACATTGCATTTCCGTCTTTCCGAATCCTGCCCCCTGTGAGAAGCCCGGAAACTGCCAAGTATTATGAAGTCTGCGATGACCGAGTCGAGAAACATGAAGCTGCTGTACAGGCCTGGTTGGCCCGTTCTGGATCGTGCCCTCTTTCGATTTCGTTCCATGCGCCTGTTAACCCTGGGCCCTGGGCTGACTTTGCCCAGACAATAAGCGCAGGATATCTCGACATCATCTTGTGCTTCTCGCACCGCTGGCGTATTTTGGACATCAACATTCCGTATGGAAACCCATATAAGATCTTGACCTCCATGCCGACAACGTCGGTACCCATCTTGAAGGACCTTCATCTGAAATTCTCTTCGGAATTATTGTTCACAGATGTTATAGAAGAATGGAGGACGAGTGGTCTGTTGCATGCACCGCAACTCCGTACTTTGGACATCCTCGATATTCCCTTCTCACCAACCTCCGCATCAAGTATCTCTTGGTCTCATCTTTCGTCGCTTAACTTGAAATATAACCCTCGATACAGAACCCCAATTCACGATCATCTTTTTCCCACTATCCAAGAGGTTTATGCCATTTTCAACAGATGTACTCGGCTAATCCATTGCACGTTAGACATTTTTGCTGGTGATACTTTTGGTGGGGCGATTCCAATAGGCATGATATCCCTCCCATTCCTCAAAACACTAGATATCTTTGAATCATCTTCTTCAATGTCGGCAGTCTTCGAATGCATGAGTGATCTTCCTGCACTCCGTGGGATATCGTATCAAACGAGGACGCGTGCCTCATATCGCCAGACATCCTCTTTGGTTACTCTGCTCACTCGCACCAACAATCAAATAACTTATCTTTCCACTCACCTCCAATCCTTCACTCTGGCCGATCTCAACACGATATTCTCGCTAGTCCCGAATTTAACCCATCTCGTTGACGCGGTTCCACCCCCCTCAGCTCCATACAGACCATATCTCCCGGAGAGTTTCAACCTCTTCAGATTATCCCTCGAGCTGTTGGCGCCACTCAGCAGCGGCGAAATATACTGCCCGCGCCTCCAAGTATTGCACCTCAACAAGACGGATGAGCTCAACGATGCGAACATTCTGTCGTTCCTTCAACGCAGAATGGGCGCCAGCCAGTGCTCGAGCGGAAATATCCACCCGCTCAGAGAATTTCACGCCATATATTCGCGTCAGATGGAGATCGACATAGAGGAGCAGTTGTCGGATTACATCGATAATGGAACATTGTCGTTGAACATTGTCTATGATATCAGCACTGGCCTGGACGATTTAGATAATGTACAAATTGATCCCCATAACGCTCTCGTGAGGAGACCAGTTACAGCCATGATTCAGGCATGTCGAAGCTAGCACATGCCTGCTGCCATACAACGGGCTATGGCAGTTCTTGGTCCGTAGTCCGTACACTTGCATTTGTGGACCGAGAGATGCGATGGCAATATCGCTCAATAGTTTGTTTTCGTGAACGTCGCTCAAAAAAGCAAACCCCGACAAAGCTTTATCAAGCTGTAACGTGGATTGTATCGAAGTCACAGAACGAAAATTACCCGAGCATCCCAGATGGAAGCAGAGATGCAACAAGACAGAGCATTTCAAAGTCCTCGGGGCGAGGATCTGGGCTGCTATATGAAGTCGATTATAACCCAGCAAATTGAGATGGAGAACATATGATATCAACGTCTAGAAACCACCTGCCATACCCAGCTGTTTGGTCTTATTAGACGGGAACAGAACGTCCCTGTTCGTGTCTAAATTGACCCAAGACGTGCCTCCGCCCGCTAGGGGCAATAACTACCCAATAATTACCTTCAATTCCCTCCCAAGTCCTGTCCCACGCGGTAAACCGGTACCCGTGGAGCGGGACTAATCCCACAATCCCTTCCGGGCGTGTATCCGGCATCAACCCCCCGTCGCGCGCGCGCGCGTTGCCTATTTTGGGTGCGCGCATCACCATCTGATGCCACCGTCGCGTCCCGCCCTCTTGCCCGCTGGTGCAGAGAATGGGCTCTAGCTCAGTCCATTTCCATTCGTTCCTTTCGCTTTTTGGCATATAGGTAGATATAGTATATAGGAGTTATTATATAGTGTTTTAATGAGATTATATATGCTATTATCCATCAAAATAGAGATATCTCATACAGGGGAAGGAGGAGCACTGCCAGGTATATGCCTGGATCATATGGGTGGCTATATATCAAGCTGGGGATACTATCTACACTATATTGGGTGGTATTATACTGAGTTAGAGCTTCCCAAGTGTTGCCAGAAGTGACCCATGGGGAGATCTAGAGGGAGGATGTCATAGGGCATGAAAGTAACATGTTCCAATGCTCTCAGTATCAATTCAATAGCTGTACATGGTGTATTCTACCTATATAGCTTCATATCTGCAGCCAGATGTGCCACAGACACAGTCAGCCCTCTACTTTTGACTCATCTACCTGGTGATACATTGAATTATATCTCAGCACCAGGAACAGGTATCATCCTAATCTCTTTGGATTAGGGCTCCCCCAGGTTATATCTATCTATCCCTATCGCAATAATATAGCTAAGAAGGTTGGAACATGTGGATAATGGTACCTGCAAAGGGCTTACATGCAGGTACCCATATATAGGGTATAAAAATTATTTGAGCGTATATAACAACGTATAGGGGTACTATGCCATACATACATTGATTCCATGGAGTAATAATGATACCTTGCAGGTGGAACTGGGTCATGAGGAGGTGAGACATGCCAGACACGTCTAAAGGACGTATTCGGCCTATAGAATTACGGGTAGGCGGTCTAAAAATCTGTAAAGCTAGGGTATGATAGCTCCAATGAATTCCTACAAAATGAGATAGGCCGGAAGGTAATCGAAGCAGTGTGTAGAAAGATATGTTGGAAACATTGTAAAGGACATCATTTTTAACACTGATCCAAACATAGGCACATAACTGCCCCAGCTATGCTTGATCTAGACCGATATTCTGATCAATGTTTCCAACATATCTTTCTACCCACTGTTTCGATTACCTTCCGGCCTATCTCATTTTGTAGGGATTCATTAGCGCTATCATACCCTAGCTTTACAGATTTTTAGACCGCCTACCCGTAATTCTATAGGCCGAATACGTCCTTTAGACGTGTCTGGCATGTCTCACCTCCTCATGACCCAGTTCCACCTGCAAGGTATCATTATTACTCCATGGAATCAATGTATGTATGGCATAGTACCCCTATACGTTGTTATATACGCTCAAATAATTTTTATACCCTATATATGGGTACCTGCATGTAAGCCCTTTGCAGGTACCATTATCCACATGTTCCAACCTTCTTAGCTATATTATTGCGATAGGGATAGATAGATATAACCTGGGGGAGCCCTAATCCAAAGAGATTAGGATGATACCTGTTCCTGGTGCTGAGATATAATTCAATGTATCACCAGGTAGATGAGTCAAAAGTAGAGGGCTGACTGTGTCTGTGGCACATCTGGCTGCAGATATGAAGCTATATAGATAGAATACACCATGTACAGCTATTGAATTGATACTGAGAGCATTGGAACATGTTACTTTCATGCCCTATGACATCCTCCCTCTAGATCTCCCCATGGGTCACTTCTGGCAACACTTGGGAAGCTCTAACTCAGTATAATACCACCCAATATAGTGTAGATAGTATCCCCAGCTTGATATATAGCCACCCATATGATCCAGGCATATACCTGGCAGTGCTCCTCCTTCCCCTGTATGAGATATCTCTATTTTGATGGATAATAGCATATATAATCTCATTAAAACACTATATAATAACTCCTATATACTATATCTACCTATATGCCAAAAAGCAAAAGGAACGAAGGGAACTGGACTGAGCTAGAGCTCATTCTCTGCACCAGCGGGCAAGAGGGCGGGACGCGACGGTGGCATCAGATGGTGATGCGCGCACCCAAAATAGGCAACGCGCGCGCGCGCGAGGGGGCGTTGATGCCGGATACACGCACGGATGGGACTGTTCCCACAGTCCTCTCCGCTGTCACCGCGTGGCACGGGACTTGGGGGAATTAGAGGATAGTTAATGGGTCGCTATTGGGCCTAGCAGGGGAAACGCCTAGTTGCGTCAAATTAGAAGGGAACAGGGCTTTCTGTTCCTGTCTAACATGACCAAACAGCTGGGATTGGCAGGTGCTAGAAACTATAATATTGGAGGTCTTGCGTCACAGATTGGGACGCAGTCTATGACCAGTAATTAAGAATAATAATTTTGTCCACCTCAGATTGCAAACCAGAGGAACCATCGCAGCTGTGCTGGAACACAAGGACAAAGAGACTTCAGCAACTATGAAAATTAACATACTAATGACAACTCACCTCACCCATATAAAAACTACCACATCTGCTCCCTAAATTGCCAAGGATTCTGTGTCCACATCCTCTTCTCCAAGACCAGATACTCCGTCACCCGTCTTCGCTCTGCCGGGACCCGCCATGGCTCGGGTTTATTGGCATCGATATCCCATTGCGGCGGAAGTCCGTTTGCACGCTTGTGCAGGGCGTTGCCCTTCGCGTCATACATTTCCAAGCTCTAAACACTTATTTAACACACTCAATATTTTGCGACCAAATAAAACGCTTACCTGTTCCGTATCGAACTTGATAAGGGCATGTACCATCAACCTGTTGCCGAATCGTGGTTCGCTTGGGCCGTAATAGCCTGGAGTGGCGCGCAACGACAGGATGCTCACAGGCGTGAGGACCCCGTGCATTTGCCAGATCATCTTGCTGGATGTGTTTTGGGTCTTTGAGTTTTTGCACAGCGCCAGCATCTGTTCCTGGTATTTACTTGTCGTGAAACGCGCAATTTCTTTGGGATTTCGCCTGGGAGGGAAGAGTCGTCAGCACAGGTGAAAACGAGCAGTCGGCATTTAGAGCGTACTTGGCGAGCGCAGTATTCAGATCCACGTATGTTTCCAGCGCTACTTGTTTGATGGGCTCAAGGAGGGCCGCCTTCCTGACTTTTGGTTGCCTCTTACTCCGTATCCATGCCTGCATTTTGTCCAACAAGGACAACTTGTCTGAGTCCTTCACTGCTGGCACATTTGTGTTTGCTTCGCGGAGCTGGTTGAGACTATAAGGGAAATGGTAACGGAATCGTCGGACAGAATGCAATGTATAACTCACGACATGTGATTCTTAAGTGAGTTTTGCATGTTGAACAAAATCGTCCTCAAAAACTGCCTGGGATTTTTTGCTAATTCAAGCGTGACGGGCCTAGGAAGTGCGACGTCTTTCTTGTGTGGAAGTAAAGAGTGCTAAGTTCAGGTCTCGAGGAATACTAACTGGGACGAAGAAAAACCCACCTAGAGTCTCCGGCATAGCTTGACCCCATGGGTCGATGGTAGGCATCAAATGCCCAAAAGCCATAATACGCTCGAGTTCCTCTGCTTGTTGAAGCTGATCCGCAGGCGAATTTTTTGTTGCATCAAATTTCCTTTCAGGTTTCTGCTTTGAAGGTGGGGCAAACTTTTCTGACGCGGTCTTGCGGACTGCCTTAGCGCCCTTTGGCTCTTTCTTCTGCACAGAGGCGGCGGTGGCATATCCCCGAGAGAAAGCGTAGTGGGCGTAGCATACGGACGCTGACCGAGACGACGACGACGTTACGCGATTCAGAAGGCCCTGTTGGGTGCCAAGATACGTTCTGGAGAGACCCACGACCATTGGCGACGACGACGAGCAAAGCCGCTGGATGTTGACCGAATTTTCGGGAACGGAAGGGGTTGATTTGCACGTGCTTGGTATCGGCACCGGTCGGCCACGCGTCCGGCGGGCAACATTTCCAAAATTCTCGAGTATCCGGCTTGTCACTTAACCACCACCACACTTTACCCGTTTTCTCGTCTATCCATCCCTAACATGGCTGTATGTCCTGCAATCTCCTATGAATGCGACCTCTTGCTCACTGTTATATCTAGCGTCAATCCCGCGGTCGTTCTTCTGCTGCTCCCCGTGCAGCTGCTCCTCGTGCAGCGCCTGCCCAAACTCGCAGTGCTTCAACCGCAACTGCTCCTGCCGGCTACTCCGCTGCCCATCCCCCAGCGCCCCCCGCTGCTGCCGCCTCCCATGCAGCTCCATCCCAGGGCCCCGGAATGCTTGCCCAGATGGCTGCCACCGCTGGATCCGTCGCTGTAGGTTCGACCATCGGCCACGGTCTCTCCAGCATGCTGTTCGGTGGAGGAGGTCAGGCTACCGCTGCCGCCGAGGCTGCCCCCGTTCAACAGCAGAACACCGCCGGTGTCAGCTGCGAAATTCAGGCCAAAGGTGCGTTGTCAATCATTCATTATGGCAGTCTAAAAATACTGACTGATGTCCCCAGATTTCACCAAGTGCCTTGAGAAGGCCGATCTTCCCTCTTGCTCATACTACCTCGAGCAACTCAAGGCTGTAAGTAGACTTCTATATTCCTGCGATCCTCGGTTTATTGAACATCATTTCTAGTGCCAAGCTGCCGCTGCTCCTTATTAATTGAAGATAATTCGATTTATACCTATATATCCATGATGCGGTGGCGGGAATTCTGCCTCGTGCCAGTACATACTATGTACCTGTGTAATATGTAGGTTGGAACACATGGAATACTCCCCACTCATCAGTAGCCGGATGTGTGCCATATAATTTAGAGATTCGTTTGCGTGCATTGTTACTCATGCATCGCTTTGTACATTAGAAGCTGAACTGCATGAAAGAGTGTTGGATTTGGGAAAATGCTTGGCCTACGAGAAACCTTTCTGCGCTCGTGTCGATGCTCTCTTTTTAATTCAGGGACTGTATGACTCATTAATGCATTACGCGTTAAGCTAAGCTTCAAAGCTTCCAGTGCGGCACCATCGATCATGATGCTCAAGATTTGTAGAATATTCTAGTCAGTGAGTACTTGAGTGCTCATATATATGACTCATTACCAACTCATTACTTAGATTACCCCTAGATACCCACTGGCACAGGGCGTAAAAGGCCCATATAAAAGTTAGAGTGAAGGATAAGGGTCGTGCAACATACGATTCAACCTACATATACCATGACAAAAAAATCGGGATAATTGTTGACGTCGCCCAATGCAACATGTAACACCTCAGACAATGAGCGCCGGTCAATAACCACCCATGAAGCCCACGTAGCCGACCTCCCGACGGAGCCTGCGTGCCAAAAACATATCTTTGACTTGGATCGTGATGCGCTTTGCGTGGATGGCGGCCATCTGCGTGTCTTCAAAAAGCTGCACGAGATATGCTTCGGAGTCCGGACGCCTCTTGGAGGGCGAGGACCGCGGACGCCTGGAAGCGTACATCCGACTGTAACATTAAATTGTTAAAAATCAAATT
Source organism: Pholiota molesta (assembly GCA_014925825.1). Lineage (NCBI taxonomy): Eukaryota > Fungi > Basidiomycota > Agaricomycetes > Agaricales > Strophariaceae > Pholiota > Pholiota molesta. Next base: position 118,202 of record JACGCK010000029.1, read on the forward strand.
AAATAGGACATCGAAAAGACAATAGGCGTAATAATTGAAGTGGAACTCACCATGGAACAAGACGCGATTTCACGCACAAGCCTCTGGAAAGGCAGCTTCCTGATGAGCAGTTCGGTCGACTTTTGGTATTTCCTGATCTCGCGCAGGGCGACGGTGCCGGGGCGGAAGCGGCGCCTGGGTCTTGCGGTCTGCGACGCGGGGGCGCGGGGGACTTGCCCTGTATAAAACGCAACCGATCAGAGAGAAAAACTAACTGCGTTTCTGGAAAGATGAACGACTTACTCCTACGCCGCACTTCTTTGCCTTCGGCCACTGGGGCTTATGATTGGCATCGGAAGATGGGGGCAGCAGTTTGCCTCCAATGGCCGGCTTCCTGATGCCCTGGACTCCGAGCGGTGCGGTGGACTTGTACGCGCTTTGCCTCAGACTCGGTATATGCTCGATCTTTTTGGGTTTGCCTCCTGAACGATGAAATTTTAAAAGTTAGAACAATGTACGAGACGTTGAAAATGGGAGACGAGCAAAGAGCTACCTGTTGATTTTCGGGCGAAAGACTTGGTGCGTGCCATAGAAAATCGATGGGTGAAAGAAGCTAGCAATATGGCGGTAGAAAAGGTGGTTGGAATGTGGACGTTCCAAGGTTTTACTGCCTTTAATACAAATCCAACCGCCGTGGCTATTTGGAAGCTTCGGCGTAACAACAGTTAAGACTTTTATTCGAAGTTCTTTCGAGGAAAAATGACTCTGTGATTCGTTGAATAGAAGACGCCGTAACCTTTCTCTGCATTGGGACACTGGGATACCTTATGTTTCGCAAAGACAACTTGAGATCTACAGGAATGGTTATGATTCCCTTTTTGGGCTTCTCTTTGATGATTGATCGCCTGAATATGCGCCTCGTTGATTTCAAATGCCGCGAATCCTCCTCCCATGGCCGCATCGGCGCTAGTAGTGCTTCCTTAAGTTAGATTTGTCTTCTTTTTTTCTTGATTCACGCTCATCGTCATCGCAAATGGCAGATAACAAAAAATCAAAACAGATTGGGGACTCGGAGATCAAAGTATGTTGAATGTTTGGAAAGTGCTATTGATAGATCTAAGCCTCAAAAACACATATTCTACATACTAGATCAGGTAGCTTTCTGGGTACTAATACGATGCACATACATACATGACAAGATATTGCAGTGGCCCTTGGGTAGCCCACAATGCGCTAAATACGACACGCCCGAATAATGTCTGGGACCGCCCTCTCCATCAAGCCATCGCGCGGATTAATTTCTGGAGCTGGAGCAGAGGGCTCGAGCTCTGGATTATAGGAGATGCTCAACTTTAACGGACCGTTATCGATATATTCCGAGAGCTGAGCCCGGATATCCAATTCCATCGGCCGCGAAAACACTACTTGAAATTCTCTGAGTGGCTCAACGTTTCCGGGCGAACATTTGCTAGCACCCATTCTGCTTTGGAGGACGGATAGAAGGTTTGCGTCGCTGAGCTCTGTTGGTCTATTGATCCGCAATGTTTGCAGACGCGGGCAATATATCTCGCCACTGCTACACGGGGCCAACAGCTCGAGGGATAGCTTGTCGACATTGAAACTCGATGGCAGACAACTTTTACGACTCAGGCTTCCGTATAATCCTGATGAGACAGTGGAAACCTCGTCAATGAGGTGTACTAAATTTGGGACAAGCTTAAATATAGTGCTGAGGTCGATCAGAGTGCAAGAACCAAAATCAATAGAAAGATAAGTTATCTGATTGTTGGTACGTGTGAGGAGAGTGATCAAGGGAGATGCTTTGCTATATGAACCATTTGCTCTTGTCTGGTAGGATATTCCACGGAGTTGAGAAATATTGCTGAAGCGTTCAAAGAGTGGTGAAAGTCTCCCGATTGTGTCGACGAGGACTAATGATTCGAGGAATGGGAGGGATATTTGACCCATTGGAATTAAATGGTCATCAGAAGGATCCCAGGGAGCCCCCACTTCCAAGGCGCAATAGGCGAGTCTAGGACATCTGCTGAGAATGTTAAAAGCCTCTTCCATTGAGATGTGATGGTAATGGGAATGTGCCACGGGTGTTGATGAGGTGTGAGAACTACAAATTAAATTAAGGGAGGAGAGACGAGACCAGGAAAAGCCTAGTGCATCGATTGGAAAGAAGGGCTTACAGCTGATATCCAAAGTACGGAGTTGCGGCGCGTTTAATAGAGTACTGTTCTTCCATTCTATACGTGTACGGTCTGCATCTTCCCTCGAGTACAGATTTTGTGTCATGGAAGGGAATTTTAGACGAAGGTTCTCCAGGACGGGGACGGATGCCGTCGGTATAGATGCCATAATGCGAGATACGTTTCCGGGTAGGATGGTCATTTCCAAGCTCTGCCAGCGATGAGAGACGCGTAGTATGGTTTTGAGATATGGTCGAATGTTTATTTCGTGTTTAGATGGAATAGGTACATGGAACGAAATGGAAAGAGGGCGCGAGCCAGAACGATTGAGCCAATCCTGCACAGCAATGAGGTGTTTGTTGAGTAATCCATCGTAGACTTCAAAATACTTGGCATTTTCGGGAGTTCTATTCGGTGTACAGTCGCTGCGAAAGTGTGACAATGGGAATGACGGAGGTGGCGGAAATGGTATGTGAAGACTGGCCCATAAAACAGGGTTACTATACACCAGGGACCTCCAACGGCTGCATACAAGACCTAACAAGAGTGGGGCCTCGCAGCGACTCATAATTGCATTATGGAAATCTGGGAGACACGCCAAGAATATTTCGCTCAACATGTCGTCAGGCAAGCGGTGGACGGGGGCGAGTAGGTGGGTATGCTGCTGGATCGCGTTGTCTAGAATATCTCTCTCTTGCTTTAGTGCGTAGGATGCCTGTTCAAGCTCGAATATCTTCTCGTTCAGCTGCATGAATCGTTCCTTGGGTTCTACTAGGAGGTCGCTGATTTGATCACAGTCCTTGGTCGAAGGAACATAGTTCGTGCAGAGCTTGTTTTCGAACGGAGTTGCGAATGCTGCCTAAATCATTCAAATCCAGTAGGTACTTGCGTTAGCAATACAGTATCATTTTCTGAATACAACTTACCATGATGAATGTGTGAGCACTGAGACCTGAAGTAGAATGAAGAGGGGGCAAGGTCCAAGAATTCAAATAGTCAAACGTTCGACTTTCAACCTTCAGAAGCTCCCGAAGCTTCAACGTCTTCAACGTTACCCTCACCTTTAGTTAGACGTAAGGCCACGTAATACGTTGCGGCTCTGAGGCCTCAAGGCTTCAAGCTCAAGCTCAAGTCACAAGGCTCAAGCATTCAAACTAGCTGGAGCTCAGGTTCATCAACATCAGCAGCTGAGAGAGGTAGGATAACAAAATAAACAGAACGACGAGCACCAAATGCTCCGAAGTTCATCAACTTTATATACAAGTTCAAGGCAAAGCTAACCACTTCTCAATCAGCCTACCAAGGTTAGGAGTACCGACACCTAGAAGGTTTGGTGAGATAGTGTTTAGATGTAATGAGCGAACATACCAGAGGCCGGGTCCCATCCGGAGGTTCTGTGCGAGACGGCGCAATCAATACCTATTCCAATATGGATAAGCGTTGCACTTACGCTGGGAATCCGCCATCGCGAACGCCTTGCACTGAATAAAGGTGTCAGTGACAAGTCACTTTTTATTGTCAAGGATTCTTACGGCCTTTGCATCCTGAATTGGTGCCGTCAGTAATGTCATTGAATGCAGTGGCGAATGCTGTTGAATATATCTGGATATTCCATTTAGCTCAGAGAATCAATCCATTAAATAATTATGACTGACTGTAGGATTGATGAATCCTTGAAGAAAATTTCCCATATATCAAGTATCAATCAAATCGACCAGCCTAGGCGACTCACCGACAGGCTTTTTCCCCGCAGATATCCTAGCATCATTAACGAGGGTGATAATCGCAGCGACGGTAGGCGTCGCGCCTGAAGTGCCACTGTCTATCGAAATACTGCCATTATCGATGTTGAAAAAAGAATTTCTATGAGCCATGAACCCGTTACAATTAGCATGTATTCGCGTTTAGATTCGACAAGGGACTCACGCATTGGCACTCAAGTCAGGGTAAGCTCGCTATGGATAAGCACCAGATATTTCAATTTCAAAGGTCGTACAGAAACAAAGCATACGCACCCCTTTGGTGTTGAAATGCTTCAGAGATGCTGGGTTCTCCTTAGCCAAGAACTTGAGGTAATTCGCAACAGCTGACTTCTGATAATCAGGGGTCGGGAAATGGTTGCTGAACCCACCACCGCCAGATTCGAAGAAACCCATGGTCATATCCTGGTTCCAGACTTCCTCGGGCGAGTGCCCTATCGTTGCATTGGGCTTCACTTGTGTGCCGCCAACTGCTGTGATCCATGGACAAGAAGCTGGCCACGTAGGATTGAAGTTTGTTGCGTTTAAGTTAACGGAACCTGATATGCAAGCGTATTCTCAGTCCATGCTCTAAGCTTACTGAAGCTGAGACATACCATTATCATCGACGCAATACCCTTCCCTGCCAGATGTTCCTGTATTCCCGGCTGAGTAGAGCACGGTAACGCCCATCAGTCCGAGCTTGGCAAACTCATTACATTGTCTCTGTCTGTAGAAATCAGAGTAAGCGAGTTCATTCGCTGCTTGTGAGTTGGAGACGACATTCGGGGCTTTCGCGGTGCCACATGAATGATCCTTAAAACCACCTGGCAAGGGATTCGGGAGCTGAGGATCGAAGGTAAAATCGTCACCGCCATCAGAAGTACAGTATGACCCGTCGACTGCATCGAGCCATTCGTTCAGAGAAAAGAATTGCCCTGGAGCTCTACTTCAATAAAGTGTATCGCAACGAATTCGGGGGTACATACCAATTTGCTGATTTCCGACTGATAATAATTGCACAGGCTGTGGTGCAGCGAGTGTCATTGCGTATTGGAGTATCCAGCCGTCTTCTCCCACATCAGAGCTCGGGTCAAGTGCAATTGTTCCTATGAAAAATTGAGACCCTTTAAGATACATCTAGGATGGTAAGGAAATCATACCTCCATCGATAGAGACGAGTGTGGGAGAAGAACCGACAAGAGAAGGTGAGAAATTACCGAAGAACGTGTCCAGGTCAGATTGCAGATAAGTATTGGGGTAAAAGCTTGCTATACCACGTAATTATGATATCAGTGTCGATTCGAAGGAGGCAAAGAACACAAGGCAAACGAACCTATTCCAAACGTATTGCGGTCTGTTGCGTTCGGAGTATATGTCATGTTGTACAATAACTTCAAACACTCAGGAACGACGGTGGTGTCGCAGCCAGATAGAGGCGAGGAACTACCAGAAGAAGTATTGTTACTAGTATTTGAAGATGGGGCAAGAGCACGCGATTGAACAAGCTGCCTGGAAGAATATGCACGGGCGCTACGACGACGGTCACTTGGTTTGACGAGCTTAGTGTTTGGCTGGATGGTTGGAAGGATGAAATCAACATGGGCCGCTATTCCCTCTGGCAGGGAATAATCATGACACGCTACACCAAAACAACATCGTAAGCTTCATGTCCACGGATGGAAAGTAATCAGACACGAACCAACATGTTCTCCCCCGTCCGCATGCTTGAAAACTCGGTACTCGGTATCAAGCAGCTGCTCGACGTCAAGCGCCGTAGCGTCCAAAACGTCAATCCACGCCTTGTTATAGCTCAGCCGCACATTCTCCGCGCCAAAGCCGGAGTCCGCGAGCCAGTCGCGGACGAGGTCGTGGGTGTCCGCCGCAGGGGCGAACACCTCAGCCACGCGCGCGTGCGACCAGTGCGCGCCATAGGTCGGCGAATCGGGGTCGGATATGGCCATGAGGTGCGCGGGAAGTGCGTCGAGGTTGTTCTGCTTCAGCCCGATGCGGAGCGGGATGGCGACGTCTGGGTCGAGGCGCCCGGAGTCTTGCCAGTCCGGGTGGGCGGAGCGTCGCTCGTGGGTGACGAACCCTCCATAACGAGGTTTGAGGACTGCCGCGTGGGGCGAGAGATGCCCGCCTAGCACTAGCAAAAAGCCAAAAGTATATGCAAGCCGATGCATGAGAACCTGAGGTAGTTGAGATAGGGATATTGCATGTCTATGCATGAGCTTTTATAGCTGGTTCATAACTTATTTTTTTTGTTCCTGGCCAAGCGTAGACGAATAGAGCAGCGTGGCGATGATTGGTAGGGATCCGTAAATTAAATCGCATGAGCGTCGTTTGTGAAGGATCGCTCACCAGGGACTCGTTAACGGGAGACGATCCCCGTTGATTTCCTTGAGCGTCAACATATCACTGCGTATATGGACAAGAGATGTTAAAGTACGCAGTAGGCTTTGGACAGGCGCAGTCCAAGTACGACTGTGCAGCGGCGGAGTTCCCAAAAGTACAGGCTATAGATAGTTCGTCGCCCATGCACCTAGAAGAAATGATGGAGGTTATTGAAAGGGAGCTCATTTGCGTGGCTGGAGGATCAACTTCGTTGGTCGCGTGTTCTTGGGCTATGGATATGTAGTACCAGGTGGGCAAGGGATCGACAAGACTCCTGAAAACACCGACCGCTCTTGGCGGATCGCATATCTGAACTGAACATCAAAGTAACGGCAACGGTAAAGTTACGTCGAGTGTCTCCAATACCTGCATTCTCGAATCCTATGCACATGTTTCAGTTGGATTAAGCATTAAACGTATAGTACACACAGAAAAAGTGGTGGATATCCCATAATCATACCTCCACCGCAACAGATAACATCACAGCTCCATTACTCTCTGCCTTCCAGTTTCGCATTATATCTCTTCAGCAACAGTCTCTCCACCCATCCATTCTCGGGGTATGGTTTTTCCCATTGGTTGTGCAGATGCACCCCAAAAATCTTGTGTAGCACTTCATCCAGGCCGCCACCCTCCTGCAGCCCAAGGCCTCCAGTCCATTTGCCGTCCTTATGATCTGGGACGAACGGGTCGGGCAGCCTATTGTCTAGACGACATGAGCGCCCGTCGCTGAAGCAGAACGGGAGGACTTTGAAGGGAGGAATGGATGCCGCGAGCAGGCGGCGCCAGAGCTTGAAGTAGAGAGTGGCACCCCAGTCGGTGGAGCCTGAGCGAGGGGGAGGGGAGGTGGTGATGACGTGGAAGGCTTCGCAGAGATAAGGCGAATGTTTGCGGAAGCGCATCAGGGCGCCGTTGAGGGGGACGTAGAGTTTATCTTGATGGAATTATCAGTATCAGTGGCGAAGGAAATGAGAGCAGCGTACCGTAGCAATCCCATTGTGTTACAAATTCATGCTCTAACAGAGGATCGAGGTCGCGGGTTAAGAGGGAGTCCATATCGACCCAAACGCCACCGAAATTCCAAAGAAGGAGCAGGCGTATGAGGTCTCCGTCAACCCATGCTTTCGCATCCTTGCTGGTCAGCAGGCTGCTGCCGTCCAATTCTGTCCCCTTTGCAAGCGTCGGGATGTCCGCAATCTTGATAGCAAATGCGTCCGGAAACCTCTTCAAATACGTTTGTAAGATGACATTGTCTGACCCTAAGTCGCCGTTTGACCACAGCGTGAGCCGTGATCTGCTGGTGTCCTGCGTGGCGAAAAATGACTTAAGCATCCATTCCTGGCGTGGTCCGAACGGCGCCAGATCGTTCCGCCAGTACGTGTGGTATTGTGTACGTTCTTCAGGGGCTATTGATTGGCCTGCAAGTCGGCGTTCGGCCTTGATAGTGCCTGCAAAATTGTAGCAATCCATCCCCATCCGCATTGGCATCCCCGCATGCACCTCCGTTCGTTTGGGGCCATAAACATATTCTGAGATGTTGTAGCTTGTGCTCACACGGTTTTCGTCAAAGCAGCCAGATAACGGCGCAACGGGCTCAATCTCTTTTGTCACCCAACTTCGGTCGTAGAACGCCAACTCTATATGTGGCTCGTAAAAGTAGAGTCCCAGCAGGATGCTGAAGAACATCACAGGTAGCGCGATCTTAATGAAGGCATATACGTGTCGTGGCTTGATCAGGATGCGGCTTTTGCTGTTTGGGTTTTCGTGTTGCCTGAAAGGACGCCGAGTGGGTTCCAGTGAGGTTGGAGAAGGCGGTGAGGATGAGGATGAACGCCGCCGAGGTGACGAGCCAGACGAGGCATACATTGGGAGTCGTTCATAGTTTCCTCCCGACATGATGGTTGGGTTTGGAGAAGTATTCTAAGCCTCTGCAAAGTCGGGTCGGTATTGGTTGAACTGGTGGCTTAGACGGCGATTTCTGCGCAGAGGAGGACGTCAACGATGTAACAGCACGTTGTTGAAGATTGCTTACTTTATTAGCGGATTGTAGTTATCATAAGTCGTGAATATGATCCAGGTCTGATCCAAGGCAGTGAAAGTAAGAAGAAAGCCGTGCGGCGTGTAGCGACGCGGAGGCTCGTCACGCGACGACGGCGGCCAACGTTCGACTCTGCTTTGACCGCTACTCCCATCATGGCTCACCCGCCAATTCCAAAACCTCAAGGCCTTATGACCTCCAGACCTCAAGCACAAGCTTGAAAATTGTTGAACTTTGTCCGATATCGAATCTGCAATTTTGTTGGTGCTTGGTCGATGCAGATATCTACATATCTAGCATCAATGATTGGTGGTTATTACGACCAACGCTTGCTGCCCAATCAATCTTTTGGAGACCTTGTTTCACGAATCTGGCCGTTTTGTTTGCTAACGTGATATCCGCGACAGACGCTGCAAATTTTTTCTCGGTTTTCTGGAGCTCACACTATCTTCAAGGTCTGGTCCTTCGATGGAGCATCATATACCCAAAATGGATCTCTAGCAATTGGCCAGTGGCGACTACCTGCTCAAATTCTGGCTTCTGAAGATTCTCTTGAAATTGATTGCAAGAAAGGGGTATCTATTGTGCGACTTTTGCATCGTGGACGCTTAGAAGATACTATCGTGACGTTGGAAACGTCGAGGAGTAAATGACGTTCGTCAGCAAGCCTGGCGCCCTCCTCAAGCACAGCCTGAAAGGGCTCTGCAACTTGACATCGTTCCGGTATTTCGCTAGCGCATGCATTAGCGCTACAATCTTCTGCGACGAACCCCCAAGGTCGAGACAACAAAGAGAGTGCAGTGCAGGCCGCGGTGGAGCGCATGGCTAGACTCTGGGCAGTGCTGACGCCTTGCGGGTTGGCAGCCCTGCAGTGAAGATGAGCCTTCAGAGTGGCAAAAGGTGTGTTGGATGTGCTCGAGATACGTCGCAAAGTGGGTGTTCCTTTTTATCAGATGAAACTAGTTACTGAACTAGTATCCTTCTTGTGTCGGTCTATGGTCCATCCAGGGAAATGATCAAACAAAACACGGGGAAGTATAGTTTTCGTATCCTCTTAGAAAGTTGATCTTCCCTCTGTACAGCTTCGCATATGGCATCGCAAAAGTTGCCATGATTACCTTCACAACTTACCTCACAGCCGATTGAGCGGGACATGACATCGCGCTAATTGCATCTATCCAGGCATATGAAAACGACAATGACTGCGCCGCTGAGCAGAATGGGCGAGTCGGGCGAGCTGACGGGGGCCGATTGTCCTGATCTGTAGTAAACCTATGGGGAGATATATCACGCGAATCAATATACTGGTGATGATGGTGAGCTGCAAGGATAATTTTGTTTTTGCTTGAGCTTACTCGATATAGGAGGGAGTTTCTTTTTGTTCGATACCCCACCGTATCGGGAGATAGTTCCGACGCTCGAGTACAACTCCGTGTCTAGTATTCACCATTCAGACCATGGAGGTCCGTCAAGACAATCATCTTTAGCTCTTACTCGCACCAATCTACTGTTGTTTGGGTCGACAGGTTCGGGCAACTGTTATTGCCTTTTCACCTTTGGCCAGCTCAATTTGTACGTGGATACATAAGCTCTTCTGAGTTTCCGGTTACACTTTCGACGTTGGGTAAGAAACGAAATGTCTGGCATCTTTCTTTGCATCAACAAGAACAACCCAACGGGTCCAGACTTGCTCAGTTCGTTTACCGTCCACACGAAGTCGCCGTCTCTGCATCGAGGCTACAGATCCACGGCATCTTCAGTCCAATCCCAGTGCTTCTAAAATTGCGCTGCCTAATCAACTACGCTTGTGGGCTTGAGTGTTTGTGGTTGAATGACTGCAATACAAATTACATCATAAACGCCACCGGTTCTCCAGCATGGAAACTGGTATGTGCCCATCTGCTCTTCGTTTATTTGTTATATCCAATGATAAGCTTGATACCCTTGAATCTTGACGAATAAGGCCCGCAGACACAATCAACCAGGTCGAAATGCTGGAGAGAAACACGTCGCCTCTGTTTGATCTTGAGGTATCGATTTGCTAGACTCTGCTGGACTCGAGTGAATATTGTCCTACTTAAAGCTTTGTTTCTTATGTCAATTGGTTATCTCAACAGCGAGCAGTGCAAGTACCAATACCGTAGCGTTGCCAACCGGACATCATGGAAATTCATTTGCGGCGGCCAGTCTTTCGAATTTTCCATGTTGATTAAACTATAGAGTTTGCAGGTATCTCGAAATTCGAATCTTGACCTATCTCGCAAACGCTCGCCGAACGTCGGTCATCTCGACGTCAGAAAATCAACAGAAATATACTTATGTGACGTGCATCGGAAGTATTCTCTGTAATTTTGGAATCTAATCTTCGATGCCAATAGCTGCGCAGAATCAATAAATAGTTGTAATGGTTATCTTATCGTTATACTCAACCTTGGCACTCTTAGGATCTCAGCGCTCAGCCCTTGGTTAATTAATCGGCAACAATTATGAAGTGATTTCTCACTTCTTTCGTCGATTTTCTTGCAGCGTCGACAAGGATACAGTCCGGCTATCTTGAGAGATCTTGAGGGACCAAGTAAGTATCTCAGGTGGTAGGCGCTAGCTTAGCAACATGATATCAAGTGACAACCCCAGTCAAGTTATTCCCACATTCAAGAACGCGATAGAATAATAGAACGTGTCTTTCCCATACATAATCTGAAAGGTTTGGACTCAAAACGACGGTGGTGAGCTTCATGATGCGTACTCACCTTCTTTCTGCAAGCATTGTTAGGCTGGTATGTTTCCATTTCATTTCATTTAGGCTTCTTGATATTGCCTAAAGTCTACAATGTATGGTGCTTCCCATTGAATACAGTGTGCCGCCCTGCATGATGGTATCCTACGGGCGATGAAAGATTGAGGCTCTTCAGAATCCGCAGGTCAACACTGAATGCTACCGACGCCTGTCAACCGCGTTGCGCTCAGATCATGGTTAATTTAGCTCAATTACGCAGGCCGCCGATGCCTGCCATCTTGAGAACTTAGAAGAAGGAAGAGTTTCCGAACAGGTCAGAATTTTGACCTCAGCACGATCGTTGGTGGGAAAACACTGCGAAGCACATATCTGTATGCCAACCGCTTCGAACCGGCTTGCCCAAGGCTTGCCCGTCGGACATACGGCATAGGGAGAGTTATAATCCCTTTGGTCTCTTGGGATTCCGCTCCCCGCCCTTCGTTTCTTCGTATCTCGTTGCTATTTTTCTACTTCTCTCCGCCCCCACTTATGCCGCTCAATTTCGAGAGTAGGGTGTCAGTGCCGGGTTCTGCAGAGTTTTCAAGGTGTGTACGTTGTCGCTATTCGCTATATGCAATGAATTGATTTAGACATATTGTATTCTAGTATTCATCTTTCCATATCTTGGCTGAATGCCCTTCTTTACATGCTCGAGATCATTCTCGTCATCTACTACCTCTTTCATTTCACAACTAAACTCTCGTTGAGAGTTCTCCTTTTCGGTATGCTGCTGGCGGATACAATATGTATGGTCACTGTTTTTGCCTCAACATGGCTGGTATGGTGTTTTTTTCTTGAAATCTTTAATGACTGACCCTTCGAATTGACTTCAGCTCCTAATAAAAGGACCCATAAGTAAGCGGAATAATTCATACATTGGGTCTTATTCTGATACAACAAGCGTCCCTTAGGTTATTCTGTTAATGAATACCGATGGACCGTCCTATTATCTACTCTTATGATTACCGTTGTATCTGTGATTGAAGAAATATTTTTAATCAACCGATGTCGAAGATTGTAAGTTATGGCGATATTAAATTGCCGTTTGACTCACGAATTATCATTTCAGAGCCCAGCACACCGCGATAACTCTACTGCTACTCGCCTTGGTTATAGCTCATGCAAGTCTTTTCCCGGAGAGAATTTCAGCTGTGCTAATTATTCATCGGCGTAGGCTGTCTTCAACGTATATTCGGGCTTTTATGTTGAAGCCTTTCCAGGCATGGCTGAGACGGTTGGTTATGACATGACGGCCAGAAGATACGGCAACAGAGCAACCTCGTAAGTTGCTACAAATAAATTCATAAGACCAGGTCAATCTTGCTCACGAGTTGGAATGCTAGAATCGCGGCATCCCTTGCTGCGGCGGTAGATGTTCTTGTGCCTTTGGCACTTACCTGGCGCCTATATCAAGTCACTCCAAAGAATATAGCCAGGAAACGGTCTTGGTTGGATACCTTGATCAATTCGATTTCATCGGGGGGCATTGGTGGATTAATGAGTTTTGTGCTCTTGATTTTGTTCTGGCTAAGGCCCGATGGTGAGTAATACCTATATTTAATGCTGTCATGTCGTCCTGCTGTGTTAATAATACCTTCGAATGTTTGCAGTATTTTATATTCTCAGCCTGACAATGGGACGAGTGTATGTCGTCACCCTGCTCGTCAATCTGATCGTGAGCCAAAGGAAGACATCGCCGTATGCTATTCCGGATAACATAGCAAGGAAAACGTCAATAGGCGCCGAAATCAGGCTGATGACCTTCTGTATGTCGGGCGATCCAAAATTTAAATCTCGAGGTCAAGTACTGACAAGGGTTGGGCTTTCCTTCGCAGCGACGAAGATGCCTCGTCTCGGAATGCCGTTCCGTGAAAAGCAACTGCCACCTACACCCGAGGAGGTACGTCAAAATCTCTGGCAATTATACACGCAGTGTTTTGTATGGCTGATGCATGTGGTGCTTAGACACCGGCTGAGGAGGTTTGACCTTACTCGTCTCCCGATTTCTTCAAGCCTCGCTTTATTACGATGCGTGGAACGAACTTTTAAAGAACAATAATGTTGTATATCATGTTCAAGTCGAACTCGCCACTGTATTTTTAGTGTGATTTTAGCGTGTAAATATCCATAGAATAGTCTGTCTTTGCAATACAATCCAAGTTGCGTTGCTCTGCATCATCAGCTGAGGGGCTCGGGCCTCTGCGTTTTGCCGTAATTCTTGGCATAATCAGGGGACTTGGTATAGGCTCTGCCACTACCGTCGCTCGCTTCGCGCTGGGGAGTCGGCTGCATATAGCGGACGTCATCTCCATGCTCGGCGTAGCCTTGAGTGTTTTTCCAGTTCGTGCGAGTAGAGTGACCGCTGTAGTGGTCGTCCCCAGGTAGATTGGGGGGAAGATCGCTAGAATAGGATCGAAGGGGCTTCAAGTCTTCATCGCCGGCAGGCTTCTTGCCCACATGAGCCAGGATTTGCTCAACTGTGCACGGAAAGGAGGTTGTCAGAGTCACTTCCGATGATGAGATAGAAAAGACATACAGTGAGGATTCTTCCCCGCCTCCACCTCCTTCTGCTTGTTGTGCCGCAAAGTCAGAAATAAGCCGAGGAGGCCTGCAAGGACAACTGGTCCGCCAATAAGGACGGACTGTATTTCATGTTAGCGACACAATTGGGCGCTGTAAAAGAAAACATACTCGTCCAGGTCCAGCCTGCATGATAGGTCTAGATGTTGACATATTCGAATCCGCGAGGTATGGGTTTGTTAAAAAATAAGATGTAGTAGATAAAGAGCGAACGAGGCATCCGTTTCGATTTTGTAGGACGAAACCCCTTTATTTAGATTCAGACGCAGATGACGACGTTGAGCATTTCGGACTCGAGACAGATTGATCGGACACCGTTATGAATGTTTTACAAGATGTGTGGATCATCCAGAGATATTAGACACGACTGCCCAATATGGATGGAAAAATAGGAGAAGGAAAATGACAAAAATGGGATGCTATTAACTTTGCTGTGATTGTGAACCGTTATGTTGGCTTCCTTGCATACGAGCTATGCCAGAAATACAAGTCAGCACACGTGGAAAGCATAGGATTTTTAGAAGCAAAGATTGACAAGAGAAAATAACTTACAAGCCCTATATTGCTCTAATTCCTTCTTTCGCCGTTCATTGATCAGTTGCTTTGCACCATAGAACGTTATTCCAGCTATAATGAGAACACCGGTGAAACCAAGACCCTAGATTTTCGGAAGCAAGACAGCAACAACAGTTCAGGGTATTGCACGAAGTGTAGTCCAGGTAGAATTTCTTGCCATTCGTTGCGAGATCGAACGTTTTGTTCCGCCCATTGATATAAAACAAGCGCTCGGTGGGAGTTAGATACGGGTATAAAGGTCCAAGGCGTCCGAATTCTGCCCGACTCGTTAGTTCAACTTCGAGCACGTCGAACGTCGGATGATGGAAGTTGGATGGAAGCTGGAGACTGGCGGTCCGGATTCCGTAGTGATACTTGTCACGTAAGAGCGTCGCACGTGATAGTAAATCCTGTGTGACAACTTCAATTTCAAGCTTCGACCACAAAAAGATATTATTCAAAGTAGAGTCTAGCGTCCCGCTGGAAGTTTTGATTCTCTTCTTGGGTGCTTGTTTAGACGTCCGAGACTCTACTTCTCTGAATCTACGATGACATCTTTTGGTCTGTCCAAAAACTCTTCTACAAAACGCAAAATCTCGGCGACTCTATCTTCTTCGAGGAAAAAGGCCAAAATCCAGCATCGTAATGCTGATGAATTACCATGGAAGGCAGTGTCCCGACCAACTTTGACAGGCATGGGTGGTGACGATGGTGTTCTAGAGCTTGAGGAAGTAGAGGGCGTAGAAGTTGTCTATGAGACGACTGAGGGAGGAAGAGTTGTCAAGTTCAACGTGAGTTTTAGAAACACAATCTGTACTGCGCCTCATTGATTTTAAAGATTATAACCATTAGGTTATATCTGATGTACCTGCGGAAATCAACGAAACTCCGGAAGAGATGATGAAAGAGATAAATCGCGAAGACGAGGATGCAGAAGAACCCATCGTTGTTGAAGAGGTCCCAACGTTTGACAGTGCGTCCATTCTTTTTTTGTACATGTACTTTAACGAATCAAACTGATGAATGAACAGCTGAAAATCTGCTGCCCAACTGGAACAAATTTCCCCTACATCCAAAACTTATGATGGCTTTGCACGAAAAGGGCTTTATGAGCCCCACTGCAATCCAGGCTGCGTCTCTACCATTTGCTTTGGATAACCGAGATGTTGTCGGTGTGGCTCAAACTGTACGTGCTATGCAACCATTTCTATGAGATCTATTCATCAAAATATCATCGCTCTCAGGGTTCCGGTAAAACACTGGCCTATGGACTGCCAATACTCCACTACTTGCTTTCGCAGCCGCGCCCATCCGCCTCCCGAAAACGCGCCCTCCGTGCTCTCATCCTTTGCCCCACTCGCGAGTTGGCATTGCAAGTCTCCTCACACCTCAACGCGATTCTGACCTCCGTCGAATTCTGCAAAAACTCTGCCACAGCCAAGTCAGAAGCGGAAGATCCTTCGCAGCCCAGTACTTCAGGTTCAGCATCCGTTGCACCGGCGAAGAAACTACCTCCGCATGTTAGTATAGCTGCTATTGTGGGAGGAATGTCTGCCCAAAAGCAGAGGCGTGTCATCGACCGAGGGGTTGATGTTTTAGTTGCCACTCCAGGTCGACTTTGGGATATCCTT
The DNA here is from genome assembly GCA_014925825.1 of Pholiota molesta. NCBI lineage: Eukaryota > Fungi > Basidiomycota > Agaricomycetes > Agaricales > Strophariaceae > Pholiota > Pholiota molesta. Next base: position 134,092 of record JACGCK010000029.1, read on the forward strand.
GAAGATGTGGGTTTTTTATTCCAAACTATCTCTTTGCATCATCTGATGGTGTAATAGGATGATCAACTTGCTTCAGAGATCCGGAATCTGAGATTCCTTGTGCTTGACGAGGCGGACAGGATGATTGAAGCTGGTCATTTCGCAGAGCTAGAGAATATCCTACGCCTGACCCTGGAAGAGTCGAAGTATGTCCCTATATCTTTATGTCCTCGTTCTCTTTCAAACTAATTATATAATATATAATCATTAGAGATGAAGAGATTCCAGATGAAAATGCGGCAGACTCCAAGCTCATAGATATGGAAGTTGACGACGAAGACACAAAACCAAAAATAGTCAAAGATGGGCTGCAGACCTTTGTCTTCTCCGCCACTTTGAGCAAGGACCTCCAACGAAATGTAAAGAAAAAATTCCGGTCGAAAGGAAATAAAAAACACTACAAACGCGATCAAAAACCAGCCACTACTCTTGGTACATCTTCCCGTCCTTCCGAACGTTCTGGACTTATTTCTTAACTAAAATCTGTCTTAGACGACCTCTTGCTGCGTCTCGATTTCCGCGACCCGAATCCGGAAGTCATTGACCTCAGTCCTGTGGGCGGCGTCGTTTCCACCCTTCAGGAGGGCAAGATTGAGTGTTTATCCGGAGATAAGGTTCGTTTTCTAGATTTGTGAGCTTATCTTTACTTATTCGGTATCACTGTAGGACGTTTATCTGTATTACTTTCTTCTTCGATACCCCGGCAAATCCCTTGTTTTCCTATCATCGATCGATGGCATCCGACGACTTATGCCACTAGTCGAGCTGCTCAATATAAACGCCTTTCCACTGCATTCGCAGCTGGAGCAGCGCCAGCGTCTGAAGAACCTTGACAGGTCCGCATTGCTTCTCTGCATATATCTTCTCTGAACCAAACTCTTCTAGGTTTACGAAGACGCCAAATTCTGTGCTACTCGCGACGGATATCGCCGCCCGTGGTCTCGATATTCCAGCAGTAGATCATGTAATCCACTTCCAAATTCCTCGCTCGGCAGACACGTACATTCACAGAAATGGACGCACTGCGCGTGCTATGCGGAAGGGTTTCAGTATGCTCATGGTTGCCCCGGACGAGCGCCGCGTCGTGCGTGCACTTCTCGGCAATCTTAATCGAGGCAAGTGTTCGCTCATTGAACTTTTTGTCAATTGCCGCCGGCTAATTTCCTTTGATCTGGGGGTTTAGACGAGGCTGATATCCCGGAGGTTACCGTTGACCTTGGTATGCTCGACAAGCTCAAGGCTCGCGTACAGCTTGCGCGCAAGATTGAGAATACGCAGCATAAGATTAAGAAGACAAACCACGATCGGAATTGGATGCGCGAAACTGCGGAGGTGCTGGGCGTTGAGCTGGACTCGGACTATTTGAGGTGCGGCGCTTGCGCATATGGAAGCTGAGATGAACCTCAATCTTTTTTTCTCACTATTAGTGAATCGGACAACGAAAATAAGCTCTCTACGCAGAAGCGAAAAGCGAAAGATGGCAAGATGCAGGGGATGAAGGCTGAGCTCAAATACCTCCTTTCGCAGCCCCTCATTGCGAAGGGTGTCATAAAAAATTACATCACTTCCGGAAGCACCTCCATTGTAGACGACTTACTTGCGGGTGGCTGTAAGTTATTCCCTCTTACCAGCGATGTGGCGTGGTTTTTGACGGACATATATTTCCAGTGAACGATACGATGGTGGGATTGAAGAAAGCCGAAGCGGGCAGCGAGATGACGCTAATAAAGAAGAAGAAGAAGAAAACACCTCAGGTGATTTCTGTTAAGAAGGATGAGTTCGATGAAGAGTGGACTGGTATTAGTGCTGCAGTATAAGTTGCTTTTGCCTCATCTAATATCTATTATTATCGCTCTCTATTTCTATCCTGCACCTATTGACCATCGTTCAAGAAGTACTATTGTCATGATGTAGTTATAACAGCAAGGTATGGCTGCAAGCCATATTCGTCCGTATCGTCCAGAGTCGAGACGAATATCCCCCTCTTCTCTTATCTCAGGTATGATTATCAGATTAGATTAGATTGTTTGTGCATGTGATGGAGTGTGCTCTATTTTGATATTCAGCCCAAGTGGCTGTGCAAGAAAAAGATGAAGGCGAACTACAAGGTGAGATTCTTCCTCGTTTACAAAACTTTCTCACTGATTTCACTAGTTTTCCAACATCTGCGGCACAGTCTATAGGCAGGGAAATATCCTATTTACTCGAGATGGAAACTCGCTCTATAGCCCGGTCGGAAATCGAGTGTCTGTATTCGATCTTGTAAAGTGCGTTATAACATTTTTGCTTCGGGTTGCCATTGGACTAATTGGATGGTCAGCAACAAGTCCTTCACATTCCCATTCGAAAACCGAAAGAATATTTCTGTATTTGCGCTCAGTCCGGACGGAAATGTGCTGATATCGGTGGATGAAGGTCAGTCTAAACGTTTCGCGAAGAGACGCTGGGTGTTGACTAAATTTGTAGATGGCCGAGCTCTGCTGGTAAATGCTCGAAAAGGTGTGGTACTACACCATTTCAACTTCCACAAATCCGTGAAAGACATTCAATTCTCTCCGAATGGACAGTGCGTACAGAAACGGCCCTTGGATATGCGGTTTTTAAAAGTCATTTTCCGTCAGATACATCGCCGTCACACACGCATCACATATTCAAGTGTGGAGAACTCCCAATCATCTATTGCGCGAGTTCGCGCCTTTCACTCTTCACCGAACGTATACGGGACACCATGACGATGTCTTGAGCATACAATGGGCACCAGATTCATCGTGAGTAACGTTATATCCGTTTCAACTCGCTCCTCACGCCTTGCCAGCTGCTTTATCACGACTTCACGAGATATGACCGCTCGTCTATTTACGCTGAATCCTGTTGAAGGATTCAGACCAAAAACGTTCGCGGGACATCGAGATGCAGTGTTGGGTGCCTACTTCTCTGCGGATGGTAACACAGTGAGTTGCTGAATTTCTCGCTTTGGTCGGCCAAATATTGATATGAATCAACAAGATTTACACTCTGAGCAAAGACGGTGCCGTTTTCACCTGGAAGGCCAAACAAACCTCAGACGACGAAAATTCAGAGGACGACGAAGGACCTATCGCTTCGACATCCACCGACGTCCTCAATCGGATCGCAAACACAAGATGGGGCGTACATAAGCGGAATTACTTCAATCAACCGGGAACGAAGGTTGTCTGCTCTACTTTCCATGCTAAGTCCAACCTTCTTGTTGTCGGATTCTCTACAGGCGTCTTCGGCCTATGGGAGATGCCCGGCTTCTCGAACATCCACACACTCAGTATATCACAAGAAAAAATATCCTCGGTCGCGATCAGTCCGTCCGGCGAATGGCTTGCTTTTGGCGCGCGCAAGCTGGGTCAGCTGCTGGTCTGGGAATGGCAGTCCGAGTCATATGTCCTCAAGCAACAAGGCCACTATTTCGATATGAACACGCTCGCATACGCGCCCGACGGTCAAACTATCGCGACGGGAGGCGATGATGGCAAAGTGAAAGTGTGGTCGACGTACTCCGGCTTCTGCTTCGTCACATTCACAGATCATTCTGCGCCCATCTCCGCTGTGGCCTTCGCGAAGCAAGGCAGCGTCCTCTTCACTGCCTCGCTGGACGGCACCGTCCGCGCATACGACCTCATTCGATACCGTAATTTCCGCACGTTCACGTCCCCGACACCTGTGCAGTTTTCGTCTCTGGCAGTCGATCCTTCAGGAGAAGTCGTCGCTGCGGGCTCGACAGATTCGTTTGAAATTTTCCTGTGGTCAGTACAGACAGGCAAACTTCTGGATATCATGGCTGGCCATACAGGGCCTGTTAGCTCTCTCGCATTTGCACCATCAGGCGCCAATCAACTGGCCAGCGGCTCATGGGACAAGACGATGCGAATCTGGAATGTCTTTGGGCGTTCTGGTGCAGTGGAGCCTTTCTCGCTGAATTCCGATGTTTTGGCTCTTGCCTTCCGCCCGGATGGGAAGGAGGTCGCGGTCTCGACGCTGGATGGCCAGATAACCTTCTTCGATATCCAAGAAAGCAAACAAACGAACGTCATCGATGGCCGGAAAGACGTCTCTGGGGGCCGCAAACTTGATGATCGTGTTTCGGCAGCCAATAACGCGTCTGGGAAGTCATATAACAGCCTCGCGTATACTGCGGATGGGTCCTGTCTTCTCGCTGGAGGAAACAGCAAATACGTGGTGCTCTACGATGTCAGAGAGGGCGAGGGTGTTATGGTCAAGAAGTTCCAGATTTCGGAGAACCTTTCGCTTGATGGTACAGAAGAGTTCCTGGATAGTAGGAGGATCAACGACGCGGGAATCAATGTGGACCTCATCAACGACAGAGACGGAAGTGACCTTGAGGATCGGTTAGACCTCAGCCTCCCGGGAGCCAGTCGGGGCGCAGGAGACATGTCTATACGCCGGTTCCGCCAAGAAGCACGTACAAAATGCGTCCGATTCTCACCTACTGGGCGCGCATGGGCCGCAGCCTCAACAGAAGGGCTCCTCATCTACTCCTTGGATGAGACTGTAACCTTCGACCCCTTCGATCTGAGCATCGACCTCACGCCCCAGTCCGTCCTCGAGGTCCTCGGCGAGCATGAGTATCTCAAGGCGTTGGTGATGGCATTCCGCCTGAACGAGAAGCCGCTCATCCAGCGCGTGTACGAGAGCGTGCCGCGGGGCGACATCCGGCTCATCGCGCGCCAGCTGCCGGTGGTGTATGTGCCATTATTGCTGCGCTTCGTGGGCGAGCACCTCGACCGCAGCCCGCATTTGGAGTTCGACCTGGTGTGGGTGAACACGCTGTTGATGGCGCATGGCCGGCTCCTGCGCGACCGCTCGGGCGAGTTTGCGAGCGTGTTCAGGGTGCTGCAGAAGGGGTTGACGGATTTCGAGCAGTCGATCTCGAAGTTGTGAGTTCTTGTTTAGTTGGTTCGGTTGTTCGTGTACTCATTTTTCTCGCCATAGGTGCGATGAGAATACGTCAACGCTGGCGTACTTGATTGATCAGTCGAAAGTCCAACAGGAGAGGGACGTGGATATGTCATAGAGTTTATGTATCAATGGTGTTGTCTCCAGATGCTAAGGTTTTCTTTCCCTGTTGTTCATTTCAAAGTTTATGTTCACAATTGGATGTTTGACATTCTAAGAAAAGTTGATAACAAAAGAAGGATGGTTCACTGCAAGATTTTGGAGTGATCCGTCATCTGTACCTGCTAGTAGTGCTAATATTACGGGCACTGCTAATACTAGCCTAGTACCGCTGACACTCAAGTGTTACCCAACCCTGCATTCTACGGTGGTGGCATAACGCCCAACACCCAGGCCAACGACGCGACATTAGAGTCAACAAACATGAACTGCTTTGAATGGCTCATCAATAAGAGGTATCCATGACTTTGATCTTGTGCCACTCTGTCAGCCCAAAAATAGAAAATCCACTAAGTATAAGAACGTCATTAAAAAGACCGACAGCGTACCTGACGGCTACATAGGTAAGCATTCCAGGGCTCCCACTTAATTTTCTTTCTCTCTCTCTTCCTCTATTGTCGACGTGTCGACGTGGTGATGTGGCTTTTAGGGTGGCCGAAGGAGAATACACGGTGAGCGGCAACCCATTCAACAAGCTCCGCTTCTCATATCACAATAGACGCGACGAGACACTTCCTTTTCCTAATAACTGACCGAAAAAGAAAGAAAGGAAAACGCCACACTAATACCGCACTTAGACGATACCGCGCGATACTTACGAAGAATATCGAAATGAGACGCCCTAGAATGAGCTGGCATCCTAGACGACCTAAGGACACACCTTCCAAGCTGACGCCACCAAAACCTGTTCGAGACCAACCACCCACAGGACCAAACCTGCCTACTCTGCCGCAAGAGATATGGCGTAAAATTATAGCCTACACTGTGAGGCTTGCAGGATCCCATGCAATAGAGTTAGACGACTATTTCACCCTTCCATACGAAAACGAAGAGCATCCTGAAATTGAAACTGGCCTGTTCATAGACCGCAAGAGCTTACGGCTTGTATGTAGATTCTGGCGCGACCATGTTACGGAGATCTGCGCCGAATACTTGACGATATATACTGCGCAGGAGCTCAAGTTCCTCGTCAAGCTGTTCGAGTCGTCGGAGATCGCGAACCCAACCGGAAAGCGTCTAGGGGATTGGACTGTGCGGATTGACTTCAAAATTCTCGGACCATACAGTGTCTCTCATGTCGTACGGCTGCTCCAGTGCACGCCCAACCTCCTCATCTATAACAACAGAAATGGGCCCGTCGACCACCCAGAAAAATGCACCCCACAAGAGGTCCTCAAAGCGCTCATAATATATTGCGCGCAATCCTTGAGACGCGTTGAATGGAGCGGCGCCGGCGAGGCGCCTCGTTTCCAGGACCTCGTACAGCTCTGCAACGCCCTCCCACATCTCATCACCCTCCGGCTAATCGCCATCTACTCGTTCCCGCTCCAAGAGAGCGACGGAATCCCGCCGGTTATCCACCTGCCAAAGCTAAAAACACTCTCCCTCGGAGTTATCCCGCAGCCAACTGACTACCGGCCAGAGTTTGCCGTCAACTGGGATCCATTCGTCCAATACACATCCTTCAGATCCGCGCAGCTGCCCGCGCTCGAACGCTTCGAGTGCGAGGTCTTCCCGCGGTTCAGCATGAATTTTTTCGATGTCCACGGTTCCAAACTCCGCCTGTTCCGCACGGCTGCCAATGGGGCGGAAGATGTGCTCCCAGAGGTGCTCAGCCTGTGTCCAGCCCTCGAGGTCCTGGTCATCGCCCAGGTAAACAGCCCCATGGTCTTCCCGCCTTTTCACCCTTGGCTGCAGAAAATCTGCATCGTCCCCGCTATCGACATGGCGGTCAGCGTGCCTATGCGCATGTACGGCAACGCCGTCGTCAGTCCTCTCGATCATCTCTTAAGGTCCATTGAGAGCATGGCCACTCCTAGGCTGGTCGAGCTGCGAATATGGAATATCGGTGCTTATTCAGGTCTCGCCAACCACGCGGTGTTCCTCGGTTTTTGGTGGCGGCGATGGAATATACGCGGTGTGCACTTTCGCGACAAAACGGGTAGTTCATTTTACAATGTCTTTGATCGTCAGTCTTTTCTATCCCTGAATCCAACAGTTTACTAATTCTGCCAATTTTTATGCCTATAGCCGATGAAGCACTCCTCGATTTGGTTCGTGGTTGAGTATGTTCGTCTTGGTAAGTTATTGCTTGTGTATATAGATTATGGTATATTTCTCCGTGTGCTATAGTTCTCTTTTCTACTCTTGGTTCTAGCCTTAGATAGCCTGCCTAGATGACATCCCATATTTATTGTCCCATAGTCATCGGTAGTTATTCATGCGCCCATCTGCAATTCAACTTCTTGCCTTGCTATCAGATATTGCTGTAATGTCAAAATTCAAGATACTTGGAAGATAAAGATAGCATGAAACTGTGAGATGGTAAGTAACTATGTTATCTAGCTAAACTGTCCTCTAAAAACAAAAAAAAATAAGGTATTAGTGCTCCGAATGTACTAGGTACACTGGATGCATCAGTCCGATATGATCATAATTATACAATGTACATGAAATTAGACGAAATCAAACAACAAAAAGATCTAACGAATCAAGAAACTTTGCAAGACAGTGAGTGCACAGACAGCTGAACATACAACGAAGCCGAAATAGTAGCCGGATGGTCCATCTTCGACACTCAGCGCCCAAAGCTGACGGACGGCGAGAATGGAATAAATCAATATACAGACGAAATGATTTACGACGAACAACTCACATATCCGCCAATCACGGGCCCGACACAACGAGCGAGACTGACAATACTTTGTGCGATTCCATTGGCATAGCCAACGGCATTGGGTGGCGTCACTGTGGCTCTGTTGTTAGGATCCTTTCGCTCGTCATCTACGCTGCCAACTCACTGTAATTGAGTAGAATTGATATGGCCGTGTAGCCAAATGTTGTTCCGCAATAACGGACAGCCCTATAACAAGCTATCTCAGTTCCACGTTAATTAACGAAAGGATGAGAAAAATAGGCTTACGTGCTGATAGATAATACTGCCAAAACAACAACATTTATAAGAACAAAAGCTGAAAGAAAGGATGTGACATACCAAACATGAGAAAAGGATTAGAATCATCTGGGTGCTCGTTGGCAAAAGGTCGAAACAAAATGACTGATAGATACGCCGGGATAAACATGATGGTCCCGATACGGAACATGGCGAGATGAGAGAAGCGGCCTCGGGGTGGCCTGATAACCCTTGTCAGTTTTTGATATAACGGAGGACATATATTTCGACGAACCCAATATTTCTGCGAAAACCGGCATGAGTACGGAATGGATGTTTAGCAGACATTGAGACTCACGGATAAAGATAGAATTGATATGCGATTTGGAAAAGACACATGAGAGCGACTAAAAGACAAGGAAACGGAATCAGCTCTCTCGGAACCTTCAAAATCAATGGATACCTACTTAGTTGTGCGAAATGTCCAGCATTAAGATTCAACCCTCCCGCATTATAATCTCTGTTCACGACCATAAGACATCAGAAGGCCGTGCGTATCGGTGCATTCAAGTGTCACTCACGAAACAAGATAAGACATAAATATTTGGTCATGCGTAGTGGTATGCAGCGCCATAACACCATACTGGATGATGACGACAATCGGCAGCTGGGACATCAAAGAGGGTGGCTTCTCAGTCAACGCTAGCGATTCCACATCCGCCTGAGATTGGGAATGCGGCCGCGATTCGGTGATGGTACCCAATGCATCTGGAGAGGGGACGACAATGTGGTCAATGTCTGTGCTCAAGAGGAGCTGCTGCGCATCTAGCACCGCAGGAGGTGTCTTGACGCCGGGGTGGGCGAATATGGAGGGTACGTTCATGGAGAGGCGTCGGGGTGAAGACGGTATCATAGGCGAGAAGGGGATAGGGTTGGTGCGATTGGGAAGAGGAGATGCATGTCGTAGGGATGATGCGGGATGGAGCGAATTTGTAGTACTGAGTCTGTGGCTCGTTCGCGAGAGGCGCGCGATGGGCGTTGGGATGCCGCCGCTTCTCGAACCGCGGAGAATTGGAAAACTCGTCCCGTTCATCTCTGTTGCACCCTCGTCGCCATCTGCAGTCGTCGCCAATGGCTCATCTTGATTGGTCTCTTCGCCTTGAGCCTCATCCTCTTCAGCGTCGGATTCAAATGGATCATCATTGTCAACATTCATCGCAGCAGCGACCCAGAGATCAGCGATATTCGTCACTGCATTCTCGTTCGCGAGCAGCAGTCGTTGCGCGAAATTCAGGTCTGGTGCATTCTCTGTAGCGAAATCTCGAGGGCCATCAGCGCCACTACCTCTCCGATGCCTCAACGAGCTGCTCATACTGCCTCGTCGAGCAGTCAGAGTCGCATTGCTCGCCAATCGACTGCGATAAGCACCGCCGTACCCATACGCCGACCCATTCGTTTTGCTGGTCCGCGAAAACCCCCTTGTACGATCGAAGCGCGTATTGGGCGTCGCAGATAGTGGGACAGGGGGTTGACCCAATGGCGAAATGGGCCGCTGATGTGCATCAGGTACGCGCTTCGCAAAGTAGTCCGAGAAACGCCGCGAAATTTTCTTGTGGATGTTGACGAAGCCTCGGGGTTCGTCTTCATCTTCGAAAACGGGCGTTTGCGGTCTGCTATCCTCCTCTGGAATAGGAGGGTGCGCTGTGTTCTTCTCCGGAAGGAGGCGAATCGCGCCTTCGCGGGGGCCTCCATCCTCCCCAAGGAACAAACTTAGAAACGAACCTGTAATGTTCTGTCAGTTGAGATAAGGGCGTTTATCTTGAATCACTCACCAAAGAGGGTTACGGAGGCAGCTAGGCCACACGGGAGGAGATATGGATAGGTGTTGAAAAGTTGTACGTCACCGAAGACTTCCGGCCACTTGGAAGCGGGTCTTTCAACTGACGTAAAGATGTATAACCTCAGAAACAGGGCACTTGCACTGAAAGATGAGATAACTCACAAGATCCTCCAATAATAGCCCCTGCCACTCCTCCAAGGCCCCAGCAAAACCTATTAGGATAATCAATCAATCAACGAAGCAATCCAGAAGCTGAGGAATGTACTGCACCCTAAGTTCGCATAAGCTCTGCCTTCATTACTAGGGTCTGTGACAAATGCGACACATCCACGCGCAACGCCCACAGCTCCAGCGAAAATACCCTGGAGAAGGCGGATGCATATCGCCTGCTGGAGTGTCGTCGCCGTTCCGAAGATGAGGCATGTGATGGCGGAGCCCAGTAATGAGATCATTAGTACTACTCGTCTCCCATGTTTTTCAGCCACGGTCGCCTGTAATGTACACGTTTAGATGAATTCATCTCAAAATTCGAACTATGACGTACCCATAGTAGAGATGTGAGGAATTGAGTCAAGAAAAATGTTGAGACTAACTGATATCAGCATGGTCGTTTGGTGGAATAATCGACAAGCGTACCTAGAATACCCGTCCAAAAAGCCACTTCCGCATCGTCTTTGAACTCTCCGAATCCTGAAAAAGAGCTTTCAAGCTGGAGGCTGTATGTTGGTGGTGAATAACCCACCCTTGACCATGAACAGAAGAAATGGCGTCGAAACATTTGCTGACAAAAATTCTCCGAGCATTGTCTATGTCCCCGAATCTTGTTAGCAAATGCCCAAATAATGAGTTTAGTACGCACGATAGATAGCACAATCATAGAGAGCTTAGGCAGTGGAGTCATGTAAACTTCGCCGGATGCGCTCATTGTTGGTATAGGAGGCCGTTCTGTATTCGGTGTTGGGGGGCCTCTTCTTCGCTTCTACGATGCAGGAAACTGGGACGTCCTGGTCTCAGACTGCTGAACGACATCCTGCCAAGTATCCGACGAGCAGTGGAGGGTCCGGCGGCTTCATTGCTGTCCTCCGAGAGCGGTACGGGGATGCCAAAAGACCTTATATGCGTTGACGGTCTCCTCGAGTTGGGCGCCGCCATTGTGGGCCTTGGGAATGGCAGGGACGATGAGCGCTGTCTGTATGGTTTAGCGCCAATGCCATTTCAGAGGCTTAAGCTGTTGTTTGGTCATCCAGACGTAGCCAAACAAGCGCCCCCTGATTTGCTCGGAATTCGCAAAGCTGCGGCCTCTCAGCTGCGCTGCTGTCAGTATATGGACGCCTATGACCGACAATCATTCTCAAGCCTAGTTTATCAGCGTTTATCCTCCGACAGCTGCTTTGGAATCTCCTTGCTTAGCTTTTGAACATTGGGCCCTTCCAAATTCCCTCTTGGGCCGTGCAGTCTGGTTTCCAATTTTGAATGGAAACCAGTAACTGGCAGGCTGGATCCTGACTGTAGCACTCGCGCGCGGCTATATCGAAATACATCTGGAACGTCGGTGAAGATGTCTCGAATCTTCGGATATCTCACTCCTAAAAATCCATGTTGAATTACATCCTCATGCTAGAAGCATTCCTGACCAGCCTAATCGCGCCAACCGTAGACTGCGGTACGGTATCATGGGCATCCGTTGGAAAGAGTCCGTCGTGCCGCTGCACGCTCTCTTCTACTTGTCTCGGTGCTTAGCTCCAGTACCAGACTAGAGAGCCTCTTCCACCCTACTTTGCTGCCTGCCTCTAAGCGCGGCAAAAGGGTCCTAAGGCCGTGATTTCCTCCGTTCTGTAGGATTTCTAGGCCGCCTCATGCACTTGACATCCGAGAACGAATTCATGCGATATACCCGGCATTTTGCTACTGTCCAAAAGAAATCTAACTCTGGAAACGAAGTGATATACACAAGGAAATGGATCCAGAAATTGAGATGTCGAAGCTTTACGATGATGATTTTGTCTGAGCAAAGGTTTTTTGCGTCCTGCTGCACGTTCAGAACAAACTCACAGGAACTCAATGACCAGACTCTATACTTGGCGGTCTTAATCATCAATCTCAATTGAATCGTGCACCTGCCGAACGTCCTTCGAACTTTAGATGAACCTTTGGCATTTTCTATGTGAAACTCCAATCTAACAGTTAATAGAAATCATTCTGCACTTGATAATCGCATTCTAATCATGATCTTTATCCGAACAAACGCCTTCGAGGCTATTCGTAAGATCCGTCTAGCCTCGATCCGAATTGCTCGCGATTTTGCGCAAGGACTCTTCACAATAAAATGTTTCGGTGAGCTTTCGGCGAGCTTTTTGATCTGGGCATCGAAAATGACTGCTAGGCTGACGTGAGTGGTCCACCTAGCTAGGTCTCGGAAGACCTTCAACTGGTACCCGCGCTCCAAGGTGGCCGATGACATCTATAATTGTACAATTCCATGCCGTTATTGATCGAGTAAGGCAGCAAAATAATATGAACTTTACATTTCTATCTCGGAGATGCTGAAAGATTTCTTTTGAGCGCCAGAACGCGCGGCTTATTCAAGAATCTTGCATGCCATGGAAATAATCTGGATATTATTTTTGGGCCAAGTCGCGTCCGATTGTGGTTTCAGAGATTGCAGTTTCCAAGTACGATTAGCGTCGGCGATTCACGTTGTTTACAGTAACGCAATATGAACAGCCACAGCACGACTTCAAAAATCTTTACTCGCAAAAGATATGACCGGGTTCCGTTGCTGGCAGGTAATGAAGGAAAGAATTCTGACACAGGTCTGAATATATATTTAAACCTGAAAAGAATCAAAAAAAAATCAAATCGATATGATACTCATTGAAATTTTAGTTTTGTATATTTACCACCAGAGATGAGAAGCCCTGTGGTCAACATCTACAAGCTTGACATAGGTTTACCAATTCAAGTTATCCGCTAAGGCCGATTTGAATGTACGTACTTCGAGCGCGGTGACTGCGTGCGATGTTCCCTAAATATAGGTGCATCGCATCACCAAATACGCGCACACGAATATGAGAAACCGCGTACGGTTGCGGCGTTCGCGTGGCGTTCGTTCTGCCTCAATCAACCTCTCAGAGGTTCAGAAACATTCACAGACTCGACTCACTCTCCTGGTTACCTGGTATCAAAGGCTGGATCCCATATCACCCTGAAGGACGGACGATATACAGCACCATCAATCTGTGCTAATTTTTCACCTGGCTGGGCACGGTGCTTGTCCGAGTCACGTAGGTGTGTTGCCCATGGGCCAACATAACGTACTCATGGTATCCAACTGCGTCTATCATGAAACATGGAGCTTTTCCGGGAAACATATATCCATGACATGACTTGCTGTTGTATCTCGATGCTCCTGGAGTGCTATGGCCATGCCAGAGAAACACTGCATGAATAACTGGAACTGCTTTCACATCGCCACGATCAACCATAGTAAATAAGCACACGGAAAGTCGCGCATCCGTGTCATGCGAGAGGTGTTGCCAACACTCGAACAACACACAATCCCAAAAATACCGACGGAGCGCCTGCGGCCTGGCCACACACTCCGCGCTGGCACGGGGATCTGACTTAGACGCGCTGCCCTGGATCAGCATTGCCTTCTTCTTTCGGAAAGATTCAATGACATAGTCGATCTGGCGCTAGACAGCTCACAGACAGCTGGGAGACAAATCCACGATGATTTCGCGTCCTTCTTCGATAACCAGCCCCCGCAAGGGGAGGAAGCCTACTTCTCGGCAACCTGGAGGGAAGATGAGGTTGCTCAGATTGAACGATTCTGCAAGCCGGAAACCTTGTTTGTCGAATAATCGGTACAGCCGAAAGAGGTTCTCAATTTACCAAATTAGCCAGGCCGATCACATATCCCCTCCTATAAAACGTGCATCCCACAGTCCCCTTCCCCTACAATCCCTTCCTCCGATTCGCCCAGGGTCGGTCTTACTCTCTCCTTTATAAAAGTCCTCCTCTTCCACCATCGAGGTCTCGCCCAGTGTCTCCTACTCCTTTGCCCTTCGTCTCCTTACACGACATGTCTTCGACCAACTCCACTATGCTCGCTCGTTCGGCTGCCTCGCCCGGAGCAAAGAAGATCGTCCTTCCCAATCTTGTCTCGCACTGCACCTACAAGCTGCGATACAACAGGCATCGAAAACAAGTGACCACGGAGACCAAGAGGTGGCTCTTCAAAGGTGGAAACCTGCTGGGCAGAAAGCGCGAAGCTTACCACGGTCTCAAATGCGGATTGTTGACGTCGATGTGCTACCCCGACGCGGCCTACCCCCAGCTGCGAGTCGTCAATGACTTCCTGACATACCTCTTCCACCTCGACAACCTCTCGGACGACATGGACAATAGGGGAACGCTCACGACGGCAGACGAAGTCCTCAACTCTCTCTACCACCCCCACACTTGGCGTTCATCAGCAAGAGTTGGGAAGATGACCCGGGAGTATGTTCTTTCTTCTCCACCTCATGGCGCAGCTTAACTGATGTATCCGCCCTTAAGTTTCTATAAGCGGCTCATTCCCACAGCGTCGCCCGGGGCTCAGCAGCGCTTCATTGAGACGTTTGATTTCTTCTTCCAAAGTGTAACCCAGCAAGCTTTGGATCGTGAAGATGGAGTAATACCCGACCTCGAGTCCTATATCGCCCTCCGGCGAGACACCTCGGGGTGCAAGCCATGCTGGGCGCTGATTGAATGTAAGTCGTTCTCTACTTCGCCGCCGCGTTGAGCAATCTCACAAACTTTTTTTTCTAGACGCTTGCAATCTTGATATCCCAGAGGAAGTCATGGACCACCCCACTATTCGCAACCTAGGCGAAGCTGCCAATGACTTGGTGACATGGTCGAACGTAAGCACGATTCAAATCCTACCCCATTTGCGTCTTCGCTTCATACTGACGCATTGGTGCAGGACATCTTCTCCTATAACGTCGAGCAATCCAAGGGCGATACGCACAATATGATTCCTGTCGTTATGAACCAGGAAGGCATAGATCTGCAGAGCGCCGTGGATTTTGTCGGCGATATGTGCAAGCAATCCATTGATCGCTTCGACGAGGAACGATCCCGTTTGCCCTCGTGGGGTCCTGAGATCGACCAACAGGTCGCTATCTACGTTGACGGTCTGGCGAACTGGATTGTCGGCTCCCTTCATTGGTCATTTGAAACTGAGCGCTACTTTGGCAAGACTGGTCGCCAAGTTAAAGCCTCGCGGGTCGTGGACTTGCTTCCCAAGAGGTCGTAGACACCCTTTGACATCGTATGTTTTCCTTGACTGCTCTATCATGGTACCACACGCTGACTTGTCATTCATAGTAATTTGCTTCATTTTTTTCAGTTACTTATTACCTTCATTTATATTCGTTCTTGGAAAGCGCCCATCGCCACGTTATCTCTCTGCATATAGCCACTTCCTTTCCTTTCTCCCAACTGTCTTTTTCGCTCTCATCGCACTGTATCACAAGCATGCACCCGACACGTTCAAGAAACCCAAAAGCAATGTATCTCTAACCTGGCACCTTAGACGCGGCCTTCTTGGACATACTCGGACATTTGCTTCTTTTTCATTCATTTTATCCAACTCTCATTTAATACTGCCTTGGATATCCATCCACTCACCTCTGCACCATATCATTCACGTTCTTTTTTGCTTTCCTGTTCTCGCATCGCTTTCGTGCTTATCTCTCACCCTTCTCCTGCACATTGACTTGTGCACTCTACTTATACCGTACATTTAATAACGTATACTTTTATCCCAGTTTCACTGCTATTTTCATGTTATGTGCGTACTGCCAGTGCTACGTTCTCATACATATGACTCCATTTTTTGAATACACCATATGTTACTATGTCATCTATTCTGGATCAGATACATTCCTTGGCTCAGGGAGCATTAACGGGATTTCATGACCGCATACAGACCGCATACGCAGCCAATAAGTGGTGAATCCTACAACAATAAGATGTTGCTAAGAATATAGTACTCCATGGTCGTATGTATACGGTCGGAACTTCAGCGACCTCATTTTGTAATATGTAGAGCCGTCTATGATTTCAAGTTCTTGAACAATACATACCAACTTTATAATACCATGGCAGCGAACCATGAGCGCCTCCGAATGCCAAGATCTAGGCACGCCCTCGGAGGTGCGGACGACGGAACGGGGAAAGATCCCGCGATTTTCTTTCCGGGCATTGATCCCGACTCCGATTCCCTCGTGCTACATACATTGTACCAATATTAAACATCAGCGCTCAGAGGCGCTTAGCCACCGGTCATCAGTCACCGGTGGCATGTCAATGGACATTTTGGACATTGAACTTGAAGCCAGTCGAGAAGACCGCAGATATGCGGTCAGTCCATTTTTATGTGAAGCCCTCTCCTCATTCTAGCCTTTCCGATTGACGCGAACACTGCTTTCCCTTTGACTTTTATTTAGTGGCATGAACAGCTAGAATTCCAGTTCGCTGTCAAATCTAAAGCTCGTAAAGTACGCTACCATTGATACCGTATGTTTCGCTATTGGAGCGGCAAAATACTAGGCTTGTGAACTCTTATGAATTACCCACATGGAATAGCAGTGAATCAGCTCCAATATTGAAACAGAGAACAAAAGGCTACCCGACGCGCAGCATGATTAAACTACATAGTTACTGCATATAAAATTTCGTACTCATTAATAGCCTTGGCCCTTCACCCACT
This sequence comes from Pholiota molesta, assembly GCA_014925825.1. Lineage (NCBI taxonomy): Eukaryota > Fungi > Basidiomycota > Agaricomycetes > Agaricales > Strophariaceae > Pholiota > Pholiota molesta. Next base: position 150,790 of record JACGCK010000029.1, read on the forward strand.
ACATTATCTGAAATCAAACTTAACTACATTATATGAGTTCCGGAGAAATGGAAGTATATATAAGTTTCCCAGCTTATTGTCTAAACTTCATGTCGCAAATATAAACCGGATCATTAGCAATTACTATGTATTAGCAAAGTACAAAAAACTCACAGATGAGAAATGACGCACTGGCAACCAGATGATGGAGTTTGAAACCGATATTTTTAACAAGTATACTGTGCCTAAAGTACATGTCTACAGTACTATGTACTTATTGCCAGAGAAATATTAGCATTATGGGAGGCGGTTCCGAGCCACGTTGACGTCGGAATTATCAGAGGTACATAGGTTGCTAGCGACTAGGTCCAGTAAGTTTGGTAGAATCGAAATTACTGACCTGGACCTGGCGATAGTTGAAGCTACTATTTTTCGACAGTGCGCTGATGTGGAACATTTTTCATTGACTTCTATGTTGTTATGTCTTGGAATAATCTTAACGTTAAGCGCTCAAGAAATACGAAATAAGCGCCCAGCTATCAGTTTGAGTTCGTATGCTCATTAAGAGCAGCAAGAAACCCACAACTGGAACATATTTAACTTCATGTTCATGAAGACCTTGGCCAATTTTGATTCCCTGAACAAGACAGAAGACGTTCTTACGTAGAATCACATCTACTTTGTCAGATAAATGTACGACATGAGGTCCAGGATATCATAAAAGGAGAATCTAATATGCTGAACATGACCTATGTTGTATACAAGGTCGACCAAGCTACGAATTTCCGGGGCCCAATTCTTGTAATTCTTCAGCGCGTCTTGTGTTGGAGAATTCTCTGCCTGGGTTTCATGCTTCTTTATGCCAAGAACATGGTCGTAACCACAACAAGAGCTGATGCGCCAAGTCCAGAGAAAGCTACCTTGGGGAGAGCCGAGAAAGCACCAAGTGCATCGCTCGTGGGGATGGTGGCGGCATTCGCAGCACCAACAGGGACATCGCTGAAGCTCTCGGAAATGGTAGCGGGAATCGTTCCGTCTACAAATGCATCAGTTTTCTCACTTCTGAAGGACGGGGAGAAAAAAAAACAAGAAAATACGCACTGGTAAAAGAAGCACCACACTGCTGCTGGAACAGACCCTCATATCCGGCCTGCCCAAATTGAGGAACATCGTTGGCAATAGTGTTGTAGATCGCCTTCGTACAGTCCGTACAATACGCGGCAGTGTCTGAGGAGAGATTGCTGGGTGTATTCGAGGTGAAAATCAGGTTCATGATTGTCTGCGCGTTAAGCGCGCCACCGACGTCCTTTTGCATGCTAGTGACGGTTTTTGTTACGCAGTTGGTACTGTCTCTACTCATATGAGGAATAACCCGTTTTACCCATGAGCACGGCAAGGAGAACCCAATAAAGAAATGATACACACTCCTGGAGGCAAAGCGCCTTACGCGCGGTAGGATAGTACGTCAGGACAACTTGGGGGATCTGGAATCCACATCCCGTCGAAAGCTGGGTGGCTGCCGAAGTGAGCGTATCGGTGCTGCACGCTGGTGCGGAGCAAACGTCCACGAGCCATTTGTTCAGGGGGTTGACGAGAGATGCGGTGGAGTTATTCTGAATCAATTGGGCGATCGCCTCAAAGTCTGCGACGCCGAGGCAAGACGAGATGGTGTTATCTTGGAGGAGTGAAGCGATAGTGCTGTTACAAGAGGAGCTAAGGTCGGGGAACTGGGCGAAGGCGGAAGCCGCTATGGCTGCAAGGGTAACAATGTGGCGTAAGTTGAACATGGAAAAACGAAGGGTAATAGTAAGGACAGGCGGATATGGCAAACAAAAGGAGAGATATGATCAGGTTGTAAAATTAACTGCCTATATACTTGCCTAGAAACACACCATCATAGCAACGCACTGGCTACGCATAATACACAAGCGGCGAAAAAACGCCGCCCATCATGCTCTCGGCTGCTGTTTCAAGATCATGGCGATTGCCACGGATTTCGACGATGGGTGCAGATGATGATATTTGTATCTAACTCGGACGCGCAAGAAGATAAAAAAAAAAAAGTTGTTGCATTATTGAGTTTCCCTCACCGGCTATACTCTGTATACATTGATCTGCGTACTTTTGCAGCATGGAATGACCAAAGATGGTGGTTTACAAAGCAGGCATTTTGCGTACGACTTTTCCTTCGTTCTTCGCATGAGCTCTGAGCTTCTCGAGCAGAGGCGAATTTGCCCAGCGCTCTGGTGGCGCCCTCTCGTTCGTCACCCAGTAGTAGATATCCCAGTCTGGTTCATCAAGCAACTGCAAGGAGGGTTCCGAACGCAGCTCATCAGCCCATGTCCAATCATGTAAAGCAGGGGCAGGACCACCGCACCTTGTCGTATTCCTTCATCTCCTCTTGTGTCATCGTACTCAGATTGTCCCGCGCAAATGTGCTCAGCAGAAGGTCGCTCTCCAGGGTGCCACGCTTGCGCGACTGGTACACGAGCCGCGCGCGCAGGGTCTCGATCGGCTCATCAGGTCTCGGTATGGGAGGCATCCGCTCCTCGTCTTTTGGTGTGGCCGTGGACGCTATGTGTTCTGGGGTATGGGGGAGAGGCCACGGATCTGAGAACACGCGCGAGGTCGACGAGATTGACCGCCGTGAATAGATCAGGCTCCTACTCAAAGTCGCTGTTCTTCTAGAAAATTGTTGTAACATTTCAAGGAAATTAAGGTCGTGGGCACTGGGGTGATTGGTGGTTGAGAATAGGGAATGTGTCTGAGCAGTTGCCGGGCGCGTGCGGCGTCAACGCGTCACCGGGAGTAATCGGTCACTTGCAGGTCACTTGGCGGCCACGCGACTCCACGCGACCAGGTTACGTCACTGAACGTTACTAAACGTTCTGAACTTTGAACTCAATTTGAACTTGTACTTGCTGCAGTAAGAAAATCAAAAGAAAATACCCCACTTCAACTTGAACCATTTGAACAATACACAAAGTTCAATTCATGGATTCTTGGCTAATAAGTACATAACATACTGCCTGCGATTCAAATCTTCTGATAAAGATATCTAAGCTATCTGGCAGATCCAACAAATTTCCTCTTAGTCCTCTATAAAACATGCCCTCCTCCTAGATATATAACGAACACAAAAAAGAGTCAAAATGGCGGAACACAACACACCGACAACGCAGAATACACTGACCATCAATTAAAACATCACTCCCAGTCATGAACCTCCCAGCGGGACTGCAAAGCATCACCACCGGGCCCGCAATCTCCGCTGGCACGCCGGGACGACCCAGCGGCGTGCGCTCCTTCCACGCGTCGCGCGCCGGAGCCGCAGCGGGGTGTTGCGACATGCGCGTATCGATGAGCCCCGGACTGATGCTGTTGACGCGGATGCCATGCTCACCCCATTCGGCCGCGAGGTTCTTCGTGAGCGCGATGATGCCCGCTTTGGAGACCCCGTACGCGGCCCCCGGGATAGGGAAGATGGTGCGGTCGGCGCAGAAGGACGCGGTGAGGACAATGCTCCCTCCTGTGTTTTGACGGATCATTTGTCTGATAAATTCCATACCGAGTGAATATTCTGTGTGTCGATATGTAGATAGACTGGGGTTGCAGTGCTTACTTTCCAACAGCTTTTGCGCAGAGCCAGCTGCCTGTGGTATTGATACTCAACACCGTATTCCACGTCTCCAGAGTCGTCTCTTCCGCTTTCCCTATTACAGCCACTCCCGAAAAACACACGAGTATGTCGATGCTGCCTAACTTCTCCACCGTATTTTCCACAGCACGCTGGACGGCGTGTTCATCAGTGACGTCCACGACCTCCTCAAGGAAAGTATGGGCGCCGGGTGGAAACTCAGCATACAGGGCATCGAGAGCAGTGCGCGATACTGCGAATCCCGATTCAGTGTCGAATATACAGAGCCCTTTCGCGCCGTGCTGGAGGAGAGCGCGAACAGCCTCTCTTCCAAGTTCGCCTGCGCCTCCGGTCACTGTGAAGCATGATCGATTGTTTCGACTTAGTATAACTACTGTAGAGGGCTGCTGGTGGCGCACCTATTACATTTCCAGAGACCGTAAACCGCGCAATGGCTTGCTCAAGAGGAGATTGTGCACTATCAGTTGGGAGAGGTGCGGTGAGTGGATTGGTTTCGCGAGAGACTTTGATCATTGCGATTTGTGTGCGTATGTAGCTCTGGCTGGGAATCCCTTTTTAAATAAAGTAGGGTACAGGTTGGCCGATGACGTCGGCTACGTGGTAGAAGTCCGCTCATGACTTTCCGATTGAACCGACTATGTGAAGGTAGTTTATAGATTGAGTGGGTAAGTATTCGAAGTGTTACATAGGGTGATCCTGGGGTGATCTGACATGTGACTGAATGAGGCTGCCGTTTCGCATAGCCATAAATAGACGCCCAAAATATAAATATAGACGCTCAAAATAAAGCTGGGAGTACCTGATACATGCATCTGAACCTCAATAATATGTGTGTGGCGTATGCACGGCGGGAAGACTTTACTTCTTAAGGGAACATATCAAGGTATCCGATCCCATTCTTTGTGATATCACGAATTAAATCCTGGAACGGATTCTTCAACGGCAGGACTCCCGATTCGAATGCTTCAAGTACTGTACCATTTCGATCGATTCGGCCGGGGGTGGGACACGAGACACGGTGGACGAAACTTTGATTTCGGCCACCCCGACGAGGGCTTTGGGACCAGGTCAATTTTCGGCCAAAATCGTCGCCAAAATCGTCGCCCAAGTACAGAATACCGACGAATTTTTCGAAAAAAAAATTGATTTGGCACTGGGACAGTGTCCAGGTTTCGGCCATTGTTGTTGGGACACGGGACAAGTGACCGATTCCGGCCATAGACACTTCCCTTGGGACACGGGACGGCCGAATCGATCGAAATGGTACAGTATCTTCAATCATAGTGAAAACAATCTCAACATACCATTCAGCAAAACATATCCTCGAGGTCGGTCGACGAGATTGACCCGACATCATCCTTCGGGATGATCACAAATTTTCGAGCTTACGGGCTTCAGACACTGGAGTAATAAATCGAACATTACAATTGTCCTGGACAATCACAGAGAAACAGCAAATTCTTATATTACATGATTCCCACCTAGATCGCGTTCAAATTTCAGTCCAGATCCAAGCGCAGAAAAAAAAACCCACTCACCATTCACCAAAATATTCACCCCCGTAATATACCTCCCCGCCGGACTGCAAAACAGCACCACCGGGCCCGCCAGCTCCCGCGGCTCCCCGACCCGCCCGAGCGGCGTGCGCGCGACATACGCCTCGACGCCCGGGAGCACGCGCTCGTGCGCGGTCATCGCCGTCTCCATGAACCCCGGGCACACGCAGTTCACGCGGATGCCGTGCTGCGCCCACTCCGCGGCGAGATTGGTCGTGAGCCCGAGCACGGCGGCCTTGGAGACGCTGTACGCGGACGCGTACAGCGGGAAGAGGGACTTGGACCCGGCGACGGAGGACACGAGCACGATGCTGCCGCCCGTGTTCTGCTTGATCATCACCCTGGACGGAGAGACGGCCGTGAGGAGGGCGTCAGTTCAATGGTCACCTTCATCTTTGATTGATGCTGGCTGGAGAAGGGAGAACACCCACTTCGCAGCGTATTTCGCGCACAGCCAGCTCCCCGTCACGTTGGTGTCCAGGACCTTCTGCCACAGCTCGAGGCTCATGTCCAGCGCCGGCGCGCTGCGCGCGATGCCCGCGAAGCACAGCAGCGCATCGACACTGCCCAGCGCGGCCGCCGCGCGCCCCACCGCGGCGCGCACCGCGTCCTCGTCGGCGACGTCCAGGGCCTCCTCGCGGATCGTGACCGCGGGGAATTCGGCGGCGAGGGCTTGTAGAGAAGCGCGCGCAAGCTCGAGGCTCGCGGGGAGGTCGAAGATGCAGAGCCCCTTCGCGCCGTGCTCGAGGAGGGCGCGCGCGGCTTCGAGGCCGAGGCCGCCGGCGCCGCCAGTCACTGTGGAGGCGAAAAGAGACGAGAGGTTGGTTAGATTTCGCTATTCGACCAGGGGCATCCCGTCGTTAATGCTGGGTGCCGACGGCGACGTACCAATGGCGTTGCCCGAGACCGAGAAGCGTTCCGTGGCCCTTTCGGTCGGGGTTAAGTTGGGATTGAGAGGGAGGGGTGCCGTCAGCGGGTTCGTGGGCGTGGAAGTGGAGTTGTACGACATCCTGATAGCAAACTGAATAAACTGGGGGCACGTTGGGTGTTGTCGTTTGACCGTATCAAATGGAATGCTCGTCCTTTATACCTGACCTTGAGGCCGTCCCTGAATTCCTGGGATGCTCTAGATAATCGATGATTTCTCAGGAATGATGGTGGGCTCACTTGTGGACAATCTTGTGATACTCACCCCACATTGTCCGCCGCAACTTCTTTTTGAACAGGGTCTTGGTGCTGCCAATTGCTTGCGATTGGTCATGGGGGATCCAGGAGAAGAATGCATGAGGATCAACTGGGCCAGCCAGGAAGTTGCTGACCTTGGGATATGATAAGCCCATAGGGACATAGGCTAGAGTCAGCCTTTACTAGTACCTTCAATGGACACTTGGTCTAGGAAGAACGTGGAAAGGTGTCGCATCTTGGTCGCATCGCAAACTAGCAAAGCGTAAGGATCGATTCGCCGGTGGAACATAACGCAATGACCGAATTCTTTTAGATCATGGGAGTGAACACGCCCAGTTGGGACGACAATGGATAAGGGATGAGGTCACTGGGATATGTTCCCGTCGCGCGTGAAAGGGCTATGACGATTTCAAGATTTGTCAGGGCAATACCTCTGCAGATAGTGCGGTTGTAGACCAATATTATACAAATCACTGAGTCATGACCAAATTTCTCGCCGCGTTAGGCAAAGATCCTCTGGCGGCGGATCCCAAGTGCCACAAAGCGCAAAATGGGTGATAAACCTGGGAAGAAATTCAGAAGAAAAAAAAGGTCAGTGAGAAGTGTTGGTGAAAACAATTATTTCTCCACCGGAAATGGGAGACGTTCTGCCAGTATGCTCACGAAGTAGCGCCCATGGGCCATTTTTAACCTCGAAGCTATGCTAAATGGGAAGTTCTTCGGGATTGTGCGACTGATAAGAGCTAAAAACTCAAAAAGGAACGGCGATGAATTCTGCAAGTCCTCGGGTTTAGAAGACATGTAAGTTCAGTGCCTTGCAGACTTGCAGAAAATGAATTTTGGGCGATCGATATGTCGGAAGTAGAAACTGACTCACTTCGGGTATGGTCTACGATGTTCTTCAGTGGGTTGGTGATTTCGATTCATCTTATAGCCGGCATTGTGCTGGCTGGTGAGCAGTGGGAGGTGCGAGTCAAGCGGTTGTATTGCGGCTGTGTTGGGGGGAAGGGAGCGTGTGAACTAATATGGGCAGGGCAATGTCTTTTTGTGGACGAACAACACGCTGACCGTCCTTTGCCATCATCCACTCGCAAAAACACCCCAGACCCCATCCAACTCCAACCACAGCCCCGCACATCAACACCAACGTCGAGCTCGCCATCACAACACCATCCAGCTGCTTCATATCTGCAAAAGAGCGCCGCATCCACACCCAGCACCCACCAACGCCCAGTGGCCACGTCTTCGCGTCCTCACCCACCCGACATCGTCCTCATTGCCGATAAAGCAGTAGACAGAATGTCTCAAGCAGCCACCTCCTCCTCATCCACGTGCGTATGCCTCCAGTCTAACCTTATCTCTCCGAACCCCGTGTCCTGATGTCGAGTCATGCCCCCAAAACAGCCCCGCGCCTACCAACGAATCGTGGAAAGCAGGTCTCCGCCCACCCCCAAAAGACATCCGCCCCCAGACAGAAGATGTAACCGCGACGAAAGGCACCGAGTTTGAAGACATGTTCCTCAAGCGCGAGCTCCTCATGGGCATCTTCGAGGCCGGGTTCGAGAAGCCGTCCCCCATCCAAGAAGAAGCCATCCCCGTCGCCCTCGCCAAACGCGATATCCTCGCCCGCGCGAAGAACGGCACGGGAAAGACCGCCGCGTTCGTCATCCCGTCGCTGCAGCAGATCGATATCACCAGGAACAAGATCCAGGCCCTGCTCCTGGTCCCCACACGCGAGCTTGCGCTGCAGACCTCCCAGGTGTGCAAGATTCTCGGAAAGCACATGGGCCTCCAGGTCATGGTGACCACTGGAGGCACCACCCTCAAAGACGATATTTTGCGTCTGTCCGAAACCGTCCATGTCCTCGTCGGCACCCCTGGTCGTATCCTGGATTTGGCTGGCAAGGGAGTAGCAGATCTCAGTGAATGCCCCGTTTTCGTTATGGACGAGGCCGACAAACTTCTTTCGCCTGAATTCGCCCCTGTCATGGAGCAATTGCTCTCCTTCCTCCCCTCTGAACGTCAAGTAATGTTGTTCAGTGCCACTTTCCCAATGATTGTCAAAGACTTCAAGGTTTGTTGACATTCATTAAACTCTTCGAAAAATTTAATGCTCATGACCATTTAGGACAAGCACATGAAATCTCCTTATGAAATCAACCTTATGGACGAACTCACCCTCCGCGGTGTCACTCAATACTACGCCTACGTCGAAGAACGGCAGAAAGTCCACTGCCTCAATACCCTCTTCTCCAAGGTACGTCCTCTCTCACTATTCTCCCCAAACCCCCCGCTCACACCCCCCTCCCCAGCTCCAAATTAATCAATCTATCATCTTCTGTAATTCCACCAACCGCGTCGAGCTCCTCGCGAAGAAAGTGACCGAGCTCGGCTACTCCTGCTTCTACTCGCACGCGAAGATGCTGCAGTCGCACCGGAACCGCGTCTTCCACGACTTCCGCAACGGCGTGTGCCGCAACCTCGTGTGCTCGGACCTGCTCACGCGCGGCATCGACATCCAGGCGGTGAACGTCGTCATCAACTTCGACTTCCCCAAGAACGCGGAGACGTACCTGCACCGCATCGGGCGCTCGGGGCGCTTCGGGCACCTGGGGCTCGCGATTAATCTGGTCACGTATGAGGATAGGTTTAACCTGTATAAGATCGAGCAGGAGCTGGGGACGGAGATCCAGCCGATCCCGCCGACGATTGATAGGGGCTTGTATGTCGCGCCGAGCGGGGGCGAGGAGAGCGTGGTGCAGAGGCCCGCGCAGCAGGCGCAGATTCAGCAGCAACAACAACAACAGCAACAGCAGCAGCAGAGACAGCAGGCGGGCCCGAGTGGCGTGCCCGCCGCCCAGAGGAACGGGCATGCGCAGCAGCAGGTGCAATACCAGAATGGAGTCCCGGCGCAGCAACGCGCCCCTGTCTACCGATGAGGGCTCGTGTAGCAGAGAGTGAGGCGGAGGGAGGAGAGCAGAGAGAGAGAGAGGAGGAAGAGAAGTAGGAGCGAGCGAGAGAGAGAGAGAGAGAGAGAGAGAGAGAGGAGTACCGCCAGCGGCTGGTAGGAGATACAGGGCGGCGGAGGAGAACACGGGCGCCACGAGGCTGGCCTCAGCAGCAGGACTGGCGCCCACACTTGAACCCTTTCAGCAATCGCTGTTAAACCCATCACATCAACACACATTACCCCCACTTATACACCCCACACTTATGCCCGATAACAACCACCAATCACGATCCGAGGCAAGACATGCCCCCGCTTGCCTTGTCCGCCTTTGAGCAACGAATGCCAAACGAATGCACCTGAAGACTGATTTTATAACTCATATTCCCTGTCGTCATTCCCCCACGCACGCACCAACCCATTCATCGTCCCTCAAACCCCGTCGCCGGCCCGGTGATGGGTACGCACATCTATCCCTTTTCACTTTTTCTTCGCCGGCGCCACTCAACTCGAGTGTGCTTACGTTCCTCGCCGTCAACCCATCCTTTTCCATCTCATAGCAATTCGCTGGATCGATGCCATCCATCCATCCATCCATCCATCCATATATCATCCGTCCATCCGTCCACTCGTGCACCATTCCTCGTTCCGTCTTCATCTTCGTTCGTTCTTTTCGCCCCATCCTTGCCTTTCCCCTCACCCGACCCCCGACCTACCCGACCATCCCATTCCCCACCCCCATCCCCTTTTCCAGCGCGCAATCACCCCCGCTATGTTCCATCTCACGACCGCCTGCCTGCGTCTACCTTAAATAATCTTCCTGCTATAACTCAACGCTATTGATATTGATAAAGGCCGCCCTCGCTGATTTGACCCACTGTATTTCTGTGTTTTTGATGACTGATGTGTTTTTCGTTTCCGTCCCCCTTTTTATTTCGTTACCTGTTGTTTTGGGCGCTGCGTTATTTTGTGCGGCGCGTGGTGTGGTGTGGTGGGGGTGGTTGTTGCTGTTGGTCATAGGAGGAGGGGGAGGAGTGTTGGATGGAAATTGGAATGGAGAGGAGTGTGGGGGAGAGCAAAGAATGGCGGAGTGCTGGAGGAGATGGAGGGCAAGGTGGGAGATGCATAAATAAATGAGAGGTGTTCGTTGAAGTTGATTTCGCTGGGTATTAGTTCTTTTGTCAAGCTAGAGAAGTAATCGTAGCGAATAATCTTTGTCCTCTTGATTGCGAGCGTGTCGCCAGTGCATGAATTAGAGTTATGCATATGAGTTACGTAGCAGTGCCTGCGCCCAGCATTTTTCAAGGGCGTTGCTTCGACGTCGGGTACCTCTGTGGAACCTTGGATCTCCGAGTCGAACTCGAATGGGGCTGCTTCGTTTCCGGCATCGGTGATGCTGTAAGTAGCTGGCACCTGCGTTGTGGAGGTCGGTGTTTTCCTCGCGGAAGGAGGGAGACCCACAGAACACCAGTCGCCGTAATAACGATGAATGCGGTGATTAATTTGGGGAAATGCACAACGTCCTCAAGTGTCCTGAGAAATAGGAATCTGCCGCTCATAAGTGTATGCACGATGTCCTATCGAGAAACATACCGATTGCACAGAACTTTGGGTGATAGAGTTAACCCAATAGGAGTTTATCATGTTGTTTATGCTCTCGCTCGTCATTATATCTGTTCAAAAGGACGAACACGCATAGGGGTTACACGTATATGCGCTGAAGCATGCAAGCACTCTTACTGAGGTCAAAATTTATGGTTGAACAGTTCAATGTAACAGTTTCCAGGATACATGACAGTATTCACCAGGAGCTTAGCATCTTGTATGGCTGTCCAAGTGGGGAAATATTCCGCGCAAAAACATTTAGTCAATTTGCCTCTGCGCAAACCTTTTCTTCCCTCCGCGGACATTTATTTTTCTATCGCACTCACTTTTTCGTGTCCGCATTAAAATATTTGGCTGCGCGCAAACATTTATTAGGTCCGCACAAGAATATTTCGCCTCCGCATAAAAACAAACCCCTCCGCATGAAAACACTTCACTGCGCACAAAAATACTTCAGTGCGCGCAAACATTTCTCTAGTGCGCGCACACATTTTTCAACGCGCAGATTTTTAGGACCCTTTACCTATTTGGGACTGCCGAAATGCCATGATTATCTAATTGATCATCAAACGGCTTCGCTTGCCGTCAGCCGAGCGGACGTTGAATTCACTGGTGACATCATCCGAGTCCTCTGATGCTCGAGACGCTCGAGACGACGGAAAGGCAAACAACATGGAGAATTCTAATTGAGATGAGTGTCCAGATAAGACGGTGTTGCTGTTCATAGAATCTTCAGCAGAAAATATGTTGTAGTGATGCAAGGAGAAGTGCTTGTGCCAAGCTTGTGCCAAGCTTGTGTCAAGGCATTGGCAATGCCAAAGCCAGAAGATGGTTGCTGCAAGATGCTCAGAACAGCTTGATTGAAGTAGATGCATATATCTAGCTCAGAGTCCTTTTTTAATCTATTTATCGACTACATTGTACACGTTGCGCTTGGTTGGGCACTTGAGCGCCTTGAATTGTGATTCAACGTCCGCTTTGGTCCGCTCGGCTCACGGCAAGTGAAGCCGTTTGATGATCAATTAGATAATCATGGCATTTCGGCAGTCCCAAATAGGTAAAGGGTCCTGAAAATCTGCGCACTCAAAAATGTGTGCGCGCACCGAAGAAATGTTGGCGCGCACTGAGATGTTTTCATGCGGACTGATTTGTTTTCATGCAGACTGGTTTGTTTTTATGCGGAGGCGAAATATTTATGTGCGGACCTAATAAATGTTTGCGCGCAGCCAAATATTTTAATGCGGACACGAAAAAGTGAGTGCAACAGATAAATAAATGTCCGCGGAGTGAAGAAAAGGTTTGCGCAGAGGCAAATTGACTAAATGTTTTTGCGCGGAATATTTCCCCACTTGGACAGCCATAATCTTGGCTTAGTGAGAACAGCTCAACTGGACCTTCGAATTGGGGAACTTTCTATCCATAGAAATAACATTCCTCCTGGAAACTTGCGATCGACATACTAAATCCCTAGACAGTTGAATTTTTAGTACTGTTTTCCACAATTTCTCGGTGATAAGTATCCAGAGTTGTGGAAGCGACAAAAAGAAGAGAGAGAAAAACGAATGCGGGAACGAAAACGGTTGAATCTTCTCCAGATGGCTCAATGCTCAAAAAGAAATTGGGCATCGTTGGATACCAAGCGACCAAGGCAGCTAATCTAATTTTAGGGAATAGATGCGACTTTGCTTAGGAGTGCATGCGATGTCTGGCAACATGGGTACTTACACTTACAAGATATTGTATGAGAATCATGAGAATCACGGGCATTATTTGCCGCTTGTGGGCTGAGCGCTGAGCTTGAGGCTCCCAGAAATCGGCAGACAGCTGAATCCTGATGTTGTTGAGTATATAGTGGCGGGCGTCTATCAAGTCAGTGGCATACTTAATATGCACAATCTCATCTCGGGCGCTGTCGTCTGCATCTACTACAGCCGCTTTTCGGCTTTCGACGGGGCGAAAGAGAAAGGCTGTCGAATTAAAAATTTCTAGCTGATCGAGCAGCCCACGAATGTGCCGTAACTTTAACGAAGTATGGGTAAATCCAAACGGTCCAGCGTAGATTTGAGGGGTCCAGCCTTCTCGCCTGGGTTATATTTTTCCGCAGTGTTCTCACTGCCAGTTTGCTATAAAGCAAGGACTTTATTTTCCCAAGTCCTAGATTTACGAAGACCTTCCATACCTTTTGCCCATTTCGAACCCTCTCATAATGAAATATTTCTCCTCATCGATCTTAGTGGCCGCCGCTATGGCGACGAGTACGAACACATTGTAAGTAATATTTCCCAGTGAATCCCAAGCAGTCAATCCGATGTTTCTCGTGCGAGCTAACCTCTGCTACTATACGTCTAGTTTTGCGTCGTCTGCCACAATCAGGCGCACCGTAGAATCCAGCAACCTCACGGTTATCTCCAGCACCGCTGTTGCTAATTCTACCTCCTCCCCGTACCACACTAATGCGCTTGGGGCGGTGACCACGGTCTTTCCCTCCTCCAGCTACACCAGCGCGCTCCCCATCGGCAGCGTCATTGGCAATTACGACAATTTACCTGGTGTAAAATCTACTGGGAGCACCGTCGCTGGCAATGCATCAGTGACGTCGGTGGGGTTGAACGGCGCGGACAACGCTCAGGACGCTTTGGCGAACGGGCAGGCACCATCGAGTGCGGTTCAAGTTGTAGGCAAAAGGGGTGGTTGTGGGTGTGATCTTCCCGCTGGTTGCTGCTGAGGCTGGTCTTGCACTTGTCGCATTCTAACTTGGAATAATGTGTGATAGTACTTCGAGTCAATTGAAATGGATATTGTCTCGAAAACACAACGAAAACAATTTCTTTCAACTCTTTAACGAGAGAGAGATAAATCAGTCGGAATAAGTAGCGGGATGTCAAGATACGAAAGCACGGTGGCTAATGCGCGTGAGAAAGAGGACGTCAATGGAAGTCTAGGACGGGGAAATAGATGTCTTTGCCCAGCTTGGAGTCTGAATTTCCCCGGCGCTTAAAATTGGGCGCCGCCTGCTATTATTGGAACAGCCCAGAGCCGAAGAAGCACATTTCTAATTCGGCCAAGATTCTCTATACATGGTAAGCGCTAAGCACCCATTCAGATTGGAAGTCGAAACCGAGATAACACTATGGACCAATTCAAACTGTTTGGAAAGAGGTTTGATACTCAATGCAAGTTCGGCGTCAGTCTTACGCCAGCAATTCACTTCAATCAGTTCTCTCTGACATTCATGCATTCCATTCCATGTTGATTGTCCTACATATTATAAGATCCAACAGAACGTTGGATGACAATGCGTTTACTGTACATCAGCGATCCATAAATTTACTACCATAAATTTGTACAGTACATACACACACCTACTGAAAAGATTCAACGAGGAACGTCAACGTTCAACTTCTGTACTAGCCTACTGCTCATCGAGCCCATCAGTTTCGCGCTGACCATCCTGGCCAGGTCCATCAACTGTGTCTCCCGAGTCGGTTAGCCAATGCCTCCCGTAGCGTCGGTGGCGGCAGCACACAGCACGGATACTCCAGAACGCGCAGTGCCTATAGGCCACTGCGTGATAGCCCCTCGGGCACCGCCTGTGGAAGGTGACGCGGCTGAGGCAGCGCCCTAGGTAGCAGCGCCTACGCTGAGCCGCTTCCAAGGACGTCTCCTCGACCTCAGGTACCTCTGAGAAACCTTGGATCTCAGAGTCGAATGGGGCTGCGTCGTTTCCTGCATTGGCGCTGCTGTAGCTGGCGCCTGCGTTGCGGAGGTCGGTGTTTTCCTCGCGGAAGGAAGGAGATGCCAGGACGCCAGCCGCCGTAATGACGATGAATGTGGTGATCAATTTGGAGAAATGCATAACGTCCTCAAGTGTCCTAAGAGATATGAATCTGTCTTGCATGAGTGTATGTATGTATAATATCCTATCGACAAACATACCGATTGTATACAACTTGGGGTGACGGAGTCGACTCAATAGGAATCTATCGTGATGTTTATACCCTCGCTCGTCATTTTGTCTGTTCAAAAGATGGATAGGGGTTACATGTATATGCGGCATGTTATAGCGTGCAAGCACTCTTACTGAGGTTAAAATCCATGGTTGAACAGTTTCAATGTGACAGTTTCTGGCATGCATTCAAATATACAGTAACTACGTCATATATAGAGCCCTAAGCTGTCAAGATTACATGTAGCACGATGGGAAGTGACGAAAGAAGGCGCCGACCTTTGGGAGCTACCCGTTTGTCCCAATAATATGGCATCGGGCCTGCCATCGCACGCCCTTGAGCATTTATCTGATGTCATTGGCGCTTATCACGGCAGCGAGTCGACCAAAACCAAATTCGGTTATTATCAGGTATTTCTAATGCCATTTTTTGAGCAAAGAGAAAGAAATTACTATCGAGTACCATTATGATATATCGTGTTGTGCAGAGATAACATTCCTATCGATACAAATTATCCTTCCTGTACATAACAACTCCCAACAGTCTCAACATGCACCCAGTCCCTCAAATGAACACGCACGCTCTAGCATGCATGCATAGGTCCAATGGCTCTAGGGCAACAACGCCACATCGAGGCCAAATTTTTGTTTTTGAAGTTCACTCCCCTCTTTCTATCATCTGTCATGTCGAATTCGTCGATCTAATTCTTTTAGCGTAATGTCATCTCGAGTCTTTTGTTATCGTGTGAGCGAGTTCCGTGCGCGCATGCCTTCCCCTTTGTAGTATATCCATATTGGGAACGGAAAGCCCAGGACGATTGCGATCCCAGCAAGTAACTGCGCATTACGAGTGAGCCCTTACTTGAGGACGTAAGATATGGAGTATACTCACAGTATTTCCACCCCCTTGTCCCAGGGCGTCATACATTTGCTTTCCGAATAGAGGAAATGCAAATCCTAGCATCGAGCGGAACACCTGTGGAAAAGATTGGTTGGTAAATCCGTTGCAAGATGACATGAAAGGCCTCACTGATGCTGCCGAGATCGCACTTGCAGCGTATGTGAAGGCATCGATCAGATATAATTGAATAGGAAGGCTGTTGATAACAATTCGTTAGTGGTATGTATACCTAGCGTTATTGATCAGACGTACTAAGTGGTCATCATGGCTAGACGAACGCAGGCAAGAATAAGTTTTCGAGGGCCCAAGCATCTATTATGGCAGGTAACGCACCAAATCCGAATATTCCAGAACCAATGATAGGCATGATCCAGTGTATTTTTGCTTGCGCCGACCATCCGAACCATCTAGAAAGCGAGAATTATGTGTAAGTCCAAATGTTGAAAAGACCCGTGGCACGTAGCTTACAGGAGTCCAATCGGGACGAAGAGAGAGCCAATAAACAAAGCCGGAATACGCATTTCCGGTTTACCCTTCCCACCGTTTCTATCCGCCAGCTAGAACAAAAATCCAAACAATGTCAAGAACTGCATACAAGTATGCGTAGGAAAAATGCCTACCGCTTTGTATAGCTGGTCGGCGAATTTGGCGCCAAAGAGCGTCGCTATAATGAAGCCTAACCCCAAGCCGAGGTAAGTGAGCCCTCCAACGCCAGGTCCAAAGCCATACGTTTCACTGAAGAACGCTACATTGCACCGAAGTCAGCTGGACGAATCGTCAAGAGCTAAATCAGGTGTGAACAGTAACTCACTGGCAAATGTCGAGAACATCAGATAGTAAATTCCTATTAAGAACAAAGGTCATCAGATACTGCCATCGGACGACATCGGGGGAAATTATGCGGATGCGGAATACAGAAGGAAAGACTAACCATACATGCTATTCGCCGCTGACATCAGTAACGGCACCGCTGATAAGATATGTACAAAGTATGCTTACAAGGCCATGAAAGCACTCAAAATGAAGCAGATAAAACTTCGGCATAGTAGGACGATAGGCCTCGTGAGATTGACGTATAGCAAGTAGAATTTGCTACCGTGTGCTTGAATGAGTGCGGGGTGGGCTCGGGCTGCAGCTTCGGGATCCGCGGACTTTCGTTGCCGTCGTAGTCGTAACACCGGTCCGTATGTCTCACGTAGCAGGGGTAGTCCTACTAAACTCGCCACAGCACACGTAACTGGAGAAGGATGATTGATACGATAATCAGATATTAGAAGCAGCGACAGTACTTACTAGCGATGACAATGAAGACCCATTTGATGCCAACCGCTTGCGTCACGAACCCCCCAGCAATAGGACCCAGCGCCGGTCCTGGAAACGGTGTTGGTGAGACGGATGGAGTGTAGGCGGTATGAGGGGGAACTTACCGAGCAAAGGCCCAATGCTGAATAGCGCCATAGCGGATGCACGGTCGCGTTCTGAGAATAGATCGCTTACGACCCCTCCACCAATAGCGATTGGCGCACTCCCGGAAAATCCAGCTAGGATTTTGCGTTAGATCGGACATGACACGGACCAGATTTGAAAGGAACGAGGCCCCACTGAGAAAACGGAAGGCGAGTAGCGAGCCTACGGTCGGTGACCACGCGCATCCCAAGCTGAACGCTAAAGTGAAGAAATTGGCAATGTGCAAAACCTTGGTGAGGTTAACGCGGATCGTTCAGCACATCTTGCAGAAAATTGGCTTACCCACTTCCGCCCATACATTTCTGATAAAGGGGCGAGAACCAGCGGCTGAGCAGACGTTTAATCAGTGATTCATACGTGTATGACCAGCGATAAGGACGTACTGCAAGAGCAAATGAGACAAGGAATATACTCAGTGTCAAAGCGGTTACAGTCGAATTCGTGATATGGTATTTCTCGGCCACCTCTGGTAAACCTGGCGCCATCATAGAGCTGGCAAGCGGCGGGAGCAGCGTGTAGAACGATACCTACAAACTTCATTCGATACAGCGGAGATATTCAGAGGGAACTGGACGTACAACGAGCATTGAAACCCATTTTCTCAAGGCAGGCCAGTTCCTCGCATTTTCGGGATCGTTCTCCCAGTCGTCTTCTGCGTCCTCTATCGCCTCCTCTTTCTTGTCTTCGGGGATGGCTGACTCCTCGTGGCTGGGTAAAACGTGGGTCGTCACCTCTGAGCTATCGTCGACATCCGTAGCGCCTTGCGAAACTGTGGACATGGAGACAGAACCATGTTTCGCGTCGGCGACGATCTCAAGCGTGGCGGCGGTCTCTGTCTTGTCGGCCATCTTGTAGCAGGCAGAAACGTGAAGGAGAGAAGCAACCCCTCGAAGCGTCACAGGCCATCCTTTTATTTAGCGATTCCCAAGTGCCAAGATATTGGTCCCGTAAGTAGAAGGGGTACCTGAGGCGTTGAAGGTAAGTTACTCCGTAAATCAACCCTGATCAAATTAGCCTACTTACATATGTATCTCAGATACGGACGAGGATCCAGATGCTTCCTGGCCTTTCCTGCCCACAGACGGTGATATCCGATGTCATCGCAGAGGATGACGCACTGAGTATTGCGTAGTAAAAAAAGTCATACTACAGACTTCATGAAAATAACTGGATCTTTCAAACTGAAGTTTAAATGTAAGCTCCACGAAAATGTGCAAGTCGCTCACCGTCCTATAAAGAACATACATCCTGCTTAATCCGAGCCTCATATCTCTCGATGCCCCTTGAAGCCTTAGGTTTGAGTGTAGCTCAAATAGCGGAATAAGACCAACCGTCTTCATGATCATTTGGTTCCGAGACCTCCTAAGCGAAAAGATTTGGACACCGAAAATGTCGATATTTATAAACAACTGGGAGTCAATTGTGGAAGTGTGGAAGGCCTTATCGTACGTTGCGGGTCAGTCTGGCAACGCCGCAACGGTGACCGCATGGACGATGCACGTTTAACTCGCTTTGCCATATGTGCATCGACGGATCTTTGCATCTATTTCAGAGTTTTAGCTTTGGCTCATACATACTCATATCGCATGTTTACGAACATACTCAGATAATATGCAGCGAATAAAGTTAATGCTGCCGACTCATTTGAGGATATGGTGCAAGCAAGGAAATTCTGCAGCAGGAGGAATTTAATGTTCAGCGCCCCTCAGCCCTCGGCTCTAGATGTTTGAAAGACAGGCTATCAGTTTAGAAGCGGACGGGAGCGATGAGAAAAATGGAGAGCAGATGGTCGGGAGATGTTGAATTTGAAAGTCTGCTGACAGAGACACCTTCACACCACCGTGAGAATTATTAGCTTTGTTCGGACCGCTATCTACCGTTATTGCCACTTGATTGCCAACTTTTTGCACCGTTGACCTGCGAGGGAGTTCTGTGAAGTTTTCGAAACTGAACTTTGCCTAAACGTTGGGCCATTGAAATTGAGGACGCGACGCTCGAAACCCCGCGGCAGGCACATCAATACTATGTAGTTTCCGCAGGATGTTTTCGAACCGCTCAAAAGCCTTGATGAGGCTGAGAATACCTGAATTGATTCAAGAAGAGGAGAGGTCACGTACGCACAATAATTTAGGGGAATATATACAAGATTCGCGTTCAGATATAGAGTGGTGGAGGATGCAGATGCTTTTGGCAGGAGTTGGGCAGGAGTAAGTAATTCCCAGTGCTCTTGGTGAAAACGCGTAGGTGACGACCATAGACTGTCAAGCTCTCGACCCAGACAGATTCATGTCCACATGTATGAAAAGGCGAAACACCATACGCCATTAAGCTCAATCGGAAAACATTTTACTATATATGTATTGCGAATGACTTGAGAAAGTCAGTGAGTACTATTAAGCTTCGCGGAGATAGTAATCGAATGCTTACCATGCGTTAGTGCCCTTGCCGTTGGTGCAAGTTGTTCATCAACGTGCAACGCACAGCTGTCATACTATCCGCACGCACCTCGTCAGTTAAATCTGCAGATGATCAGGGTGCCATTGCCAAAGTAATTCGTCAGTGCCAAAAGCGAAAGCCCTCGCTCGAACTCGTGCTGTAATAGTGAAAAATGAAGGGTGTGAGGGCCTTGAAAGACAGCGGAATGTCATGTTCGCGTGTAGCGTAGGTGATGTCTGAGGTCGTCGCCGCTGTCGTGAATCTTAATACCTGCGATGCCGCACCGCTAATCGAGACTGTTTGGGGAGGACGCAACAACGTTGGGAAGGAGGTTTCAGGAGGTCTGCCTAAGTCGTAGCGTAGATTCGACCTTTCGGTCTGGAGTTGATACCCTTCATCTTCATATTTGGCTAGTGCACGGCTATGTTGGATTTCCAGCTCATACAAGGAACTCCGGACCGTATTGAGTTCCGTCATTTGCGAATTCACTGGAATGAGTTGCTGCTAGTTCAATATGTCTGGAAAGTAGACATGAAAACAGAATCAGGTGGCACACCAACATCTAACTTCAAGCTCGTCTCTCTCATTGCGTACTCCCCCTAGTTCGGCGACCAACAATTCATACTCGTTCTTGATTGTATCCAGAGAATCAAAAAGCGAGGCACGGCCTTGAGGGGTCGCCGTAGTGGTGTTTGTGCGGATAGGTGTGGGTTGCATAGGTCGATGCTGAAGAAGTGGCTGTCAAGTTGCTATATCGGCGGTTCGTCGTTAGCCGTTAGCAGCACAATGCATCGAGATGCTGCGAAGTAATCTGTGAGTGAACACCAGATATCTGCAATGAATTTCTGATGTACCTGTTTCCCTCTGCGTCATCCATAAGACAGGCTGTGCGGCGAACATTTGGCGTTGTGTCTATCGAGCGCCGCCTTAGCATGGAAATGATGCGCATTTTCGTGAGCATCGGCGGTGTTTAGGAAATCAAGAAAGCGTAGAAGAAATTTAAATGAGATGTGCTTTGGATGTGCTGGATGATGTTGGGCGTCAGCTGGCTAGGCAATGATAGTAGTTTAGATAACGTACCATGTCTTTCTTTGGCGAGACGCAGGTACTGCATACCGCAAGTCGTACGGATGGGCAAGTCAAGGGCAGTTGAGGCGTGCGTGCGTTAGGACATGCAACGCTACAGGTTGACCCAATCGAGGTCTTGCCTGCGAATTGAATTTGAGGGCACAAGAGGCTTCCTCGATATTCCAGCCTGGCAGCGCGTTATGGGAAGACGACCCGGATTCTGGCAAGTTGGAAGAGGCACTGATCGGAACACGTCACAGGGCGTCACGGGCTTGGCGTTGCTTGGCGCCGTCACGTCACGCTTCGCTGAGCCGCCCGCCGCTCCGGGACTGGGGACGCGTCTACATACTTGTCTCCTTCTGACAGCTACCATTTGTCCGCCGTTTTTCTCTCAGACGTGAAAGCTTTGAACTGCACTGAAATATTCCGGGTAAATCTTAGAGCTCTGGTGATTGCTCAAGACGAGTTTGAATATGTTCAAGTTTGTGCCTACGGAAAGCATTGAAAGTATGTCAAAAATCTCTGATTCCTATTCTGAGGACATGCTGTATACGCATTCATGTTCTTTCATAATCACGCAGCGCTATGTCTGGTTTCGCAGGACAAACATCTCAATCAACGTCAGGCTCTATCAAGCATCCTTTGCTCCAAAGCTTCTTTGGATCGTACTTTGCCTTGAGTTTACGAAGCCTAGGCAAGTTGGGCCCAAAGACCTCCTCGACCGATTCTTCTCCCTGTGCGAAATTCAGCCAATACCCAGCATCTTTGCCTGTCTTCTCTCTATTTCTCTGGCGCATGAGTTCCGTCGACTCGGAGACGAAGGCGCGCATCGCAGGCACCGATTCCTCTGTGGCAGATCTACGAGACAGTTCCATGAGTCGAAAACGTACCACGGTGGACGTCGACTATCTCCAACTCACCTTCCTTGGATCGCGACCCAATAATGTGGCTCTCGCGCATGAAACGCCGTCTCCCCACTGCCAACAGCCGCAATCTTCTCTGCGCCGCTGAGCTCCCATATCACCGTCGTCGATTTGACATCAGGGCTCTCAGTGAACGCGATCCATTTGTGCCAGAGCTCGAGGATTAGATCCGTCCACAGGTCGGCTATCAGTGCACCCCGGATGGTCAAGCGCGGCGGCGCGGTGGCGAAGAGCGCGTCGAGGGTGTGGGAGACGGCGAGCATGTCGGGTACCGCGGCGCAGGTGTCGAGGACAGGCTTTAGGGCTCGGAAAGGCGCGAGGACCTCCGCTGACCGTCCCGACGCGTCCTGCGAGACCCAGGGAAGGATCGTCACTGCGGGCTGTCGAAGAAATCAGGACCAGCCACCGCGAAGGGGCGAAGCTCTAACGGCAATCTGAACTTACCTTGAAGAACGGCGGCGGCCGCGCGAAAGTGATATTCAGCTTTTCGCGCGCGGTGCAGGTCGCCTTCCAGTCCTGGAACAGGTCCAAGCTTAGCACCGATCTTTCAGTTCAAGAAACTTCCGAGACCCACCTGAACCACTCTTAGCACGTTCTCGATCTCTGGCCCAGGGTACGCGATGATCCCGACAGTAAACGGCCCAGCTGCTGGGAAGGCTTTCAAAGTGAATTCAGCCACAATCCCAAACTGGTTCCCGCCGCCTATTAAACCAATATTTTAGCGCGCAAAACTCAGCGCCATGCACCGGGACAAGTCACCTCGAATGGCCCAAAAGAGATCCGGTTCCTCTGTAGCACTCGTCTTCACCACCCGCCCGTCCGCCAAAACGACAACGGCGCCCACGATGTTGTCGATCGCCAACCCGCGCTCGGGGGTGAAGGGGCTGTAGCCTCCCCCCGTGAGATACCCGCCCACACCGACGAACCAAAACGGGCCCCCGACGACATCGACGTTGGCCGTCTGGCACGCAGCATACACGTCGCCCCAGTTCGCGCCCCCTTGTACCGCGACGGTCGCCCTGTCCGCGGCGACCGATACGGCGTTCAAGCGCGCGAGGTCGATGACGATGCCGCCGTTCGAGCTCGCCCAGGTCGACGAGTGCGCCCCGCCGGATTTGACGGCGATCTCCAGCGGCGGGGACTGTGCAGATGCGTAGGTGAGGATAGCGGGTATGTGGTGGATCTCGGTCGGATAGATCACGGATTGCGCTTCGAGGACGGATAGTGTGGAGTTGCGATGCAGCGCTTTCGCATAGGCCTCCTCGCCGTCTGCCTTGGACACGATGACTGCGCCGGTGAGTTTCAGAGCGTCCATGCTATAGTCTAATGAGGTTTGAAAGTGAACTGATTTTTAACTCATTGAAGAATCAGAATGCGGCGACATTAAGCCAACTGGCATGGAAGCTGGATCATTGATCATTGTCAGTATGTTTTCGGAAAAACGGAAGGCTCGTGAACCATGATAAACAAAAGATTAGTCACTCACTGAAAGGCTCTGTTGTATTTTAATCCACAAGCAGGCTTTTCATAATCGTTGTGATAATTCTGATTGATGAGTGTGTCCAATATCTCTGGCTCCATTGATTCGTCGTAACATCTATAGAGATTTACTTGATGTATGTATGTGGTGTGTGAATTAGTCATCGGAAGCCTTTCCATCCTGCGAGATGCCTGATGGGGGCTTTATCCCTTCCCAAGTTCTATCTAGAGACTAGCATGAGACCGACAGAACTATGTATGTTTCCGATGCGGAATGCATTTGATCCTTCATCAAATGTGGATGCAGGATTACTGACCATTATCAATCCTCACTACGTATAACGTGAGTGAACTCCTCTATTTATGCCTCGACGACTCGGATTGACTGATTGCTTACCGTTTCGTTTCCAGTCTCATCTGTCGCCATGTCGCCTCTCACCATTGCTTCGACGATCAAGCTATCCTCAGGTGCAGCAGCATTGTCTTTATATACCCTCCATTGTGAAAGGATATTGACAACTTTCACGAAGGATATGATATGCCCCTCCTTGGGCTTGGGGTGTACCTGAACGAGAACGTTATTCCAGCTTGCGAGGCTGCTTTCAAGCATGGATATCGGTATATCTCATCAATCGACGTCCGCGGTTGCCTTGAATAAGCTGAATATAAAATTCAGACATGTCGATACTGCCGAAATGTATGGAAACGAAGAAGGCGTCGGGGAAGCCGTGCGCAACAGCGGGTTGAAAAGAGAGGAAATATTCATCAGTAAGTCATATATCCAATGATATTCATGTCGAGTTACTCATTCCTATGAATATATCAGCCACAAAAATTGCTTCAAATCTTCATGATAATACGGCCAATACAGTGGACACCTCCTTGAAGAAACTAGGCTTATGTGAGGATGACTTGCATAATACGTCCTGCGATGTTCACATTTCGCTCTCTTATAGCGTACATCGATCTTTATCTCATACACGATGGATATTCTGGAAAGGAAAAACGGCTCAAGGCATACAAAGCTCTTTTAGATGCAAAAGCTGCAGGAAAAATACGGAGTGTGGGCGTCTCTAACTAGTGAGTTTTCTTATTTACTGCTGTAGCTTACAACTATTGACATCGTATAGTGCGGTCAGACACCTTGAAGAAATTAAAGAAGCGGGATACGAGTTACCCGCTGTCAATCAGCTTGAGGTGCGTGGGCGTGCTCAAGCCCGAATTGATGTGCTAACATGTCTAGGAAATTCAGCTCCAGCCATTCTGTCAGCAAAAGGACATTGTGGAATGGGGAAAAGCACATGGAATCGTTACACAGGCGTACTGTCCTCTCATCCGAGCCAAATTCGATAATCCCGTGCTCCAGGAAGTAGCAAAAGAGGTACCGTATTTATTTTATTTACGAATTGCACGGCCATCTGATAAAATGACGCTTCCAGGTAAATAAAAAAGTTCCTCAAGTCCTCGTACGCTGGTCGCTTCAGCGAGGGTACGTCGTTAAAATGTCTCTAATAAGTATCACGCAGTTCGATTTTTAACATGAATACTAGATTTGTGCCGTTACCCAAGTCTTCCAAGCCCGAAAGGGTAGTGTCTAATGCAAATGTCTACGACTTCGAGCTGTCGCCTGAGCAGATGGCGAGAATTGATGCTCTCGACCAGGGTACGGCTGGCGCAATTTCATGGAACCCAGTCGATGCAGCGTAAGATCAACTTCGACCACCTTGTATGATACTTAGGACAAAAATGTGACAAAATGGCTTTCTGATATAAATTGATACAAATTGTACTTGTTCGAACGAAGTGCTAGGTTCAACTCAAATCTGCAAGCCATGCGCAGCCTTGATGAGGTCCGCAGATCGTTCGGCAATTGCGTAAACCGCTGCTTGAGGATGCGCACCGAGTGCGAATGGCTTAGGGCATGTGTTTAGTACGGGCTTTGATGGGTTTCAATGAAACATTCACTCACGAATATGGACGCATCCACAACACGTACGCCCGCGAGATTCTTCACAAGCAACTGAGGTCCAACAACTCCAGCCTTATCCGTAATCTTTGAAACCATGGATGTCGCTACGGGATGTCGAATTGTAGTTCCAAATTTCTGAGCATATTCTTTGATACCATCGTCGCTGGTTGCATTGACCGAATCAATGAAGGGTCCGATGATGTAGTCATTCCACGGAGATGAAGCCACAAATCGTTGGGATGCCTTCACCGCCTCTACCAAGACCGCCTGGTCAAAGGTATCACCAAGCAAGGCTGGATCTATTAATGGGTGATCAAAGCCAGAGTTTGTCGCAAGCTTTACGGAGCCACCTTGAGGTAAAAAGTGAATATTCAGTCCATGACATACGGATTTAAAAATTATTGCGTACGCGATGTTGGAGAAACCATTGCAACAAGAATAGTGAAGAAATTTCCGACACTAGGAGTATCTTGGGTAAAGGAGAAGAATCCATTCTATAAATAAATATTTGAGAGAGAGAAGAAGTAAATGCAACTCTAGAAAGGACAATTATAACACAGACCTCGAACATCAATTCAAAATGCGGTGAATTTGGACCGCCTGTTGGGTCTCCAAATTGTTTCAAAATTGGGGAATCTTCTGGCAGGCGAAACCATCCAATATGATTTCCTGCAGGGTTGTTCGAGAAGGGCCCAGTATGAGTCTGCTCGTATTGAGTGTGTGCCGCTGCAAAAAGTGATGGTTGTTCATTGAAGGAGTCTTGTGTCATGTTATCGTTGGCGATCCACTGGATGGCCACAAATGCATGGTCCTGCATATTCTGTCCGACGTCTGGCAAGTCGACGATTGCCTTGATTCCCAAAGAATTTAGGGTCTTCGGGTCGCCAATCCCAGAAAGCATCAGAATTTGTGGCGTTCCAATGGACCCTGCGGATAGAATGACTTCCTTGGTAGCAGTAACAGTGAAGCGCGCGCCTAATTAATAGACGCCAGTGAGGTAGAACCTTCACTTATGAAAATCATGACGCACCCGTGCGACTCTGAGCAAATTCTACTTCACGAAATGCCGGCAGTGACCCTGACTTCCCATTCTGAATTAATCTAGTCACCTGTGTATTGATTAGGACGTCAACGTTGGGGCGGCTAAGCGCTGGCGTTAGAAAAGCGGTGGCAGAACTACTACGAGCGCCATTTCCAATTGTAGATTGTAGCCATCCGACGCCTAGCGGGTTCCCAGAATTCATATCGATATTGAAAGGAAAATCGTCCTTCAAAACGACTGTGGTATTTGTTACACGACCATCAATGTCTGAAGGAAATCCTGGAAGACTGGTTAATAGTGGACCATCGAATCCGTGGACGGCAGGATTAAACTGTCCAGTTGTGTTATGTTGATCAGCGGATGGAACATGCTTTTCGTTCTAGAAGGCAAAATCAGAACGGAGTTTGCGTTGAATACTGAATTGGCCAACCCTCAGAATGAATGGAAAGATGTTGTTCCATGACCAGCCACTATCGCCAGAAACCCTGGCAAGACGGTCAAAGTCATCGGAAGATCCACGAGTATAATACATAAAGTCTATTGAATATCGTCTATAAACCATGGCGACCACAAGTGGATTGTAAATGGGACGACTCACTAACGGAGCTACTTCCACCTAGAACGCGACCACGAGGGAAGGTGACGGAACGTCCTCCAAGGCCTTGTTGAGGGACAGTTGTATAATTCCAATCGAATTTTGTTCCTGGTGTTGCGTCTCCAACGAGGAAAGGTATCTCGATAATATCGGAGCCCGATTGTGTATTGCTAAATTTTGGTTAGGATGGCGTATAATAATTTGAGAACGATACATATGTACCTTCCGCCAGCCTCGATCACAAGTACCTTCACGTTTGAATTCTCGGACAGACGATTAGCAATAACGCAGCCGGCAGTTCCTCCTCCAACTATTACGAAGTCATATTCGCGTGTCCCGAGGTCTTTTGGATCCTCGAAAAGAGCCGATAGTCCTCTGTTCGAAAAGAACGACAAAAATAGCAGCAATAATGAAGCGGATAGCATCTTTTAGAGGGATTGTCCACTTGCCAAGGTTTAGACTTTATACATCGTAAGAGTATTTATTAAAAATACTAACATTCAAGCTATAGGAGCAAGCCAGGGAAAACATGTGTTCTGTTCGGGTAATGATGAGCGTCGGCGCTGTTCAGTAGAATAAGATTGTGAATTCCATCATTTCAACTCCAGTAGGAAGAGGTACGAAAACGGATGGAATGTGCATAATCTGCGAGGATATCGCAATGGATGCATTACTCTATCGATAACTCACACATAGGTACGTGTATATGAGAGCCGAGGTTACTCTTTCACAAAGATAGCATTGATTCTGCAGAAAAAAAGGAACAACATGATGCTTCGGACGCAGCAGTACACTCACGCAATGCCATGTGCTGTCAACGACTCATATACAGTGTCAATGAGTACAGAGTAATCACATATATTTCGGCCAAACGTATACCGTGGGTTTTGACTTCCCCTACAAACGGAGAAAATTCACAGCGTCCTTGATGATGGGAGGAATAGTTGTATGTACTATCAAATCATCGACAACCTGACTGTAAATTCATTGATCAATATATGGGCGCCGCCCCCTTGTGGAGATACTACAAATACTATCAATGACAGTAAAAGTATCATCAATCAATCATGTAAAAGTCGACATGTAACATCAGTTCAGCAGCCAGCTTCTGCATACTGTCCGCCATTTGTTGCTGAAAGCCTGTGCTTGTGAATGGTGAAAGTTTCCAACCAGGATGTGCATAGTCAGTGTAAAGTATGGGTAGAAGATCAACTGATACATCCAAGTTCCTGCGGTCAAGTCGAAGCCAAAAGGTATATTAATATGACCATGTGTATCGTAAGTGTACCATAGGATGAAACACTTAGAAATCCAAGCACCATGTTAAGTGGGCAGGAAAGTTAGCATTACTATCTTCAACGCTTGTATGTTACGTTAATGCTCCGTTGGATATTTTCTGAAATAAGAAATTGTCAACACTGAGTGCGCCACAATGTTCAATTGGATTTGTGGCGTACAGTCAGGGTCGAAATGTCAATGATTTGCTTTTGACGCACACGGATCACTTCATCGTACGCGTATCTTGTGCTCTCCACGATCGTCCAAATACCTCAGCTTATTGGAACTATTCCGTTCCTGTTGGGATCTACACGCAAAGACAGACTCGAAGTGATACAATAGAGTTCCATTGGATGAGCAATGTTCAATGTCAAAACTGTACATCCGAACTTGAATGAAAATGGATTTCAAAATACAAGTTGATCAGGAACCACAGCCCTACTTTTCCCAGTGTCACATTACAAGTAGCACAACTTGAATAAACTGCTATGTATGACATCTGAACCTGTGAGATAGCCACTGTCAACGGCATGAGAATTGTCTGCGTACAGAATGTTACTCTCCATTCCTCTCACACTGACCAGAAAAACTTTGATAGATAAGTTTTCTATCATGCCGTTCTATTTTGTGGATAGCTTCGTCTTATTGGATCACATGAAGAAGTGGCTTCGCATTCTTTCTCCAAGAATTACTGTTTGATTGATCGATAGAGTGCTCCCACGAATTGTGTGGCATTGACATTCAATATCATGAATTTCAATTGAAGAGTTCGAGTTGAGTTCAATGTGTTTCTTTATGTAAGAAAATCCTATAATTCTACGACGAATCTGTGTGGTGAATTTCATTCTTGATACATGAGATTATTCGATGTCAGGAGAGGGAGCATCAAGGCACCTATTTATATAGCGTTATATATATCTCATCTGGGAAATCTCTGCGCTCCAGCGCCGTCCGCCTTGCCCTTGATAGTTGATACTGACAGGTCCGAGACTATTGATATTAAGGACCATGGCACAGGGCACTACTTACCTCTGGTGCTCAGATTAGGCAGAATTTGTCTACGCTGTCCGTTTGATCGACGTTTGTGAGTTAGTTGTGCTACAAAGGGGACACTAAAAATAGCATGAACGTCGAATACTGCCGGTCGCCCTGTAACTCGGCGGTAAGGACTTGCTAGAAGCGCACTTCCTTTATCCACGGCCTGTTCTGTGGCTGATATATATATGTTAGACCATCAAACTACCGTGGTTATAAAATCCTTTCTGGACTAGCGACGGCTAGCTGCTTTGCCTTTCGCAATGGGCTTTCAGATCGATACTGCTGAACTTTCAGGCCTTGTTGTCGAGGCGGGGTTCTATGGTATGTTTTAATATCACTAAGACTGCCCTTCAAATCAGTTTCGCAAGGTCTGACGCTTCCATTTCTCCAGGCATGTACTTGACGCTTTTTATCGTCTCAGCATATGTATTCGCGCAGCGCCAGTCCCTCAAGATCGCCACTCTCAATCTCCCGATGACGATCACGGCGGTGGCGATGATCCTTCTTGCAACGGCACAGCTGTGTGTGGACACGGCGAACGTCTTTGTGGCTTTCCTTCACAATGACAGAGCAGCTCGAATTGCCTTCCTAGCCGACACCTCTACAAAGCTCTTTTCAGCCAAGCACTGTATTCTGATCAGTCAACTATTAATTGGTGATTCCTTCGTTGTACGTCCTTTCATTATAGGCAAGAGAATTAAAAGATTGAAGGGGCCTCATACAGAGTTATCGCTGCTGGATTGTATGGGGAAGGAGAATATGGATTGTTATTCTACCAGTTCTCCTTTCACTTGGAAGTGCTGGTAAGTTCTACAGTTTTATTTCGCCAGTCGCTGTGGACGAGCCTGCTTCTAGTTTCAGGAACGTATGTCATGTGGGTTTTCGCCCATCACCCCCAGACCACTGTGAAGGAACAGAAGAGCTGGGTGGCAGCAATCTTTACTTTGAGTCTTTGTGCCAATGCCGTCGCCACCTGTAAGTATCATCCGGTGTAATCCTAGAGTTTGTATTGCAACTGACTCAACATTCTTTCTCCTACTAGCACTTCTTGCATTCCGCATCTGGCAAGTCGACCGAAAAACGAGGGCTGTCCTTGGAACGTCGACATCATCGCTCATGCCTATCGTCAAAATTCTGATTGAAAGTGGAGCGATAAACGCGGCATACCTCTTCATATATAATGTTACCCTTCTCAGTGGAAGCCAAGCGCTCGAATTTATGGCCCAAGTGGTAGGCCTTCGTTTATATTGGAATTGAGGCTAAGGCTCACCCTTCGTTCGAATAATGCAGGCGACGCCCATAAGCGGCATCATCTTTTCCATCGTTATCATCCGGGTAGGGCTGAATACCAAAGGCGAACTCGATTGGACGGTGGACCATAGGTCGTCAATAAAATTCGCCAATGGGCCGAAGGCCAAGAAGCAAATGATAGACACAGACCCGTCGCTCACAACTATCCGAACAACAGTGCACGAGCTCAACATCGGGAACTCATTCTCTAATGGAACTGGGACCGAACCCGGAACTGATATTGAAATGGGAGGTGGGAGAACTAATGACGAGAATTCATTGAAAGCTATGGCCATTTAAATAAGATGGTGCTCATTCATTTTTATTCGTGAAGCTATCTTATAATCTATACCACGCTATGTGGGATGTATGTGCGATAATTAATTCAACATAGAAAAAAAAATCAATACAGATATGTTTCACAACGCTGTTGGAAATTTGATATCTAAAAAAGATATTGGGATGATGGTACTAGTCTACTTTCCATAGAGACTCTGGTCACCTAAAGTACAGCTGCGGCATGAGCTCATGCCCCAGACAATATATGTCTCCGCACAGCTCGCTGTGCCGGACAGGCAATTTCAGCGGTGCCGCATACGGTATTACCAACGCATGATTG
The DNA here is from genome assembly GCA_014925825.1 of Pholiota molesta. Classification (NCBI taxonomy): domain Eukaryota; kingdom Fungi; phylum Basidiomycota; class Agaricomycetes; order Agaricales; family Strophariaceae; genus Pholiota; species Pholiota molesta. Next base: position 181,771 of record JACGCK010000029.1, read on the forward strand.
CGCAACATTCTCGGGTCCAAATATCTCTCCATGGACCCAGTGGAAACGAGGGCAAATTTCGAATGCTGAGCATTGGGGCGAAGGAATTACCGGCGCTGATTGTGACTACTCAGTACTCAGTACTCAACGCTCAGCGCTCATCTGTGTGTCGCGCGCGTATGTATCGATATCACTCATGTCACGAGAAATAAGTTCAATCAACCCTTCTGTGTCTGATCATCAACCCGTCCTGCGCTACTAATCACCATGAATGGCGACTGAAAGTATTCTGTGTTTCGACACGTCTAATTGCCAACTTCTGTGGCTATTCACCTGGCTTCTCACTTGTCTTCTACTCTCCGGGGCTGAATGTGTACATGGTAAGTCGATATAAACATCCCTAACTTAAATTTGCCGTGGGTAGTAGAGCAAGTGTATGTACGCGTCGAGGAATATTGCAACGCGTGTTGATGGAACGCGTACTGACCGTTTAATAGTCAGGGCCACTCGCTATATATTAGTGGAAACCCTTCTTGAACCCTCCCCTTATTCATTGACTGTGCACTCAGCGTTGTGATGCGGCTGATATTGCCTCATGACCACCTCAGGCCGTGCAGTTGGTTGCAGAGGGCACGCAACATCACATTCCCCACATTGATCCACGGACCCCGCAACGCTCGCCTCGCGGAGGGCCACCGAACAGACGTGCTGGGCTTCATCGGGAAGACTTAGCTCGCTTTGAGCTCGCTTCTCGTCGTCCCAACGTCGTCCCAATCCTCCTAAATCCTCTCCAGCCGGGCCGGCTATCCGCAACACATCAAGTCGCAGTCTGCCAACAAGTTCTGCCACTCTCCAGTCGGGCCCAACTTTACCTCTATGCCTCACACTCTGCGAAACAACCGCTGGTAACTCATAACAGACGTTGATGATGCCCAAGGGACTGACAAGGGGATGGATGATGAAGGGAAGACCTGCGCTGCAAGAGATCTAAAAGGTGCCCAACGGTGGCTTGTTTTTTACCTTCCACTGACGCCTTCCAACTTCCAAGTCCCAACAGCATGCATCTGCAGGATCATCGCCATGATCCACGATGGACATATGCTACCTCCACTACGGATATTTACTCCCTCCCAGCGTCTTGCCAACTCGAGGATATGTCAACTCAAACGAGCAGAGTGCGCAGGTAAGTCTCAAAGGTTACATACGTTCCACCGCCTCCTCGAGACGCCAGCGATGGCGACGGCGGACATCAGGCATAATCGGACGTGCGTACAAAGATGGCGTCGCCATCCTCAACATCGGTGTAGCCCTGCCACGCGAACTTGCCCCGCGCCGACCGCATCCATAATGCAACTCCCTTTGCCCGGTATTCATCCTTCCACTCATCACACGTCCCCGCTTCGCTTCCCTTGACTGTCACGCGCTCGGCCGCTCTGCGCGCGGGAGAGGTACGATTGGTGATGTGCATGTCAGAAGGCGGTGGGCCACTGTCCAAATGCAACGCGATGCGTAGATGGCTTTCTCTAGCAATGGCTCAGTTGCAACTTTGCAAGAACTGCGCCATGTTCTGTGTAACAGAGGCCGCGTGTTCAAGTTGCGACTGTTAGCCATTGCGGGAGAGGGCTGCGCCTCTAGAACTCGTTAAGATGGCAGATGGCTCTCATTATGCATTCATCGATGCGACTTGTGGTTACCGCGTCGAGCATTCTGGATTCGAAGGCCCTTCTGTCCATCCATGATTTGGATATTTAGCAGAGCTCCTTATCCACTACTTCACCAATGCTTAAACATCCTAGGATTGTCTATCTCTACAAGGATCTTCGATCTGCATACATAGGAGCTTCGACATTATCTAATGCTCGTATGGTATTGTGATGTCCATCCATGCTAACTTCGCCATGGAAAAAATAAAAATGGAATAATTTAGAAGACCAGAGCGGCGAGACTAGTAGCAACAACCAAAAGCACGGCGCTTATCCCCCCTTCGCTGCTAAAGCACTGGACACATTGGCCGAGTTGTCCGATGTATTCCCTGTCCCATCGCCCGTAGTAGAGGCAGTCGTTTGTGCCAACAATGGCGCTATCGGCGTAGTAGTCAACCCTGTAATAAGGGGAGCAACAACAGTAGCGGGGGTGGTGGTAGAACTGAGGGAAATGGTTAAGGTAGACCGGGTGCTGCTGGTGCTGGCGCTGCTAGTCACCGTCGTCGTGCGCGACGAAGTACTAGTTGCCGTCGACGTGGAGCAAAAATTGCCCGTGCCTATGGCGCCTGCGGGGAGAGTGATACAACCGGTAGGTTTGGTGGTGGTGGCGGAAGCGGTACTAGATACATGCGTGGTTCTGGATGTGGTGGTTGGTGAGGTGGTGGTGCGGGTGGTGCTGACGCTGACGCCGGTACTGGATGTTGCTACAGAGGTAGGGCTGGTAGTGGCGGAAGACTGGCAGATGTTTCCAGTTCCGGTGGCCCCTGGGGCTAAGACAATGCAACTGGCAGTTGTAGTAGCATGCGCAGACGTCGGACTAGTAGTAGCAGAGGTGATCGTCCTGGGATGTGTTTAGTCAAGGGAACAGATACCAAATTACTATCAACCACTTACAATGCATTCACATGGCAGATAACCAGAACTGCAGCGACTAAGATCGACGATAAAGAATATCTCATAGCGAAGGGATTCAAAAGAGTGACTTTGAGAGACGGTTCTAGGAAGGATTGGGAATAAGACTGGGAGACAAAGATGGCTCGGTTGCTTCTTATACTTTCTTATACTCTAGATGATCTGTACGCCGAAGATGAAACTGAAGCGCTGATGTTTCGATGCCCACTTCTCCGAAAAGAACCAATTTATCTGCCAAGCTCAAGTTTGGGGCATCTTTTTGAGTGATTACCTGGTGATTATCATCCATTACGGCTAACTCTCACCGTCAAGAGGCTTCATTGTATAAGTATTCAAATATCCTACGTTCAATATGCAATGAATGGCAAGCTCTCTTGGAAGCAATGCCAAATTCAACGCACTACTACTTCAGGCAATGAGTCTTCTATAAAGTCAAATCGGATTCTCAAAACGCACAACTATGGCGTAGTTCTCTGGAGGCGGCAATTAATGCCCGTAAAGGAGCATGTTGCTTTATATCTCGTCGTTAAGCTGAGAGACGTCGGATCTACACACCTAAACGGCACACTACTCGAGCGGGATCTATGAGAATGAGTCTCTGGAACACTCTTCCATGATCTGAAATAACGGTCCGAGCGAGAAAAACTTTCCTAATCCATCGACTCGGGAAAACCTTTTTATTCAGTGTCTACTAAATCGGTTCAAAACAACTTCTTCTGCATTTCCTAGAGGATCAGCATCCATGCGAAGGCTTTTAAAGACCTGCTTAGCAGAGACCTCAAATCACCATCCCAATACTTGACCGGCGCCGAACTAGCACGGCAGGGCTACTTGGGCTCATAGTTGTTCTAATAATAGCAGGCGACGCTCAGATCCAAATAAGCGCCGGAATAAATCAGACTCGAAGTTGGGCAAAGACATCCAGATTTTATTGCGCTGTCGATGCAATCGCGTTCTGCGCGACGATAGAAACACTGGTGAAGATTGGTACCGTGCCGTTGGCAGTGGGCGCGGGGGCGACGGTGCTGTTGTCGGCGATGGATGGTGCTCGAAGTCCGAGTCGCGTTCGTGGGACGGAGGATGTGGCGAATGTGGTGATCCTGATGTCCTGGACGGGGAGGTAGGGCTTGGGGATGGCAGGCTGGGTGAGCTGATGTACTTGTACGATGCAGCTTGAGGGGTGCGGGGAGGAGGTAGCATTGGCGGCTGCGGTGCTGGAAACAATGATGATAAAGTTGTTGGCTGCCATGGAACGTGTGTGGGCTCGGTCTTGAATGCTAGAAGATTTTAGCAAAAAGGCCTCTTTGTATGACCCAGTCGAACGCTGATAAAATTTATTTAGTAGACGTAGATGACAGCGCCTGAGATTGAATTTTAATACTGAATATGCAACCGATTTATTCAGTGAGACGCCCGCTACCCCAGTGCCCACTATGGATTTTCTCGACAACTGTCTGTCAATTTTCTGAAAGACTAAAGCTCAAGCTTCAAGCTTCAAGGCTGAACGAGGCTGAGCGCTGAGCTCTGAGCCTCGACAGACACAAGCGGCAACTAGTGCCCGTGATTCTCATGCCATCTTGTATCCATGTTGCTACTCGTAGAGTCCTAATCAGATCTAGTCTCATCTATTATCGGATTGGCGTCCAAACATCACCGTGCGGCGTGCAGCGAGGCTTTGCCGATGCGCAGAATAGGTGCCTTGCAATCCCAACTCCTTAGACTAAGTAGAGGCTACTAGAGGACCGACGTGAAACCAACACTCAAGCTTACATGTAATAAGGAATTATTCTGACGAGGACGGAGAGAGTTTATGAAGGATATGTATTCAACAGTCATTTAGACTGAACTGAATGAAGAATAATTGGCTTTGCTGTGGAATTTGTACAGCAGGCAAGTACACCCTATTGTGATGTAATTATTCATCGGGAAAACATTTCTTGTGTTGACATTAAGATAAAGTTCAGGAATAAAAACAATTATCAGTGATTTTTTACGCATACCTTACCTTTTAGTGGCATGAGTTCACAGCCATATGAGGGGAGTTTATATTATTGACTATGTTTATTGCAGAACTACACTCTACACACCTCCCATAGGCCCGTGGCGGAATCCATCATATTGCCCCAGTCAATTTCGTTAATGATATCATCCATCGTCTGGTCTCCAACCACCCCGGCTCCGATACCATGTTCGCGCGAGGTTCAAAATGCAGGTAGACGGAGACTTGCGTCTGACTTGCGTCACCGATCGTGCTGTGGCCATCTGTCAGCATTCCACGTACGAGTGTACACGCCAGCGCAGAGCCCTGAAACAATAGCGTTGGCAGGTAGACGGGGGAAGAAAAAAAATCGTCGAGGATGTCTCGGTGGCACCAGGGCGCTCGCGATGACGAACAATCAGCGGGATGGGAGGAAGGAATGAGAGATGCTGCGCATGGGAGATGGAATAAGATAAAGGAAAGAAATGTTCCCACGGGGATCCGAGGGACGCCGGTTTTGTTGAGTTGATGGCCCGCTGTTATCTGGACCACCCACCATCGATATTCCTTCATCAGCCGCCTACCAGTCTATTCCCGCCTCTCGCCCCTCCTTCTCCCCACTCCCGCAAAAAAAGCCCCCTAGCGCCCGCAAGTCATCCCCCACGACTCCAAGGGCCGCCTAGGCACCCGCAATCGCCACCACCGCGCACTCTTTTTTTTTTTCACACTCCCGCGTCTTCTTTTCGGCGCTAGCATTCGTCAGCTTGCTCTCCAGACACAACAACCAGCATCTCTCTTTCACGAAGCGACTCCAGCGGCTCGTATAGACGAACAACATGGCGGACACAGCGACAGAGATTGATCTGGACTCGGTCATCGACCGTCTCCTGGAAGGTGAGCTGGCACGCCAATTTTACTTTCCCCACAAGAACGGTGGCGAGAGCCTCTGCAGCAGGCTGAGCAGCATTGGGAGTGCCGCTCGTGGGTGTGCGATGGGTTGCAGTTTCGCCCTGCCCAACCTCGTGTCGATGTGTTCGAGACTCGTGTCGCATGGATGACTCACCGTCCATCGTGTGGCGTTACACCAACGCATTCATCTTCCTATGCCCTACATCACCCTTGTTGCCGCCGCTAATCGGCTTTTGGAGCCCGCAGAGCTCTTTTTTGAACCCTTCATTTCGCTAACAGGCCTTTTTGAACCCCTGCAGTGCGTGGCAACCGACCTGGCAAACCCGTCCAGTTGGCAGAATACGAAATCAAATATTTGTGTACAAAAGCAAGGGAGATCTTCATCAACCAGCCTATCCTACTCGAGCTCGAGGCTCCCATCAAGATTTGCGGTATGTGGTATCATGGGCTCTGAGCACGGGCCCATGCTTCTCTCATCCTTTGTTCATGTCATTCATCATTCCAACGTCGTACAGGCGACATTCACGGCCAATATTACGACCTTTTGCGACTCTTTGAGTATGGCGGGTTCCCACCAGAAGCCAACTACCTTTTCCTCGGAGACTACGTAGACAGAGGAAAACAGTCTCTTGAGACTATCTGTCTCCTCCTTGCCTACAAGATCAAATATCCCGAAAACTTCTTCATCTTGCGGGGCAATCACGAATGCGCTAGTATCAACAGGATATATGGCTTTTATGACGAATGTGCGCACTCTTTTCTCGCTCGTCCGATGTCCCATCGATCATCATCATGGTCGTCGTCGCCTTGCCACTCGATCCGACCATGGTATTTCATCATACTGACATGCGTCATCTCTAGGCAAACGCCGTTACAACATTAAATTATGGAAAACGTTTACCGACTGCTTCAACTGCCTGCCCATCGCTGCCATCATCGACGAGAAGATCTTCACGATGCACGGCGGGCTCTCGCCCGATCTGCAATCCATGGAGCAAATACGAAGAGTCATGCGACCGACGGATGTTCCGGACACGGGTGCGTTGATCAGGCCGATGGCTGTGCGTGTTGCTGGTACTTGATTGCTGATGGGCTGCCACGTGCTCCTTCTTCTCCTCGGTGTGTTGTGGCGAATAGGGCTCCTGTGCGACTTGCTGTGGTCAGATCCCGATAAGGATATCACTGGATGGTCAGAGAACGACCGCGGCGTGTCGTTTACGTTCGGCCCTGACGTGGTGTCGCGCTTCCTGCAAAAACACGACATGGACTTGATTTGTCGAGCGCATCAGGTACGTGAAGGATCCTTATTCATTTCTTCTTTTGTGTGCCCCCATTACGTCCTATTTTTCTCCTTGCTGCTTCCTCGGCGAAGACGCGGACCGAGAGATGTCCTTGCTCGATTTGGATTTTGTCCCCTGATTTTCTGACGAGTCATCGTATGCTGACGTACTGTGCTTGTTCTATTTTTGCAGGTCGTCGAGGATGGATACGAGTTTTTCGCGAAAAGACATCTGGTGACGCTGTTTTCGGCGCCTAATTACTGCGGCGAGTTTGACAATGCGGGTGCGATGATGAGTGTAGATGAGACGCTGTTGTGCTCGTTCCAGGTGAGTTATCCTTTTCTTTTTGTGTGTGTGGTGCGGGTGCGGGTGCGGGCGATTGGAGCGAAATATTGATGGACTTTTTGGTACAGATCCTGAAACCGGCCGAGAAGAAGGCGAAGTACCCGTACGGAGGGATGAACATGGGGCGGCCGGTAACGCCGCCGCGCAAGCCCAAGAAGAAGGACAACAAGATGGGTTAGAGCGGCGATGAGCTGGGATCCTCGACGCGGAGGAGGGCGACGGTGGTGGGATGGATGGCGGCGGGCGCGATGGGCACGGTGATGACGACGACAATGACGACGATGATGATGACGATGGGCTGTGATGGTGGTGCGGTGCGGACGATGGTGATGATGAGCATGATGAGCGATGATGATATGAAGGCGGCGGGCCCCATGGACATCCCGTATGCCTTGCCGGTGCGCACTGCACGCCTCCACAGACACAGATACACACTACATTGACATTGCACGTACACCACACCTCCTCGTCCCACGCATCCACCGTCCGTCCATCCATCCCACGCATCCGTTCGTCCATACCTCTCCGGTCGCATTTCCGTCTCCGCGTCTCGTCCTGTCGTGTCGTGTCCGTCTGTCTGCGTCTGTCTCGAAACTGTATATTCTATTCATACTTTTTTGTGTATATCTCAAGCTTTCTCTTTTTTCTCATCACCCACCCACCACCCACCCGCTTAAGTACTCTAATCGTCGTTTATCGTCACCGTCGTCGTTGTCGCTTCCCTCCGCACGCTCATTCCCCATTCAATTTTTTTTTCTTCCTGGTCCCAAGATTTCCCCGCCCCCAACTTCTCACTACCTACCTACTTAAGTACTCTAGTAAAGGCTCTACCCTCGTTTCCCCCCTCTTGTTTGCGTATTATTTCTTTCTTTCTGACTTTGTTTATGTGCGCCGCTCTTTTTTTGATTCTGGTTTGTTTTCATCTTTTTTTATTATTGCACCTCTTTGTCCCTCGGATTGGTTTGATGGCGCTGGTACGATATAGTCGTGGTATACTCTCTTTTTAATCTCCCTCACCCTCGCTGGCCCGAGTTAAAGTCTGGAAGAGTCTGTTGAGCTTTGGGAGTGCTTCAGGCCTGCAAGTGACGAAAAAGGAAGATGTGATGAGGGCTTGGATCGACTGTAACTTTCCCCGTCATGACATGGCCAAATCTTCTGGATTGAGGTCTGAGAGCTCGGGATTCGAGGCTTGAGATAAAGTTAGAATAGTCTGAAGAGACGGTGCTTGGTGGGCGACATCTCGCAGGCCGAGGGGGCTCTGGCTGGGGATTCAAGGAGGAAGAGGAAGAAAGAAAGCATTGTTGGCCATGATTCCGCAAGCAAGATAAATGTAATTGAAGACCCCCCAAAGACGAATTGCGAAGGGATCTTGAGGAAATAAGTTTATTCGATAATTTGTACATGTTCTTCACCATCCATGCTCTAGGCGGTGGCACGCTCCCGACTGGCCGGACCGGTAAACCGCAGACCGCACCCTCCGCTGCCTCCGCCGCTCTCTTCTACATAACTGTTGCCAGACTGTTGCCCACCTGTCGTGGGCTTGATATTCTCCTTCCTATGTCATCGGCCAATACCCCACCACGTCCGGCCAATAGCGGACTGAATTCGTCTCCGATCCGCCATACCAAACACAGTTCACATGCATTCTTCACACTTCACACATTTCGGGAGCGCCGGGCCTTGCTTGAGTGCGAAAGAATATCTCCTAGAGCCTGCAGTTCTTGCATTAGGTCTGATGTCCAGTATATAGGCCCAATGGCTGGAGAAAGATGCGGAAGTCCTTCCAGTATCTGACAGCCTGGGCGGTGGGTAGGCGTGTTCCTTTGTTGTGGGTAAAAATCTTAAATATATACTTTGTGTATTGTTCATTTGATCTTTTCGAGTTTGATTGACTCATCGGAACGAGAAGCACGATTGAATGACCGGTGATGCATCTACATAAGTACTTGCTGGAGATTGATCCATTCGACTCGACATACCAACGACATACATACGTGATCTTTCTTTGATTGCGCCCTCTTCTGTCTTTGAATTTTCACCGTGCTTTTCTGCTCACCCAATCTAGGAATTCTTAAAGCCATGTGTATGTATTTCGTTATTCTTACATCATGCCGTTTTGAAGTACTCATACCCTTAGAATATCGTAATGCATCATGGTTCTTACCATGCTTGATAAATCCACGGGCAGAGAATACGTGTGTACAAGTTCCCAGCTGAAGTAACTGTTACTTTTTGAATCAAAAAGCGAAAGGCGTGCCACTTTACTGTACCATCGGTACCGTACTAAAGATTTGTGCCACAAAATGTGGCAATCAACGTGATGTAGTTATCTTATCACACGGCCCGTTTTCCGGTCCGTTCGAACGTCCTCAGTTTTTTTGTAAGAATGTGATCCACCACCGTGCCATTCATCAACGATTCAGATGATGATCCCCATGATGCTTGGAGAGATTTTCAGTTCGGAATAATGAGACTATGTATTGTTAATCCAACTCCATACGGCGACGGGAAGGTGACATATCGCCATCCCGTTTGCCTCGCATCGACGGTAGCCCCTTTGTGCTGAGTATATCCTCTCAAGCCTGTCTCAAGCTGAGATCGGAGGCAAGGTCAAGTAGGGTCAAGTAGACACGGCACATCTTCTTTGACGGTTGATGGCGTTTGTGCGCGTATGTATGTGAACCAGTAGATCCTATAGCGCCTGTGCACATGGAGTCCATATCGTGACGTTACCTTCTTTTATTATCAATGTCTTTCTCAAGTCTTTCTCCTTGAGTTCTTTTGGTCGTGGTAGAGCTTCGCAATGCCACAGGTCGTTACATGTGCAGAGGTCTGAGAAGCTCGTCTTTGAATTGAACCCGAAGACATGAGTGACCAACGACACCGAAATTTCTCGTGCAATTTACATTGCAGCAAAGGATCGTGGTTGTAATCACATATTGACTATAAAATCACATATTGACTATAAGTAGCAGGCATACTCACATCTCTGCGCCTTTATGTCAGGAATAGTTTTCCCCATTGATGTTTATAGAGAAATTGCTAAATAGACTCAATTGCATCAGCTATACTTAGCCATGACATTCAGCGCACCCTAGCGCACCTCAGCACAGCGGCTCAGCTGATGGCTCCACATTCCATCGATTTTTCAGATCCTCCCCTCATCCTGTGTCCAGACCCGATTCCGACAGCCCACCCCCGACAATTTTACGCGCTGCGCTCGGGACCTCAAGTTACCAAGTTGGCAGAGACCGGGGATGGAAGTCCTGCTGCGAGTGCGTGCCACGGCGTTTGGGAGCCTTCCAAACGCCGTCACGGTGATGTGTTCATACGCGTATGAAGGCGTAGTTCATTGAGTTCTGAATGGTAGAAGAAAGCCACACCCCATACGCAGGGACATGAGACAAATGGTCGAGCCTTTGCATGAGCGGACGGGAGGTGAGGGCGTCAATCTGCCGCAGCATCAACAACGTTATGCTTAAATAATTATGCTTGCACGCTAATAAGTAGAATTACTCCAGTATCACTCTACATATGCCGGAACAAAAGATGGCCACATTCAATATATGTATGTCCTCGAGACCTGGCTGAATATTCAGGCGCGACGAAGGGGATCGTCTTCCGTTATCCTTCCGTACTCTTCGTATGTATGCGAATGTGTTTGAAGGACTCTACCAACGGGGTTGTCGGTGCACAAAAGGATAACTCAATCCGCCCTCAATTCAGAAGTCAGGAATGCTGGTATAATAAGCTCTCCGACTGACAGGGGAAACACTGAGAAAGAGCAAGAGTGTGAGATTGGATCGTGGATTTATGGGGACATGATGCAGTGGTAAATATATGACATACAAGTACAAGATTGAAGCCAAATCCGAAAAAAGAGGATGCGAGAAGATACAAACCAGAAATCTAATGTCCAGAACGAAAATCAGGAGGAACGATGGCGCTCTACACTCCGTATCCGTTCACCAGCCAAAAGAAGACCAGAAATAACATAAAAACTAATATATACAGCTGTCGAGGCGATCATGCGGTAAGGGTGACGCCTGTGCAATTAGAATTTTTGAATGCTGTAGTATGTACACATATGAGATGATAGCGAGGACAGGGAGTGACTAGGCCTTGGCGTTTGTGACGTCCTCGTGGAACGAGCCCGATGATTTCTCATCCATCTTCTCGTTTGCGAGATCGCGCGCTCTAGCAGCAGCAGCAATCTGCTCTGCAGCTTCATCGCCGTCGAAGATGGCGGCTGTTTCTTCGAGAGTACGGTTCTTGGTCTCAATGACGACTGTTGAGGAAAAGAAGAGTGAGCAAGAGCGAAAAAAGGTGTGGCGATGGACAACACTCACAGAAGTACATGAAGACGCCCTCAAAGGCAAGCCAAACGACGTAGACGATGTAGTATTTCCAGCCAATAGAATCAAGGGCGACGGGGTTGACGTATTGGTTGAAGATGAGCGACAAGGAGATGGCGAAGTTGAAGACAGTGAAGCCCTTGGCACGGATCTGGTAGGGCAGAATCTCGACGGTGTATGCGACGATGAGGGGCGAGAAGGCGATATCGTAAGAAGCATAATACAGGAAGATGAAGGCGATGACGGAGTGTGCCGCGGCGGTGTTCTCAGTCTTGGCGTAGACGGCGGAGCAGGCGGTCTGGAGCGTAAAGAAAACAAACATGCCGACACATGAAGTCAAGAACAGGGTGCGACGACCGATCCGCTCGACAAATATCGAGGCAAGGAGCGCCCAGAACAAGTTCCAGATCTGGAGGATACCGTTGATGAGGAGCTGAATGGTGGGGTTTGTGATACCGATGGTGTTGAAGACCTTGTTGAGGTAATAGGAGACGAGACCATTGCCGGACCATTGGGAGAAGAAGGCGAGGGCGAGAATGATCCTCATACGTCTCCTGTTTCCGGGGGTGGCGAAGAGGGTCTTCCAGCCAACGCTCTCGGCGACTTGGCGATCTAGCTCAATGGCAGCTTTGATTTCTTCGTACTCGTACTGGACAAGGGGATCCTGGTCATCACCGTCGGCGTGGTAGTAGGCAAGAATCTTGAGGGCTTGTTCATTGCGACCCTTGCTGACCAACCAACGGGGCGACTCGGGGGCGAACCAGAGAAGGCAGACCTGTGCAACAGAAGGAAGAGCCTGAAGAACGGAAGGGATACGCCACGCCCAGGTGTTTTGAATCTTGAATGTGCCGAAAGTGGTCCAAGCAGCACTAAAAAAGGAAAACAGCTGTTAGAGACAGAAAAGGCGCCCACATCTATAAATAGACATACACGATGGCACCAGTATACCAGAGCGAGTTGTAGGTAGAGGTCAAGGGGGCACGGTAAAGGGGGTATGCAATTTCGGTGACCAACATAGGCGCCGACACTGCAGCGAATGTCAGGCCAAAACCGATGAGGCAACTGAAGTCATTTGGAAGTCATGTCAGGAATTACACAGGCTATCACGATTGATTCACTTACCGGGCACCAATGAACATTCCAACAGAGGTAGCTGCGGTCTGAATGGCAGTAGCTACACACATGATGAGAGCACCGAGCAAAATAGTGGGACGACGGCCAATGCCATCAGCTAGGTAGGGCGCGAAAGGGTAGGCAGCCAGGGAGCCGATATTCTTAGGAAGGGGGGATTAATTGAGTGGAGTGGGAAGACAAAGACCTTTGCTCACTTGAATGGCGTTGAGGAGGCCGAGCTTAGAGCCATGGGGGTTTCCAAAGTAACCAGACCACTGAGTTAAGGATTGCAGACCGTTCATCATACTTCCATCGTATCCATTGGTAGAAGATGTGATGAGACTGCAGGAAGCCCGGTGAGCTGAAGAACAAGTATGATATGAGAATAGGAGACGTACAGGAGCAACACCCAGAAGTTGAGGTAGATGAGCCTAGAAATTATGCATGGTTAAGACCAGCGAAAAAGGAAGAGGACAAAAAGCACATACCTCTTGTTGTTGTACCACTTCCTGTTAGGGTTCAGCAAATGCACGTAGGCGGCAACATCGCTCGTGGTTGCAACAGCTCCAGCACCCATAATAGCTTGTGATCTTGGAAGCTTATGGATGATTTAGTGTGGGGGAGCAGATACAGAATGGTGCAGAGAGAAGAGGTATTTATAACGTTCTGGGAGTAGTAAAGACACGTCGGTATGGAGAATGGCCATCTGACCGGATTTTCCAAAGGTACACCGGATGCGAACTGTATGTGCAAATGCTCTTGGGTGGTACGTACCGTTCTCATTAATAGCCTCCGCGTGGTCTCCGCCAAAAACGCGACACCCGATCGTCCATTGAGGATCTGTCCCGGCTCTCACGCTCAAGCACCATTTGATCCAATCCAAAACGAGAAGAAAATAGCTCGGATCCCTCATATCGTTGGTTGCTTTCGTCGCTCTTTGCATAGAACTCTAACGCCCCCGACCCTCAATTCACCGTCCTTAACTCCAATCATCAATTCTGCGAGGTTTTACCAGTCCAAACTGCGGTGAGTGTGTGGATCTAACTCTTCCCACCCCAATCGGGCACTGAACAGTCGAGATTGCCAATACCCCATCATCCAGCCATTCCCATGCCCCCCCAGGCTCCCTCATGCCCCGAAATAGAAGCATCGCCCCCGATAATCCCCCGCACCCCGCCAGACCATTGCCAATTCTAGCCATTTCCCCACAAATTCCAGCCACCAGCGGCGACCACGGTCGTTTTCCATGTTTCGATTTCATACATATAAGGGGTTATTCGGTCAATTGGTCAGGGTCATATTGATCTATAGATATGAACATTACGACCTGCAATACGAGGCAATACACCACCGTCATCGTAAACCAAGCGCTAGTGAGGTCGTCGATGAGACCTTGACGCTCAGAGTCCTCATCGGAGCCTTTCCAAGTATATTACTACGGGGTAATAGCTCGACGTCGACGTCGGTCATCGACTCTTGTTCCCCTGGATCAAAGTCTAGAATTAACAACAAAAATATGCTATGGTACATTCCTTGTAAGAATAGAAAAAGATGCGATGAAGAGCCGCGAAACAGTAATGCTAAAACTTTTTGAGGAGATCTCGCGCAGAGCTCGAGTTGGAGGAACTATCACCCGGCTGACGTTCTCCACCACTTCCATCGATCGAGGTTTCGACAGTTGGTGCCAAGTTGGTGCCACCTCGGCTTCTTCTTTCTGCCAAACGACATTCCCCAACTGCTCGCAAGGCTCGCTAGTGTGGCCGTTGTCGCCATTGAAGGCCTCATAGGAACGACGGTGGCCTGTGAAGAGGTCACCGAGAGCGGCGACCGCGGTGCCTGATACGACGTGGTCCTGAGCCGTCGCGGATTCACGACGTTCGTCACGGCGTCTGAAATAGCCCTTGAGGCGATGGCGTGGTGGGGGACATGAATGGATTATTGTCAGTCGTCGATGGCGACACTGCTAAGGCCTGCTCGCTGAGCGCTGTAGTTGGTGCAGCCTTAGTCTGTGGAGCTAACGCGGGTACCCGACCGACAGAGAACCTAGATGTGGTCGATAGCCGAGAGGCGCGGGAGGCTGGACGCAGGGGAGATGATGCCGATACCGCCGGAACATATTATTGAGGGTTGCGTTTCGCGGGGGCGAATCTACAGGAAGGCTAGGAGAAGGGGGAGGAGGAGGCGAGGTTGGAGGTGAAGAAGGGCTACGAATCTCTGGCGTAGTGTCAGACGCATTGTTGTCCGCTAGAACATTATTATTATCCATCGAAGTGGTATTATTATCTGCTGGGACTTCCGGAGCCGGCGAGGCCTGTGCCAGAAGGCGCGAAAGCGAACTCGATGGACGTGCGCTCGGTGAGCTATTCGCCCGCGCTCGAGTCGGGAATAGATGCGAATTGGGAGGGTGTGTGACCTCGAAAGTGTCCTCGACGTCTGCCTCTGGCGGTGCCGGAGGAAGGGCGGATGGACTTAACTTGCCGGTAGCTTGGAATGCTTCTTTGGTTTCATTATCGCTCAGTGCCTTCTTTCCAGATACTCTCCGTTTGTTGTTATGCGTTGGTTGCGTCCAGTCTTCCACCTCGAGCATGTAATATTTCACGCCATCTCCAAGGCCATAGGGTTACTAGAGGCATCCTGACCGCATTATGTCAGTCAATTGAACGGCCGGAAAAACATCTTATCAGTTTCGAGGCACACACCTTATGGTCGACGACACGCTCCGTAATCGATGTTATTCGAGCCACAATCCACTCTCGAGTCTTCAATTGCTCGGCCAGATGACCTGTAGCCTGCAAGAAATAATGCGGGAACGACACTATAACGAGAATAAAATGTCAGGACAAACTTCGGATCTTTGATTTGGATCGGGAGCCGCCAAGTGACCCCGAAACATGATAGAATGAGAGCTTGACTGACCATTGAATGCCGCCCAGGGCTTGCTGACTGAGTTTCGTGTTGGCAGAAAGAGTGCAAGATCACCCTTAGCAAAATTTCTGAATGAAATCTTCCCCTTTGCGCGCTCTCGGTATTCTTTGCACTGTTTTTGCCATTTACGGATAGTCGTCCCCGTTTTCGCCACAGCTTCCAAGAAATGGTCGTGGTCGAACTCGCGCAGCAGGTCTAGAGCTGCAGCAGGATCTGAGGGATCTATGGGCGAAGGCTCGTCGTGGTGTGGGATGACGCCGTGTCTGAACCCGTTCACGGAAAAAGTCGATCCAGCAAGATTCTCCGTATTGTGGCGAGCTGAGTTCGGATGCACGTTTAGTGACTGCGCAGTATGCAATGCCTTGACATGCGAATTGCGGAAACTGATGGCAACCTCCAGAATTTGGCGATGAGCCTGTTGCTGTCCTCCGTACGCTGTTCAAAATCGTGTTGCGACGCACGCCCAGCTTTGAGGTCATCTCGCAGTAACCGTTCGACATGTCGAGCTTCACGCAGTTCGTGCTCAACGCGCTGCAGCTCCTCGCGAAGGCCAACAGCATCAGCGTTAGCAACTTCCAGGTCCCCACGCAGGTCCTTGAGTTCACGTTCCTTGTGCTCCAGCACCGCTTGGACCTCCGAGAATTGTCGGTCGAGTACTGCACGGTCGCCATCGGCCTCTGCAATATGGTCGCGGATAATCCTATCATGCTCAGACATTTGTGCGCGGAGAAGCCTGTCCTTCTCCTGGCTCGCCTCCTGCAGCGCCTGCACGACCTGCTCGCTCTCCGCACGCGCAGCCTGGATCTGGTGTTCTAGATTTTCACCACGAGACCGCGCCTCCTCCAAATGCCGCAGCGTGTTTGCTTGTTCCTTCAGCAAATGGTTGACCTTGTCCGCATTACGTTGTTCAAGCTGCTTGACCTCCTGCAGATCGACTTCTACTTGTGCAAGTTGTTGTCGTAATCGTTCTGCTTCCTTAGTTTGGTCTGTCGCATCGGCCAGAGCACGGGCGATTTCATTGCTCTGCTTGGAGATGTCGGCGGAGAGCTCCACGTTACGCTCCTCCAGAATCCGTCGTGCGACGCCTTCACTCTCCATCTGCGCACGGACTTGATGCAGCTCGCGCTCCAGCCGCGTCGATCGTTCCTGCTCATCGGCCAATGAAGATGTATAGTCGATAGAAGCTGACTTTAAGCGATGGATCTCAGCCTGAAGTTGTGATCGTTCCTCCTGAAAAGCACGCTCCTGCTGAGATTTAGCTTCTTGAGTGGCGCGAAGCTCTTCTGCCAGTTCTTGGATCGCTCTCTCCTCCGCTTCGGTAGCTACATTATAGCGAATTAACATTGATGTATGCAAATCACCGCTGCGGACTTACATCGTCTCCTAGACTGTGATAATCGTGATTGGGAAAGAACTGGATAAACAAATGAGGTTAATCAGGCGGTCCGTACTAGTAGGAGGCAATATGTTATTTAGGCCACTCACGTGTACGCTCAGCGAGTTTATCAAATGCCAATTCCAAACCATCCATCTTGTTAATCTGTTTTTGCAGTGCGGCACGAGATTCTCGGACCGCCTTGAGGGCCATAGTTGCATTACTAGAGCGGGCAGCCGTCTCCAAGTCTTCCAATATTCGCATCAGGTCTGAAACCAGAAGATGTGAATGTCAGATATAAATCCTTAGAAGTACTTATGATATACTGGGTAGCCGACGTACAATCAACATCACTTCTTTCGAATGAGTAGGGAGAATCAAGACCGCCGTCTGGCGAAAAGTCGATTGTCGGAACAGGATCATCCATGCCTTTGGTCTCAAAAGGGAGCTGCCCGTTAACTTCCCCACGATATACTTGGCGACGCTTCCGTTCACTTGCACTAATCTGTTTCAATTACTCTGCGTCATTCCGTCAGTTGCATAAGGACTTACGATACTTTTGCCATGACCTCGAGGATGCTCTGTGCCCGTTGGTAGAAGAAATTTGCTGCATGCTGGGTTTAGGTGTATTTCCAGATGGGGTGAATTCAAGAGACTCACAAAATTCCTTTCTTCGAACAATCTCAATGACTGTGGTCCCATACGCATAAAGCATGTTATGTAGTCGTTGAATATGTGGAAAACTCGTTTTCGCCCGGAAGCTGGCGGCAAGCATGGATAATGCTGGTGGCAGATGTACCATCTCGTTGTTCAGAGTACTGATATGTCGGAGCACAGTTAAGCATTGACGGGTATATAGATTCTATACTGCAATAGTCAGAGGCTAAATAGTATGAAAAAGCGGCGGAAGGTGTACCTTCTTATTCGTAATTTGCTGAACTTCTTGTCGATGAGCATTGTCCAGTTGTTTTAAATCTATCGCAATGAAGCCAGCATGTTGAGCTTTGATTGCCTGGAAGATAAAATAATGAGATAAATACCCTGTAGTAGGTGGTCGCTATCTGAAGCGGGACCTGTATAAGTACAGTCAGTCGAATTTAGTTAGACTATGAAACATAGAGCTACGCACTTTCCAGAGCTCCAGCAGTATCTGTTATCCTATCCAGCAAGTCCTGTGATCTCCGGGAACACGTTTGAGCTTCCTCGAACAGGCTGATTCGGACCCACATTAGACACAACCAAAGCCCGAACATCGCGACCAATCACGCACTTTACGTTGCCTATCATTGACCGCACGCTATCGGCACCACCTTTGATTCGTACGACAGCTTCTTCCACTTGACTGAATCGCAGTTGCAGCTCGTCTACAAAGGAGATGCAGGATGGGCATTAGCTTCGACAGATGAGGAAAACCACCACCGAAGACTCACCATGAGTCTTGGCACACGTGTCTGCTACTTGCTTCATCTTGGGTTTCGACACATAATCGGCCAAAACGCGATGGGGTTCGCCTGCCTCGATGGCCATCCTCACAGCGGCAGAGCAAAATTCCACATGCACTGTGACTCGGGAGATGAGCTCGAGGTCGGCATCGAGACCGTCCAAAAGCGATGCCTGTTTCTCGAGTTCTTTGCGTCCATTGACAGCGATGTTGTCGAAAGTCTCGGAGATGGCGAGGACGTGGAAATCAAGGTTATTGGACGCAATCTGAAGGGCCTTGTGTTGGAGAGAAATAGATTGTAGCAAATGTTGGACATGTTCGTGATGTAATTGTGCAGTACGTGCGTATGAAGCGGCAATTTGAGCATGTCGGATGGGGGGAGTCGTGGCAGCAGCATCTGTGGCTTTTGTCAACACTATATTGGGACTAATCTCCGTAGAACACCGACCTTCAATGGTAGGTTGCAAGCGTGGTTCGACTTGGAGTTGGCGAAGTACTACATCAACATCGTAGTCGAGGTAATATTTATTAAATACGAATATGAACTGCGATGGGTCAGCAAAGATTAAGCGCCTAAGACAATAAGCCAAACGTACCTGGTCCTGCACGCTTGCCAGATCCCGGATGTTTGCGCTAGTAATCCGTCTCCCGTCCGATAGATATGCTAGTGCAGCATCTTCGTCTACTCCAATTTCTTGATGGAGGAAAAGTTCAAGACTTCCAATCCTTGAAAGCCAATTAGCTTGATGCCACGCGTCAGACAAACCTTGGCGCTCACCCTTCGATATCACGCACTGACGCGTTGACCTTGTAAACAGTCAGCTATGAGAGAAGCTTTTATTCCAGTGGGCACTCACATGGAACACCTGGCCGTCCTCCGCTCGACAAATCGTAATCATAGAGAGTCGTCCGGATTCGTTTACGAAACTAGTAGGGTTGATGGTAATTAAAGTAGCTTGTTTTGAGTGTTTCGAGTTTCCTTCGCTGTATAGATATGAGTATATTTTCCCTTCAAGGGTCTGTCTGAACCATCGAGCAGAGCAGGATGAAAATTGAGAGGCAGAAACGAGAAACCTAGGGTGCAGTTATATGGGAAGCTGGGTTAAGATGGTAGCAGTGCTGTGTCGTAATTACCCTCCAAATTATGCGCGTGACGTTTGAATATGGCTATTTCCGCATAAATTGTGAGCAAAAGCATTTCGAATTCCGCTGAATCTCCCATTATGGCGAGTCAAGAGAATCAACCAACCAACCCCGCTGCAGCTCAGCAGTCTCTAATGCAAGGCCATTCAGAATTAATATCGACTAACTATCAGATGCGATATTTATATAAATATAATGCATCTATTGATTATCCTCAAGCTCAAGGAATTCTTCAGTGGCTTCCTGATCAAAGAAAAGGTGTCTATTAACCTGAGAAAGGCGTCAGACATATTTCGCTTTCCGATCTATTGCACAGAATTCTTTCATTTGACATTGGAACTCGTCCTCTGTTCGCTATCCAATGTAATGGCGAAGTTCATTCTCCACCATCTCGGTCAACCATTACCATTAAATCTATATGATTTGTCTCGCTGATCCCACAACCCGAGTCAGAAAATGGCCATGCAATGAAACTAAGCAAATGCTCACAGATAAA
Organism: Pholiota molesta; assembly: GCA_014925825.1. NCBI lineage: Eukaryota > Fungi > Basidiomycota > Agaricomycetes > Agaricales > Strophariaceae > Pholiota > Pholiota molesta. Next base: position 201,725 of record JACGCK010000029.1, read on the forward strand.
AGCAATTCTACACTCCTCATACTCATCCGAGAAAATATTCCAATGATCCTCACTCCTCTCCAGTATCACCACCCGTGGATCCTTCGTAACGTCAAGCAACCAGCCTTTCCACATACTAAGGTTCTTCTCTGGAGAGCCAGTAAGTACAATCTGCAGGCTCTCTAATGTCTTCGCCTCCTCAACACACGTCACCTGGGACACAGCGTGGGTCTCCAACGAACTGAGCGGGGGTATCATCCGCCGAAAGACTCTCATCGACGGGTACAACACGACCTCCCGCACCTCGTCATCGCGCATGTAGGTGGACACGCTCGTGAAGCTTTTGAGCTGCGGCCTGCGGGTAAGATCTTGCGGGTGGAAGGGCCCATGAATCGGACCGAGTGTCAGATGCTCGAGGGACGCGGGTATGACGTGTTCGAAGAGGCGCCATTTGTTCTGATCCAGGTCGAGGATGGTAAGTCTCTTCAACGACGTAGACAGCCATAGGATCCTCGAGACGATGGTCAGAGGCCAGTTCGAGGAGCCATAAAAGAGATCGCTGTTGTTTTCGGAGGTTCGCCCGATGTGCAGGTTTTCGATGAGCGCAAAGCGGGATTCTATGGGGTCGTCGGGGATGTCGTGGCTAGACAAGAAGCTAGAAAGTTGCCAGGCCTTCGTAAATGTGATAGAGTGATAGAAAATAGGAAGAATCCAAGCATGAGTTGTCCTGCAGACCAACATGAGATTCGGAATTGTTGAAGCATCAAGAGCGGCCCATAAAAATACTGTAAAGCTAGTCAAAAAATATAATAGATCGCAGAGATAAAATATGTTGAGCTTACTCTATAATATTCAAAATCAGCATTGCCCGCTATTAGGAGGGAATGAAGGCGATATACCTGGTTAATGATCTCGAAAGGGAGCGCAAGCCCGGGTCTCTTTCTGCGGAGCTGTTATCACACATGAGCGAAGCAAGGAAGAGAGGACCCAACTATTGTCGTAGTCGGGACTCGGAATGACGCCTATCGTCACAATCACGCGATGAAGTCGGTCAAGTGATCGTAAACCGGTCATTAGAATCTATTATTTAGAATTTCCTGCTTCCAACGCTCACTCTCGTAGCTTGAACACGTGGTAATACCAGGAATTTCGCCATGCAAGCCTAAAAATCTCAGCCTTGTTGAGTGCTTCCGAAGACGATATGCTTCGGAAAATGAAGGATGAGAATATATTCATGATACAAGGCAGGAATGACAGAGTTATGAAGCCTCTTCTGCTGCTTCCAGCTTCAGCTTTGAAAGATCCTTCATCCGTCGCACGTAGCTTTAGAGTAAACAGTCTCAGCAATCAACAACAATACATAAAAGTAAACCAACTCACTCATCGTATTGACACCTGATAGTTGACGGAGGAGAGAATGGTAAGGATAACACTAATTGGAGTGGCATAAAACAATGGACTGACTTCTCATATACGTGACGATCATGGTCGCACTCCCATGATTTGTACAAGTTCTTCTTCCGGCAGATGTTTAGTGGGATGAGTAGGCTATATTGTGGCAAGTCGGATAGATATCGAATGGTTTGAGCAGCAGCATAATTCGCCGTATGATTGGGTAAATTTCGGTATTCAAGAAGAGCGAAATCGTGTTAATTCGAGTTGAAAATCGACATGAAAATGGGATAGGATTCCAGGCGACGGGTGTGACAACAATATGCAGAACAGAACATAGCCAGTCAGTAAGCGTTTATAGACGATTCTGCTAAGAACGTACGCAGAGCATCCATCTCTCCATGCTATTGGGACTCTGTTGGCTTTGAGCTCTGTCTGGGAAGCTGTGGTGGACGACATTACGCCTGGCTCTATACGTCTCGTTGACCAAGTTGCGGTTGGCTGAACTCGGGAGAAACGAGCTCTCACGCGTTTCCAGACGCCAACAGCTTTAGAACCAAACAATGCCGTTTCTTCGCAGTGCATCGCTCGCCTACTATTTGATGCATACCTCAATCGCAAAATACAGTGGCATTGGGGCACACCTCCTAGACTTGAATACAGTTGCCACACAAAAATCCGGATCAGCGAACGTATATTCACGTTATTTTTACCTGGTTAGTAAAATTTCGTTCATCTTCCAATGTAAACATATGTTCTGACATACCGACCCGTACACCAGGTACCTTTACATTTACAATAGGGATAGTAGTGGATGGACACGATCCACGGAATAGCGTGTATGGTACGGAACAATGAAACAGAGAGCATAGCGACAAAAAAAAGAGCACAAAACGGCTGAACAGTTACAAGACGAGACGAACCCGACGACAAAACAAAGAAAAGGAAGAACGAAGACGATATAAAAAGAGATACAAGATGCTCTCAACGCTCCAAACACAAACTATCCTCAGACGGTCAACCACCAACGTCGGTGTCGATGGATTCGAAACAACGGACTCTGGTCTGACTTATCCAGGTATCCAATCGCGAGTAGAGCGCATCTGAGGTCCAATCCCCGCCCCGCATAGTGGACGGGGTTGCCCGTATTGTGGTTCATCGATGGATGCGTATGGTGGTTCTGATGTTGATGCGGTTGTGGGGATAATGATGGTACTCATTCCAATGATTGTGTACCATCGGTACTGACGGCGGACTCACAGGATGTTGTTTCCTTGCCGCCGCAGCTGCTGACGCAGACGCAGTATTGTTGTTGTTGTTGTTGTTTCCGCCACCCATTTGGACCGATGCCATGGGTGAGCGTTCGTTTTTGGGTTTAGCCATGACGCTCCTGACGAACGAGGAAAGAAGCGCAGAGCGCTGAAGAGCCCCGAGCCAGTATTCTGCGGCTTCGTTTTGCTGAGCCTGTTCGGGTTCGACCCGCGGCCACCGTTTGGAGGGTGGATATCGATGGGCCTCGACGTACCCATCCGCGCCGCATTTTTGGATTGGTCGTATGACGATGGCCAGTGGACGTAGTTGGGAGAGCTGGGAGGGAATGACTCGGTGTTGTCGTCCGAATATTCTGCAACGGAGTACACTGATGTGTTGGGCGAAGAGTAACGTTTCTGCGTCCGATAGCCCTCCATGTACGATGCATCTGGACGGTGAAAGGTGAATGGCTTGGACTCCACCACAGGTGTCGCGAGGAAGACCGAAGATGCGAAACGATTGTCTTCTGTCTCAGTCATCGATGTGCCGCCGTACGCAGGATATATCGTCGACTCCGCATCGTAATATTGCTCGTGGTCGTAAGTCGAGGCCACGTCGAAGCCACAATCCGTGAACTCCAGGCTGCTCGGCGTGGCAGGCAGCGACGAATCCGAAGTATACGACGACCGGCCGGAGGTCTCGTATGGCGTGTGCACGCCGTCCTCGTATACGTCCATTCCATCATGGAATCCTTCGTCGTACTCGTATTCGCTGTGCACGCCATCCCATGACGTCTGATCCATGGGCTCCTCCATCTCAGACGCTTGACTCTTGTATTCCGAATGCATCTCCGACATGGAGAACACGCAGTAAGGCTCGACGTTCTCGGGGATACTGGGCACTGGGCGCTTCTCGGCCTGTTTTTGCTGCGCAGGGCCGTTCCCAAGATCCATGCCAGCTTCCCAAGGACACCGCGCGAGGCTGCTTTCGAAGATGACATTGTCGGAGTAGAAGTTCTTGATGCTGAGCACATAATCGCGCATCTTGTCGAGGGAAAGTCGCTTCTTCCAGTCGATGTGAAGCACCTGGACGAGAAGTTTGTTGAACTCCTCCGAAATCGGGAGGACGCTGGGGAGGAACTGAAGGGGGTCGCGTTGGTACGCCTTGTAGGTGGGGTCGTCCGGCATCGAAGACTTCCATGGATTGCGGCCAGTGACGAGATTAAGAAGGATGATGCCTAACGACCAGATATCGTTGTGCATTGGTGAGTAATGCGCTGGGTTCTCAAAGTCTCCTGCCTGACATTCTGTAATGCGATCAGCTCTCAGCAACGACAATAATATTCATGCAACGTACCTGGACTCATATGGTACACGCTGCCTGTTCGGAACTCTTTGCTCAGCTTGTCGGTCGTTGCCAGTCCAAAATCAGTGATTGCGACTCGTACGCCTTGGTCGAAACAGAGGACATTTTCCGGCTTGAGGTCGCGATGATATATCCCTAGGGAATGGCAATATCGAACCGAATCGAGAATTTGGAGGAAGACACGTCTGATGAGCTTATTGTCACCGAGGTATCGAGTCTTGTGAAGGATCTGGGTAAACAAATCTTCGTCCGGAGCGTAGTCCATGATGATGTACGTGTGGTTGATATCCTCGACAACGCGGTGGAGAGTGACGACGGATGGATGGGCGGAGGCAATTTGGTGCAGCATGATTTCGCGGAGGTGGAGTTGTCGGCGGCTCGACTGCTGGCCATGGGCGCTGCTGTTCAGGCACTTCACTGCGTACGACCGCTGCAGAGGAGAGAACCTCTCCACAGCCCGGTACACGACTCCGTAGCCGCCCACACCGAGGACTGCGACGAGCTCTAGACTGTCGCCGTCGATGAGCGTGCCCAAAGGCGGATGGGTAGGGTTCGGAGATGCCATAGCTGGCTTCTTCGACATCGTCGGCTGGAAGCAAAAGGTCAGTCAGCTTTCGCCTGAAGTTTAAATATATGCTCACCTATGATATATACTTTACAAGAGCAGGCAGGCGACAGCTTTCGCCGGGAGGTATGAGGCACCACTGCGCTTCCCTCAGCGCGTGTACACCATGAGGTTGTGAAACACCCACCAATGTCTAAAAGTACGCAGTATGCAATCTGCTGACAGGACTCTGGTGTCCAAGGTGTCTGCGGGCGTCTTCTGCAAGCGACAGCAGGTGCTTGAACCGAACGATAGCAGGGAATAGAAACGGCTAGCTCTAAACGCTCAGGCGAAACGTTTTTTCTGCGTCAGTGTTTATCATGGTGTCTTCACCCACCCCTATGTCGATTCAGGTCTCGAAGTTCGAGAATAAAGGCAGTACGCGCAATTGAGTTGGGTACGTGTTTTCGGTTAGCCACGTTGCTTACCCTTGAGGGCAAGGGCATTGGAGCGTCTCAGACAACTTGCGTGATTTACAAAGTTTCGCGGATGTATGACAGATGCCCATGATTCAAATCCTCTCATTGGTGCGTGCGCGATACAATTAGAACAACTGCTATCGCACCTCTCCGCCAGCACCGAGTTCCATGGGATCTTCCAACATGAGACGGCCAAGTACATGGACGGGATTGAGGCCGAGCATTGCTCACCAACGGATCACCATCGATAGACGTCTTCTATTCGTTCCGTGACTGCGTAGACGAGCGATCGATCGACTTACTTCCATATCGAACAATGTCAGATACATCCTGGAATTCTCCGTGGAAAGCTGTGTTGCAGGACTATCGTCACTGGGAGCTATGTACATACCGAATGCTCAGGCATCAATATTCTAGTCGAGTCAGATGTATGTAGGTACTTTAACTTTGATGAAACTCGTCTGACGAGTCCGCACCAAAAGTCATTTGAGTCGCATATGTGTGTATCGCTAAGTCCATCTTCTCACATATATACCCTTCTAAAATAGCGCCACACAGTTATATTTGCAGAAGATGACACTCTTCAAACGTTCATGGTCGATCATTGTTTTGAGAATTCCAACATAGAAAATGAATGTGAAGATTGTGAAAAGGGTGAAGTGCCAACAGCGAGGCTTCCTAGCTAACACTACCTACTCCATACATCCGAAAAATTTAAAGTTATCGTTGAGTCTTCCGGACAATGTGGGTATGGGGCTATCTGAGAGATACAAAGTCCCGATGCCAGATCATCGATTGTGCAAATCGATAAAACGGTGTCAAAACTTAAGGTTACTACAATTCAGCCAAAGTTCTGGACAGAACTCGAAGGCAACGTGAGGCAATACAGCCTTGCAGGAGACCAACGGGAATTACATCACTCTAATATATCCATCTATCCTCGACGCAAGTTTTAGATCACAAATCGCCTTGCTGCTAAGTAATGTCCAGGAGATGCATCATCCAGTCCAAGGACCAACGTCGACCAACGCGCATCAACTATCATGTTCATCACCATCCACCATCTCAATCGCCACACACCAAAAGATCCTCCCCCACGGCTCTGCGCTCGCACCGTCCTTCACGCGCTCGCAGCACACAAAGCGCACCGGCTGCCCATCCCAGTACTTCATCAGGTCAAATGACAGCCCGCCGGGGAGCTGCAGCGCCAGACTCGGCGCGAAGTTGATGAACCCATAGCAGAAATCCGTCGTAATGACGTCATTTGGCCCAAACCACACATCGCGCCGCTTCGCCTTGCACGCGAAGTGCGCGCGCCGGGCCGCGCTGGACGCGTCGAGGCGCCTGAGTTCGCGCTCGCGCTCCCGGCGCCGGCGGCGGTTGCGGCTCCCGCCGTCGGCGCTGTGGCGGTCCTCGTCGGAGTCGGATGAGTTGGCGTCCCGCCTGCGCGGCTTGCCCAGATGGACTTTGCGCATAGCTTGTTTGAGGCGCAGCGAGCCCGTGCCGCTGTTCTTGCTCGCCGCGGAGTGCCCCGAGCCGGAGGATCCAGAGGAGATGAATGACGCAGAGGAGCCCGAGCCAGTGGACCCCGCGGACGGCGGTCGGTGGAGCGTAGATACAGTGAGCTCGGGCGAACCGCTGGGCGATAGCGATGATTGGGAAGAGCTGATTCGGTGACGCGGCGGTGAGACAGGTGATGTGGTGATCGTGGGTATTGGGCTGCCTCTGTCGTCTAGATCAACGAGCGCCAGGTGTAAGTCCTTGGAGTCGTCTGTGATTGAGTATGGAGGGGGAAATTCTGGGACATCCAAGTGCGACGCGTTGGGGTCGATACGAGTATGGGTGAAGTTCGGCATCGTTGCAATCAGAGGCGAAAGAGCCCATGGCTTGGTAGATGACGTCAAATCGTGTTCTAGTGTTGGGTCTATATAGCTATATGTCGTACGACATTAGAACTAGATGTATATGAATGAAGAGATTTACGCACTGCATGAACTTCAAAACAGCGCTAGATCCCCATGGCAGCCTCAACGGCCTGTCGAACGTATTTCCAAAAAGTATGTCATCCGCCGACTGGGGCACTAAGAATCTGCCTGAGTAAAAATAAGGAGAACACTGTCAGGATCCAGCCTCATGCACACCACGCCCAAGAAAAAAGTCAATAAACCCACCTTGCACCTGGATGCTCCATGTAATGCCTGCCTTATCCTCTCTCTTGAAATATTCCGAATCGCGCACACGCCCTTGCTCGTCTGTCATGCCCTTGATGTGTGCCGCGATGCTGCCTTCAAATAGCGGCGAGGAGAGTGGATGTGCGATACCAGTGTTGACAAGGGAAGATATGGGCACCATGGTGTCAGGAGAAGTGCCAGCCAAAACACGTAGACGAGGTGCCATGGTGGGTTGAATGTCAAAGGGCAAGGTAAGGAGGGGTATCGAATGGCCGTTGGCAGGGTATGTATATTCTTTGTTGGGTGCAACTCGTCAGCGTCAAGTGGAGTTGGACCAAGATTCACAAGGTATATATGTATGGTGCGCAGTCTTGTCAGCTAGGACTTCTCGGCTGACTTGTGGTGCGAATGTCGTTCTGGTCTAAGGCGGGCGGTGCGCAATTCGGACGAAGGGAGTTGGGTAATTGTATTGCGTAGGAGCCGGTCCCAGCGCAGCACTGTAGGAAATTGCGAAGATATCTGTCTCAGACCAGTCTGATTCAGACGCTGATGATGGGGGCTCTGAACTCAGCCCGAGGTCTCCATACATTTGGACACACATACAAAGGAATGAAATCAGGTTGCAGCCTTCCGCACTCTGGTTGCTGCGCGTTCCAAAAATACATTGACGTATTTTTGGAGATTCACTTGATGATGGAAGTTAGCGGCAAAGAAACAATGAGACTGGGCCAGACGTTACGGTACAAGCTGGTACAAGACTCGAACGGCAATAACTAACCTGAAAAACACAGCAGGACACCATCTCCGTTGTGACGGAAAACAAGAACCAGACAATAATTTAAATCCGCGGTCGTTAAGCATCCGTGCCTAGGTGTGACATGTTGTCACCTTTCACATGTCACGGCCTGTCAAAGAGGACTCGTGCCAACTCGTGCCACTTGGAGAAGTTTGGCACACGATTCCAACACGATTCGTCGCTTGTTCGTCGCTGCAGCCTGTAGCAATGGACCAACCTGGTCCATGTCACATTATATATCAGAAATTCAATGCGTAAGAGGTATGTAAATACTCTATCTAGTATCTATTATCTAAAAACCAACTGAAAACCTAGTGAAAACCGCCGAGTGAAAAGAAAAACTTCAAGTCGAAAACGAATCCAGCCAAAATCCAGCAAGAATCCAGATCTCTCGGCGCTCGTAGGACCTGCTTTGCAGCAACACGCGAAGGCTCCAGCGAATTAATCACTCTTCGGATATGTATTCGTCCTGAGCAGCAAGATGAGTGATTTGCAAGATCTGTTTATGCTTGGTTTATGCACCTGAGAGTAAGATACTCACAATTATCCTGCTAAAGATACCACAGACCCGGGCGTGGGAGGTGAAAGACTGGTGATTGGCATCTTCGACCATCTCTCCTTCCAGCGCCAAAGCGCACTTCACATAGATCTCGTTTCTAATATCCCCAGAACTGCTCTTCCAAAACTCAGCATGTTCATCATTCAAATTCGGCAAGCTAGATTTATATGTGAGTATTCTTAGGACTGTAGAAGGAAAGGAATCTGTAAAGCTTAACTCACCTTTCATATTCCAGCCCTATTTCATAAAGTTCTGAGAAGATTAGCTTTTCCTTTAAGGCTTTTTCATGGTGAAAACGCAGAGAAAAACTCGTAGGCTCAGGAATCGACGCTACTATCAGGTATGCCGGCGCCGATCCGTCAAGTATACTCTGCACATGAAGCTAGATATCGATCAAAGGACATGAGCGTCGAGATGCTTGAAAATAACAAAACGTAGGAAGGGACATACAATCGCATTCATAAATTCATCCTCCGCATCCAGCATGAGTTGACTTCCCGTCTGCAGATGCTCTCGGCTATCCAGATGAACATCAGACACCCATACCATTCTTGCTTCGACTTCTTTCCTCGCTTGCTGGAAAACACTATATCTCTCTTCCCCGCCATATCCTCTCCAGCAAGAAACCAATTTCAAATATTCCACTGTGGTCTCATGCAATTCCGCTCCATCGGGCCTGAAATTCATATGGAGAAGCGTTAAATAAGTGCGCTGATTAGGATTCAAATTACGATGGACGTACATGATAACCTCGGGCGAGCGAGAGTCGATGTCTTTGGCCCGCTCATATAATGCCGCCATATAAGATGATCTCTCCTCATAGGTTCTGTATTGGCCATCTTGGAAGTTGATATGGAGGATTGCCTCAGGGGAATGGGTAATAAATCGACTCAACTCATCCACCTCTTATAAGTATCCTTATGCAGAGATCGACACAGTAATTTAACTTGATAAGTGTTCGCTAAGCTATAGCTTCAGATCTGCCCTGCACATCTTTCGGACGCTAAATCCGATTGGACCGGCGACGATCTCGCCCATATAGAACAATGGACCATGATCATGATAATGAGGAACACAAGACCGATACATGCAGTGGAGGTCAATCAGCCGGCAGCAAGTCAATTGTTGCTGAAGAAAAAAAGAACTTACTACTTTATTGTAATGGAGTGGAGAACCTCATGGCGGGCGATGTCTGGAGATTAGCGTCGTCTGCTCCACTGCAGCTTCTTGGAATCAATTGAATCTTTAGATTCCAATACTGAACCTTTCGAATTGTTATCGAAATGCGGTTAAATTCTTACGTATGTCGGTCACTCCGTACTACCACCGCACTATAGATCATTGAAGCGCAGGTTAGCGACATCCATTGTTCCTCCCAAAACATGAGTACCCTTTGCCCAGTACATTAATCCAATCTCTCCGTCGCTTAGTTCTCTATCTGTACATATTTTACGAGGCCCAGACGGTGATTGAAAAAAAAAAATATAATCCTAGAATTACATGATGGAGAATAGGCGCTCGTGACTCGTCGAATGGACTCATTAGCGCCTATCGGCGTCTCCACCTCCACATTTCATGCCTAAATGAGCACTTCAATTCCCATTTTGATGATGGATTGTTTCAGCCCAAATCTATGGTATTTACAGTTAACTAGCGGTCCCGATAATCTAAACGGCCATGCAATAAACCCCGGGCGTATTCCGGAATCCGTGCCCATTCATTTATCTTCATTTATCAAGGCTCTAAGGTCACTATGGACATAGCACGCGATTATGGCAGCACATTGCGTCAATACGCCGAAAATCACAACCGGTGAATATGACCATGCAAATGCCTCGAGGGCCCCCAGCAGCTTTTCGGATATCTCCCGGGTGCGGCAGCTTCCATGAAGTCTCCGCAGCCGGCGAGAAGGAGCCCATCCTCCGAGTACTTAAGTGGAACGCAGTGACTGAGTGACATCCATTCTGCGTCGAGGCTTTTATGCCACGGTGGGTCGCCTTGCGAAATGATGTTTCTTCACGGCGTGGAGAAGTCCTTGAGCGATTGATCACAAATAATAAGCTTGATAAATTTCCCGAAAGATGAAATGTCTTAAATCTGTGGTATGACGAACCAAATGAAAGGTTAAAGCAACTACGCCAAACGGAAAAATCCTTGGTACATTCTTTCAAAAAATCCGGAGATCTAGGTTTAGGGGGATCGACCTCATCATCAAAATGGACATTGATATTGCCGCTTTTTGCTTCGACATACAGCTGGTCGCCTGTCCACTTCGCGTCGTCCATCCATTCCGATGGGTCGAAATCGCCAATAAAGCTGCGTTTCGTGCGGTCCACATCGGAAAATTGGGTCTCTGATGCTTTCATGGCGCTAGACAATCGAATCGAGCCGTTGCCTGTTTTCAAATTGACGAGACCTTTAAATGAACGAGGCAGGTATAGTGTGACACGACCGTTGACTGAGGATGAGAAAATTGACATCGGAAGGCGGGTTGGTTAGGATTCGTGGAAGGTACGTCGTGCTGAGATGAGAAGAGTCAGAAGGGTCGCACAGTAAACAATATGAAAGAAAAGAATAAAGGAAGTAATCCTAACTTACCACCTTTGTCGTAACCGACCCATTTCTCGATGAAGTCTCGATAAAAACTCTGTTTCGCTGTTGTTGGACTTGGCTTGACGCTTCATTATTATGCGGCATAATGAAGATCTCGGCATCGACACTGCCGCTGTGGCTTTCCAGAGATAAATTCCTCCTCGTTTCCTCTGTTTCATTACCTGACAAAGGAGGCAGCATTGTTGGCGGAATAAGTAATGCAGGTTCGATTATCCATTCGCCTGAGATGCTTGAATTTGAGCGGAATAGAGCGACGAAATTAGAGGGCTTGATGTCTGGGAGAGGTCGCCGCGGCGATCCTTGAGCGTAGATGGGCTCGCTCTGTGAGGCCACTTGGGAGTAGTCGGGGGTGGATCCTTAGAGGTCGTTAGACTAGAACCATATTCCAGTAATAGCGCCATAGAGCACTCACAGACGAGTCTGACGAAGGAATCTCCGACTCAGACTTCAGCTTATTAGCTGGTTCGTTGGACTCTGATATGACGACCATGGCTGTAATGTGGAAGCAAGAGTAGGGCTCCCAATGCGCAGGAGGGCCAGGCTTTGTATTGTACTGTGCATTTCTGATGACAAGCCGCAGCATCTCACTAAGGCTAAGGCAAGCACCAATAGTGGACGTCAGGTGCGCTGTGCGCAGCCGAGATAGATACGCAGTCTACCGGATCCATTTAACTTGACTGCGGAGTGTGGGCTGGAATATCGATAGTAATGATACAGAGATTATAAAAGAGGACAGCATTGCACATCACAATTTTTAAGACACTAGCCGCTGACTCCTAGCGCCTGGCAGTACAGCTCATGCATGAAATCAGGCGCACGCGCGGCCCCACGCCGCACGGACTTCGCGCAGAATTACATCTTCTGTCAATCTTTCGATACAAGCGGCCTTGATAGTTACTGTCAACATGTCAACCCTACTTATGTGAAGCAAAGGTCAGAGGCTAGCTTGAACGAATAGGCGCTCGTCAGCCCAATCAGCGCCTATTGATGGCACGCGTCATAATTTCATTCTAAACTTGGATTAAGTATCGAACTTGCACTTCTGAATGCTGTGTAGAATGGGAGTGCACAACACTGACATAAATTCAAAAGAGCTATCCTGGTTAGTTTCCAGAGCCCGTGAATGGGCTCAGAATAGAGACAAAGACAGCTTGATCATAAGTCCAGCGCATGGATATCCGATATAGAATATATCTACTACTTCAATTCTAATCGTGTAGACGAACTCTATAGAATGTCGGCTTCCATTCATCATTAGTACCAACCAACCTTTCACCCAGACCAGACAGCCTGTTGGGAAAGTATGATGTTATATTAACGATCACAGGTAATAGAAACGGAAACCACTCACAGGTCCCGGTTGCACGTAGGTGGTAGGAATAGCTATAAAATAGCATGATTAGAGATTGGTCATGTAATATTTCCCGTTATTGGCTCACGATAATAGATATCGATCAAGATTCCGGGTTCCTATAACAAGAAAGAATCATATCCTGTCAAATAACCACTTTGGCTGAGCGTCTCACATTTCCAGTGTAAACTCCTGGGATGGCGACAAGAGGTCCAGGGGTGCCGCTGCCACCGCCGGTTACGTTGATCTGTGCGCAGCTGAGGTAGAATTGGGCTAGAACGATAAGATCATCAAATATCGTACTTCATGAGTTAATTACTTACCGCCTCCAAAAGTCGAAGCTGCATGTATGGCAATTTGTTCGAGGCGAACAAGGTATTGGCCAGAGGGAAGGGACTTAGGGAGGGCGAAGCTGTAGGATGCAGCTCTGAACAATATCAGTTTCATTTGGTCACCAAAAAAGAAAACGGGCATTTTACTTTGGGCTGGAAAGGTGATGGACGTGCCACCGTCGGTGACTGCCGAAATCTGGTAGACCTGTACAACGAGAACATTCGTCAATGGGGTAGACAGTAAGTATGGAAGATATGTTACCTTGAACCAGACAGAGCCACTTCCATCCCATGTGGACACATCCGTGCCGGATGGGGCCTTCGCCATGTAGACATTGATGACCTAAACACCACCTTTTAGTACCCCATGGTCGCATACGCTGGAATAGATTATCGGAACATACACCGGGATGGTAAACAGCCTGGCTGGCCTGGATACCAATGGTCGAACCTGCAGCGACCGTGGCTGTAGTAGCACGGAGAGTGGAGTATGCAGAGTTGTAGCACCTAAATCAGCGCTCGTCACATCGGTGACCTATTGTTTTATTGTATGAGTCTAGAGCTAGGAGGCCGTAGAGAAAACTCACAGGAGCGTTGCTCTGGAAGTTGTTAGTCTGCCTCACATCACTCCAGGCTGGAGTAACAGCACCATTGGCGATGAGGAGGGAAAGGTATCTGACACAATTCACTCATTTTTAGCTTCCTGCTCGAGAATCATAGTGAATTGAAGGAACGTACAGTGTGATGAAGCAAGAGTTGCAAAAGAGAGCAACACCGCTGTAAGGATCTTGCCAGAAAACATCTTGAGGACTACTAGAATGGTTCAGTAATCTTGTTTTGTAAGTGTTTCCGAGGGCATCTTATAGTCGCAGAAAGAGCTCTCGAAATACTGTTCCAGCATATAATCTCTGACCTACATAGTGTCGCCATGATGGATTCGTCATATCCCTGGCCTTCTTTTCTCTCCGCGCGCTATTTTAAAGCGCCTTTCCGTCCAATAGGAGCTCGTTCATGGTTCTGGGTCTCCGAGATCTCAACGAAACTGAGGCCATGTGGCAGAGCTTCACCCTAAAGGTTGAGTCGGTTCCTAAGCAGTCGAACGGAAAGGGATATTCCTCGGGCTCCACGAGTGATCAAAAAGCAGCAATTGGGGTTTGAATTAGCATGTTGATCGAAGGCGGGTCAGAATTGCGGGTTCATGAGAAGATAAACAGGTCACAAGGAGTCTGCAATGAGCTTCGTGTATACATGGGTGCAAGCAAGGTGCAAGTAGTCAGCAAGCGAGGGCACCTGGTCCACTGGGTAAGACTGAAGACTGTAGACTGAAGACTGGCAAGTTCCGGTGCCGTGCGGATGCCGCTGCCTGCTGCTCTCGGCACTTTCGGGATGTTTGACCTCCTCTGTAATTCCTTTTTTCCGAGGCACTTCGTCGCCGCCACTGTCGTCGGTCCACACGACGTCACACGACGCCTGTTCATTTCACCGGCCATATACGACGCGCCTACGTCTACCCCCACCACCGACTCTCGCTCGCCGCGCCCGCATCCACTCCCACCACAGTTGTCAACTCGCGGTGACCATCCACTACCATTGCGCGCTCCTAGTCGCCACCACGCGCAGAAGCTCGGAAATGCATACAAACATTTACGCCCACGACCAAGGTGTCCGGGAGGTACGAAGGAGGTGTGAGGAGCGGAATGACGTGTCGTCGCCATCTCGCCTCACAGGTCTGTCCCCTCCCCTGTTTGCAGCCACTGCTCGCTGACGTGACTTGTCCCGACGCCAGTGCAATCCCGCTTCGGCCTGCCCACCTCGATTCGCCGCCTGCCCTCCTCCATCCGCTATGCCCGTTTCCATTCGCCACGCAACAGTCACATCCGCCCCGCCGCTGTTTCGCCCGAATGCCGCCCAACATCAATTTGCACCGCCCACCACGACTCGCACCACGCCCGCCTCGAGCAGTTGTGCGCCCGAGCTCGCGACCATCCGGTTTGGCCGGGATAATGCGAGGGCACCTTACGCGCCACGATGACGCCGCATGTGTTAGGCGAAATCGGCGGGTGTTCCCAACTGACACCGTCCGGACTTATTACATGCACATCACCCGTCGCCGCACTGTCACTCGCGGGCCCTAGCAGCGCCCCGCCCAGGCGCTCGCACTGTAGCTGCACGGCCGCATCCCGCTCGTCGGGCGAGTGCGGGCGGTCCTGCTCGGCGTGGCTTGGGCGTGGCGGTGCCTCGCTGCCCCCGTCGGCACTGCTTTGCACCCGTTGGATGCACCTCCCACCCCCCTGCACCGTCTGTGCATACAAAGGTGCTGCTCGTAAAGCAGTTCCTGCGGTGCAAAGACGCAAGAGGGGGGGTTTTTGATCTACATTGAGGGTGCCCTCCGGGCAACTCTACAGATCTCGGATGTCCACGGCCCCAACGACAAGCACATTTTTAAACCGTCTACATGTTCAAAGAGGCTGCATGCATTGCAGCCTCTGCGGCATCGAGTTGGCATCGAGACGCTTGACCCTGGAGGTGCGGTGCTTGATGGGAGCGAAGACCGTGTAAAAAACATTAATCCACAAACAAGATAGTATGTATGGATGGTTTACGAGGACTGACAGCGATCCATGCCTCCCGCCTTTGAAGTGTGCTCGGTGTTCTGTCAGCAACAACATTGGTCATACTGGAAGCCTCTGCGAACGCTGCAGCCCGCGGCACCTTACGCAGTTGGCGATGAGGAGTCCACTGTCCGGACAACCAAACCAATGACCTTCGCTAGTTTTCGAGGATGGCACCAACCATGAAACCGTGGTATTACTCCCGACGGCTGCCTACTTGTCGAATTTACAAACTCATGGATCACCATTTTAATGTAGAAATTTGTTCAAATTGATTGCCATGAAGATGTTATTTACAATCTACATTACTCATGAAATTGCACTAGAAGTATAAGTTTTGTACGAATGAAGGTGGAGAGCAAGGAACAAGGCAGAGTACACCGCTGATTTTCTGCGCAGTTGACAAGAACACATAAGACGGAAACGGGTACTTAGACGGTGTTGAGACGGTGATCCTGCGGTGATCTGTGCAGTGCGTATGCGCGGCGAGGCGCGCTGAGGCGCAGGCCGACGCCATGCCGTTGTTTGTTTCGTCTGGAGGTAACCGGGTATCAGGTGTGCCGAGTCTCCGAGTCCACAGTCTACAGTCTTACCCGGCGGGCCCGGTCTTCTGCAGCAAGCGGTGAAAGAGAGTTGAGGTTAAAATTCGGAATAGGCGGTCCGGAATCCGGATGCGCGTACTGCAAGCTACTTACAGAATATATAATGTGCTGTGGTTCTGCTGTGGCTTGGCTGTGGCTTAAAATACGCCATGCTTTCCATAGCGTAAATAATAGCTAGAGAGTTTAGCGGCCTCTGCACGAACAGATAGTCTTTGGAAATACAAAACACTGGAGAACCCACAAAAAGACTTAGGCTCTATGTGCCAACGAACTAGAAGCAAAAAGGGGACGAATGGGTCAAGATAGACAAAGACGGCATAACTACAAGTACAGTATCCGATATAATTCGGCTAGGTTAGATTTGAGGTAGATGGGGTTCTATCGAATTGCCATTATCGGCACTAATGAACCTTTCACCCAGACCAGACAGCCTATTGGGAAAATATAAAATTAGATTAGTACCGCGCAGATATAATAAGATGCAGAAAATACTTACAGGTCCAGGTTGGACGTAAGTAGCAGGAATGGCTAGAAAATAGGAATGTTATCCGTTAGAAATTGACCTATGAACTGATTCCCATTATTAGCTTACGGTAGTAGATGTCAATCAAGATTCCGGGTTCCTATAAGGGAATAGAATTCAAATCCTGTTAGAAATCAATGGGATTCAACGTCTCACATTTCCAGTGTAGACTCCTGGGATGGCGACAAGAGGTCCAGGGGTGCCACTTCCACCGCCAACGACGTTGACCTGCGCACAGCTGAGGTAGAATTGAGCTAGAACAACAGGATCAGTATATTTATCGTAGAGAGTCAAATTAGTAGCTTACCGCCTCCGAAAGTCGATGCGACGTGCAAGGCAATTTGCTCAACGCGGACGAGGTACTGGCCAGAAGGAAGGGCCGTGGGGATGTTGAAGCTGTAGGACAGAGCATCTAAACGACGAAATCAATGCTTAGTAGGGATCCAGTCATGATAGACAAAACAGTATATAATCACTTTGAGAAGGGAAGGTGATGGTAGTTCCACCGTCAGTAACTGCAGAGATTTCGTAAACCTATGTCATAGCATTGAGAAACACGACGTCAGTTGAAAGAAATCGAAGTTCAAGGAGACACTTATTACCTTGAACCAAACGGAGCCGCTTCCATCCCAGCCAGTCACGTTGCTGGGGGCCTTGGCCATGTAGATGTTTACAACCTGATGTTCAGAAGTAAGCACCGACTATCCATCGTCGTCAGAGATATCACTGAGACGTACACCGGGGTGGTAAACGGGCCCGTTAGCCTGGATGCCGATAGAAGATCCAGCCGAGACGGTGGCCGTGGCAGGCTCATAGGTGGGGAAGTCAGAGTTGTAGCATCTCAAGTCAGAACTAGTAACATCGGTGACCTGTTTTTTATTATAATGAATTTAGATTTGAGGAGTCAGTGGATAAAAGCTTACAGGGGCATTACTGTCGTAGTTGTTTGTCTGCCTCACATTGGCCCATGCGGCTGTAACGACGCCATTGGAAATGAAAGAGGGGAAGGTGTCTAATGAATTGAATTACGTCTTTCAGTAACGATTCGAAAAAGACGAGAAAGAGATCGACGATCGACGTACAGTGGGCCGAGGCCAGAGTTGCGAAAGACAGCAACGCCGCAGAAAGGATATTGTTAGAGAGCATGCTGAGGATCGCTAGAGGAGTGTAGTTCACCTTGTTCTGAATATGTTTCGCAATTGCAAGTGCCATTTTATACTCGCAAAAAAGATGCTCAAAAAAAAACTTTAAGCATGTAGCATTTGCTCTGGCGTCATCGTCGTATTTTCGTCGTATTCCTGAGCTTCTTTTATCGCTGCGCACTTATTTAAAGAGTCTCCATGCCCAATAGGAACTTGTCTCTGGTACTAGCCCTCCGAGATCTTGACGAAGTTGAAGACATGTGCCAAAATTGCAGGCTAAAATTTTTCGGCAGCCTAAACGCTCGGTCGGAAAGGGATAATTCTCGGGCTTCAACAGGCTCTAAAAGTAGTTCAAAAGCATGAACTCGCATTTAGAAATGGTGTTTTGGTCGAGAGGAGGCCCGAGCCGCGGCATGTAAGAAGGGAACAAGGTCACAGGGGATCGAGATTCGAAAGTCGGCACCGTGAGATGCAAGCGCAGGAGGTAGAACAGGCAATTGTTCGGAAAGGACGGTTTGAATGGGCATACTGTTAAGCTACAGACACAGAAAAGCCCTTTATCACAGGGGGATCAGAAGTCGGCACCGTGAAGGTATGCAGGCGCAGGAGGTGAAACAGGCAGATGTTCGGAAAGGAAGGTTTGCATATGCATACTGATAAGCGATAAGACCCATAAAATCCCGTACAACATGCTGTGAGCTTCAAGCAGGCTTCAAGTACGCCATACTGTGCGGCACGCTATTGGCGTATATAACAGCCAAGGATTTCAATCCTTGGATCCAGAAATTTGCATAAATCATGAACCGCGGCTCGGTTCAACACGAAAAGAATGCATCCAGCTCCAACGATACCCTTCAGAAACAGGAGGGAAGGACGATTGAGGGCGTTCCGAGTCGAACAGAAGTGTCATCGCCTAGGAGTTGAAAGTGCGTTGAGTCGGTTATAGGCACAAGTAACTTCCTCGAATGTTTATATTGCGCGTATAACACCAGTAGTGGTGATGTAAGTAGCATCGACGCCCAAACGTAGACTGGTACGGGTAGAGCCTTCACAGGCTGATGAGTAAGACCAAGAAGTTCAAAGGAATGTTGAGAAATGGAGGCATTCAAGACTACCAAGACTTGACCAAGACTCAAGAGCTTATCAAGAGCCCACAAATCAACCACAAATTCAACCTAAGCCAAGAAACGAGCTCAGTGGGCCGGGATAAAGCTCGTTATCTAGAACTGAAGGAAGATCAGGGAAATCAGAACGAGATATTTGGACTGTCCTTCAGATTGCCTTCAAATTGGATGTGGTTGACGAGAAGGTTTGGTCTTGGTTTGGTCATTGTTGTGTCCGCTGCCACTGTCGACGTCCAGCGACGTCCAACGTTCATGCACATGTTTAGCCAGCGCCATTCACATTCTGAAGATGTTAAGATAGTTGTCTTCACGGTGTGAGATGGCCGAGCGGTCTAAGGCGCCAGACTAAGGACCAGGGCATTCGATGCCCACCAGTATAGGTACTCACGTGCCCATTAATTACGTAATCTGGTCCTCCGGGGCGAGGGTTCGAATCCCTCTCTCATCAACTTTTTGACCTTTGTTTTTGCTCTAGATGCTTTAATACGTTGCTGGATAAAGGTAGAACTGCAAAGCAAGATCACCTTTTAGTTTTTTTTTTTGAAAGAGAAACCAAAACCCTGCTGAACAGACACTAGATGGAAGCGTTCGTCTTCTGGTAAACCGGTAACCAGTGATCGAGTTCCTCTATCAAAATTTTATTGTAAGTACAATCCGGGAGGATTTAGGTTGACTGATCTACCCATCCCTAAACGTCTGACGCCTTGTCCAGAAATTTTTATACTGGTCCAAAGAGGCGGGTTTGCCCCAATCTTGCATGTATATCATTTTTTTGCGGAAACAATCATAGAATCGGAACGTGGAAGGCAACCCTTGATCAAGCCATTTACGAGGATGAGGATGAGGACTGAACACTGCGCAAAACACACATGTCATATTATTTGTCATTTATGGCGGATTTTCTGAAAATTGTCTTCAAATCCACTCACCGTGAAAGGAATTGATCCTCTCGTTACGCAAACCTCGGGGCAGCAAGGACACCATAACATGCCCGAGTGGTGATTACAGTTTGTCTACAATCAAGAAATTAATGAAATAGAGCCACATCTTCGTCAACACTGCGTCGATAAAACCCGGTATCAAGAAGATTACCACGTTGCCAACGCACGCTTCGCCACGAAAGGTAGTATCAATATACTTAGTTGTCACTGAACCCAATCCTTCCAGCGGAAAGAACTTCGCGGAACCATTGAAGAGTATCACAGAACCAAAGAGGATCGTAGGACGATCGAAACCGACTCCGTGAAATTTTTCTTTTCGAATTCCTTATTCACTACCAACTCATCCTTACAACCTAGGATGATGACGAGCAGGCTTTTGATACGGCGACGGACACCATTAGCGTGGGTGTCTTTGACTTTTGCCTTTTCAATCTTCGTGATTTGTGCCATGTCTAAACACATAACTTTAGACACAGACCTCTACCAATAACTCCAAAGCAAGAAACCGTTGGCGACATACGCCAACATATTACTCAGAATTGCCCAAATGCTGGAGCTGCGGAGTGACCTTGATTTGACTGGCTATGAGTTATGTGCATGAGCGCTCTCCTGGCATATGGATGGATGTCTCGAACTTGAAATTCCTTTGCCTGCCTTGTTGCTTGGAAGTGACCAACCAGGTAAGATTTTTTTCTATGTTTGGGAACGCTGCGCGAACAATTTTGCCAGCCAGCAGGCCAAGGGCACCTTAACAGCCTCAAGGCCCTTATCGAGCTCGAGCCTCCAGTCGACGACTCGAATGTGTCTGTACCCGTCGTAAATTTGGAGGAAGACGAAGCAGACATTTTAAATGTCCCTCTCCCAGATCTCAAGTTTGCATTGCTTCAGCAATACTTAAATCCGATCTTTCAGGACCGAATGATTGTTACACGAGAGTGCGTATATATTCCTATATTGCTTGCTGTAGACGCTCATAATTTTCCAATAGGCTAATGTCTTGGAAGGATCGAGTCCATTGACTAGGTAGGAGAAAGCACAAGCGGTAGGCATAAAATTCTTCATTCGTGTCGCAAGGTGTCGCAGACACTCAAAGGTTGATGGAAATCATGGAATCCGAACCCCAGAGATAAACCAGGGGCGAGGGTTCGAATCCCTCTCTCATTGAAGAGCCTGACATCGTCGTGGTGCTTATGCTGGAGCTGCTGCGGCGGCATGCATACAGCTTTAACCACCAAAGTGATCAATCGAATCATACGCGGTGACGTCGGTGCCGATGCACGATGTCATCGATACATCTTCAAGATAAAAACGCCTGTCCCCTGCATTATACCTCAACACATTCAATAATCCCCCACCCACCGCCTCTAAATTTATCATGTCTAGCTCATCTGCATCAACCAAAAAGCTCACTGACCACAAGATCCTCATCTTCGACGTATACGGCACCCTCGCAGTGAGTGCCTTCCTCCTCACCCTTTGCACCTCGTCTATCTTCAGTCTAAACTTATACGCTCTCGCTTTCGCTTTCATTACTGCATTTGCTTCTACTTAGGACTGGGAGTCAGGAATATTCACTGCGCTCCAGCCGCTCCTCGCGCGCTACCCCGCATCCAAGAGCTGGACGCGCGCCGAGGCCCTGTCCGCGTTCATGTCGGTGGAGGGCGATTTCCAGGCGCAGTACCCAGACATGCTGTACAACGAGCTCCTAGCAAAGCTGCACGCGACCTTGGAGGAGCGGATCAAGGCCCTGTCTGGGGGTGGCGGGCAGGAGAGTATCAGTGCAACGCTGGCGACCACAGACCCCGCAGCCGCCTCGACCGCCGACGCCGGCGCGTCAACCTCTGCTGCAGGCGCGACCGCGCCGGGGGACGAGGACGCGCACACGGCGTTCGGCAACTCGATCCAGCACTGGCCAGTATTCCCCGACACCGTCGACGCGCTGCGCCGCCTCGCGCCGCACTTCAAGCTCGTCGTGCTCTCCAACGTCGACCGCCAGTCCTTCCGCTACACGCACAGACTCCTCTCGGAAGGCCCCTCCGAGGCCGTCGCGAACGTGACCTCCCAGCTCCAGACGTACACCTTCCCCGACCCGAACCCGCACAAATACTGGCACCCACAGGCCGCGCCGGGCTCCAGGTCGCCCTTCACCCTCATCATGACCGCGCAGGACACGGGGTGCTACAAGCCCGCGCTGGGCGGGTTCCGCGCGGCCCTCGATTACTTCGCGTCCCAGCCAGCGCTCTTCGGGGACCTGCAGGCTGGGCTGGGGCCAGGCGAGCAGGTCAGGGACAAGGTGCTTTCGGTGGCTCAGAGCTTGCCGCACGACCACGAAGCCGCGAGCCGGCTGGGCATGCGCAGCGTGTGGATCGATCGACAGGCAGCGGTGACTTGCAATGTTGCACCTGGGGGGCCGGGCGCGAAGCAAAAGTGGACGTGGAGGTTTGAAACGCTGGGCGAAATGGCAGATGCGGTGGAGAAGGAGCTGCAAGAGAATTAGTGAGTGATTGAGCGATGTAAATATAATGCACTACAGTTTCAAGTGTTAGTGGAGCCCGTATGCTGAATCCTGAAGGAGAATAAACTGCTTATCGAGTCTCAAAGAGGAAAAGAGAGTGAATGTCAGACAGTGTAGACTCAAATCCCGACATACCTATTTTTTCTTATCACTTGAGAAAATATCAGCTCGAATCCAAACAATCACGGCCTTTATCGTGTATGACATTGTCCTGATCCTCGTCGCGTAATGAGCTTGTGAATAAGCTGACTCCAGCGAAGGAAGAAATGTGTTCGAGCACGCGATAAGCTTTATCTAGCAAGCCTGACATCGCCATTTGGTGATAAGCGTGCATCTGCATATGACATGCCGCCAGTTTATATGCGCGTTGACAGCAGTGCTGATTGTCTGTCTGGCGCTGGCTGTCTTGTCAGTGAACGACATTCGCGGTTAAGGAACAATGGATACGATATTTCAAGAGACAGGTATGCAGTCGATCTCCGAGGAAGCCAAGAAGACCGAGTGCGCATGTTCGCGTTGATACTTGACGAGCATTTTTTTCACGCTGCTCTTTCTGTCTTGAAACTTGACGAAGCGAATTCAAGATGACATACATGTGATCCGTCGTAGATGTGATATCATTCAGATGGAATACACGGTTCTTCTGCGTCTTCTGAGCTTTGCGAAGCAAAATACATCACTTCCGTAACCTAAGCAAGGAATGTCATCAGTAAGGGTTTTCGCAACAACGTAGGATCTGGTGTCCAAAACGACCAACGCCATCCCATCAGCTTTCCGTTCTTGACCAGAGCCCAAACGGTTCCTTCTGACTGACGCGCCAGAAGAGTACGCTGGATGGGCCACAAAGTCTGGGGTTTCACCGAGGACGCCTGGGGGCGTGCCTCTCCAAGGGTGTGATGTTCGCATCATATGGGATTGTGGTTGGGCGGCGAAAAAGCAGAAGAAGGGAAGAAGATAGATGCGACGAGGACGTACGTTCTTCCAAAAAGCTACGCCAGGATTTTCCAGTCAAAAACATTAGGAGGTATCCGGATCGAAGGGATGCTGGGGACGTTTCCCGATAAACAGGGTGACTTGGACGAGTTAAGCGTCTCGGAAGAGCACTTCTACTTTATTTCTGGACAGACATACGGCTCTGCGCTTCGATCTTGGGTTCATCGTCGTCCAGTTGCTTGCGGTATTTTTTCCAGCGCGTAACCTGCCAACGACGCGTATGTTCCAGACGCGCTACATGACTCTTGCGTCGGTTTTGTTCAAGCTACCACGGGAATGTTGTGAGGAGGATAGCATTGGAATTCTTGACATGTCAAACATTCGAACAGGAAGATGATGCCATTGCCAATGCTGGCAACCACAAACACAAGAAGAGATGTTTTGTTTGCTCTTGCGTGTCAATATCATTGCGGTCCGTTACCCGGAAGCGAGGTAGCAGTCAAGCGTCAGTGTCCAGACCCAATCCAGACCACGCAAGTTTCTCTGCTGAATACCAGAGTATACCACTTCTTTGTTCGATGCACAGATCTCGGTGACTGTTTCGGAATCCGTCTCATCACTACTTAGATGCTCACAAGT
Source organism: Pholiota molesta (assembly GCA_014925825.1). NCBI lineage: Eukaryota > Fungi > Basidiomycota > Agaricomycetes > Agaricales > Strophariaceae > Pholiota > Pholiota molesta. Next base: position 225,588 of record JACGCK010000029.1, read on the forward strand.
AGAAAGAACAAAACAACTCGCGAAAAAAGATCGAACTCCGGCACCTTCTAGCTTCTCAATATCAATTGTACCACACGTTCAATATATAGATAAGCGGCATTATTCGATAGAATAATAGAATGGAAAGCTACAGCAATGGGCATAGAATATTGCGACGAGAGAGGTATATTACTTATATTACTTCGATGGATCGATCACAGGGGACAACCATTCTGCATGCGGTGATTATGTGTGTACAAAACAGATGCGAGGGGGATGAAAGAGGAAAGCGATGATGGCTGCACCCGCCTCACCGATGATTAACGATAGCCGAAGCCCAACTTGTCAAAAACGCTAGACGAGCGCTGAATTCGGTGAGCGAGTGCCGCTGGGCTTGACAGATGGGACGGAGATGAGGTGGCGGAATAATGGCGAAGAGGGTGTGCAGATGTAATGCTGTGCGCCGGCCAATGCTGGTGGGAAACGGTGTTGTGATGCGAAGACGGGGACTCGCTGGATGACAAGACAAGGATGTGTGACATATGTCAGAAACGTATGTATGTGGGTAAGAAAAGCAAGGTTTGGAACATAGAAATAGATGCCAATAAATAGAGTAAAAGATATCCACGGAGAAAGTGATACAGACATAACGTTGGCCAACGTTCTGTATTCCCGCATATCTGCAAGCCCGAAGTGGAAAGGCATATCTAGTTAGTAAAACAGTTGGATAGAAGATGTGAAGTAAGAGAGCCCCAATAACCTAGAGAAATAAGAAGAATCCCAAAAATAAAACCAAGAGAATAGAAAGGAATATATCATGATGCGTAATCCATCATCAGCCACCCGATGATGCCCACTATAGCAGTGACAATCCACAGAGGGCGGCCCAAGGTAGGCAGTGCTTCGCTGGCAACAGATGTCTGCGCGAAGCTAGCTCCGCAATATTGGACAGTGAGCTTCGCAGTGGGGTCGTACGTCGCCGAGAGGCCGGTGAGCAATGGTTCTTGGCTGGGATTTTTCAGTGCAGACGCAAAGACGCCCATAACGCTTTTAGAGCATTGCGAACACGTAGGCACCGTCGAGTTGGGCACTGCTATACCAAGTGGTAGGGCGTAATAGTACGAATCAGCCGGACTTGCGCTTCTGACGGCGTCGATGTAACAGTAGGTATTGCTAGTGGGATCCGCTTGGCAGCCTACATCATACATCACACCGAAAGCTTGCAGCGCTGGAAATTTCGAACAGTGAGCATTGATAACTATCACGACATATTCTTGAACGTACCTGTAAGAGTGCTACTAGCTATGGCGTTGCCGTCGTTCAACTCCTCGCTGCAGGCTGATTGAAGTGCCCCTGCAAACCAAGCCATGTTTGATTCGCATTGAGAGAGCCCAGGAACCGTGTTACATGTCCCATAAATGATTGAATTCATGAGTGTGAGATTAGTTTGAGCCTATTGACCAAAAACATTAGCAAGGTGTTAGGGCGTATATCAGTTTAATCATACGTTGATAAAGGCCTCAGAGTACTGCAGAAGCATCGAAAACGGGCGACATTGGCGAAAGGGTAGAGAATTAGTCATGTTGGAAAAGAAATTAGAACATGATAAACTCGAGAAATTTTGAGCGATGCCGCCGTCGAAAGGTTGTGGGAAAGGTGTTGGCAACGGTGGAGGGGATGATGGAATTGAAGGAATAGGTTGAGATGATACAGGAATCGCAGTCGATGAAGGAGTAGGTGCAGTCGATGTCGTGGTCGCTGTAGAGGGGGGGGAGCCCAAGCTCGCTCCTGAAGTCGTCGTCATTTGGGTTTGCGGTTCAGGATGTCGTTTATGATGCCGCCAATTTGAGTTTTCTTCTTGACCATGCCACGAAAGCGGCATCATAGGCTCTGCTGTTTTCTCCACGACACGATTTGCGGCATAGCTCATTCGCGCGGTGACGAAGATAACCAGAAGCGGTATCAGTATCACAGCCATTCGAAATCTCCGCCCAATATATCGTTTGGATGCCTGAGCGGAGGCGTAGCGTTCCTGGTGGTCTAGGGAAAGGGGCTCAGGAGGAACAGAGTCCAGTTCCGTTGGTCGTGTGGGCTGAGGGGAAGGTGGTGGGGTGAACATAGCAAATATATAGTCCTGATCTCAAAGGATCAGCAAAAAGAGTGTGAGGGCAAAAGAGTGTAGGTCAAGGAAGCGAAACGTGTGATATCTTGAATCACCACAGCTTCAATTCTATATACTGCATCATGCGATGAGTTGGCAGTGCTATACTTGTCGAAATGGGGTACAAACTCACTGTGATAGCAGGATGAGCAGACTGCGGATAAAGACAGCACCCAAGCGGTCGAGTCTAAGTCTCTCCTTTGTCGTGGACGTCAATGTGCAGACGTCGTTGCTGGCTACGTCCCCCGAAAGACAGTGTGAACATTTTCTATATTTTTTGATTTGTCTGATAGAAATCCAATGACAATCCAGGTCCTTACCGAATTCTCGGTAACTGACAGGCACCATCAAAATAGGTCACGTATTGCTTGATGGACCAGGGCCCGGGGCTTACCGCGGTGTCGGCAAATTCGGCGCTTCCCCTTCACCTTGCCTCACCTTGCGCTCACTCAACGTTCAACGCTCACTAGCGCTCACTGCTCATGCCTTAGGCGTCAGGGCATAGTAAAAATACTGTAACTTCTTATGCTATTTTGTTACTTATGAACACTCCTATATGAACTTCAGAGTACTCACCTTTAATGATGTGCCCCTCTTGACCTCGTATTCTTCGGCGCTTATGCCAAGTCACTGGCTGTGAATGAAACGCGAGCCGCCCAACAGTGGAATGCAGGGCGCTCCTTCAGGCAGAGTGAATGTAACATTAAAGTATCCAATCTATCCAATCATCCAGAACCCACAACGAAATCAAATACGTTACGGTATCGGAACCACAGATTGATTTTCTCTTTCGTCCAAGCTGAAGTCAATCATCCAAGAATCATCTGAGGTAAACCATCGAAGCGTTCAAAAAGCCCTGCCGGGGACATCAAGCTGGTTTACAGAACTTTATTATATATAGCTACCATTTCATCTTAATGACGCCTCTGATGTCTTTAGCTCTCGGGCATAATGATCATCTTAGATCGAACGGCCACAGATGTCACTTCCAGCGTTAGAAAAGGAGGGCTCCTTTTGTTCTTTAAAATTACGTATGCGACTGAAATAACAAGGACCCTAAAACCGAACGGAATGCTCGATGCAGTGAAGATTCCGCCACATATTATAATATGCAATTGGGGTATGGTTTTCCGCGGTTTTTGAATACACTTTGCCCGCATCAAATATCCCTCTTGCAGATTATATTTCTTGGAGATTTCTCATTCTATTGGGTCAATTTCGAAAATTTCAAGCAGCACTTTGAATTTTCGCATGTGTTCTCAGGTAAGTAGCTACTTGTCCTGGACTGGTGCATTCTTGTCCATTGTTACCGCGCGATACAGTTATACTAGATGCACCACTTCGCGATCCGTATGATGGACACTGCCTATAAGTATTGATAGAAATGCTGTACTTTAAACTTCGGGTGAGAAATTACTTGCAGCGTTTAGACTAGAGATCATGGAGATTCAGGTCTTGACATTTGACTTAGACAAGCTCTACGGTAAGACGATCTGGAACTGTAAGCTCATTAGCGGGTATTGCATTCGGAAATCTGACATCGACCGTCATTACTTAATATTTTTTTCTTTTCTGACAAAATTTAGAGCTCTGCCAGTGAAGCAGTTGAGTGCAAGATATATATTTACTTCTAATAATGATTCCTCTACCCACAATACAAAACTCTGATGAAGATATCTATTTCTCAATCGCCGCCAACAAACAAATCCTCGTTAGACGACAGGTCCTCCTCCTAGATATACTTATAATAAACGGGAAAGGGGTCCGCAAAGCGGCCATCAACGCACCGATGGCGCAATATATCACCTACTGACCGCCGATGATTATAGCATCATTGCCAGCCCCGTTTTTGCGTGCTGCGATTCCGAGTCCGTTGATGAAGTCGAGAGCACGCCGGCTGCTCGCGGCCTGCTGCGTGTGTTGCGCATTTTTGCTGCCCGACGGCGCTGGAATATTAGGCTTCGAGGCCGCGTTGGATGGGGGCGAGTTGCGAGAGGAGCAAAGGGACCCACTGCTGTGAACGACGAAAGTGCGGCGCGACGAGGTGTGGAGCATGGTCCGCGTCCTCCTACGGATTGGTCGACGTGGATGCCAGCATTATCGCCGACTCTGCCTTTTAGAACGCTTTTTTTGCCGTGTACATACGAGATTGCTGACGCTACGCAAGTAAGCACGGTCTCCATGTATCGATATTTTGGTGGATACTGACCGATTTCGTCTGATTTTCTGCAGCAAAAGATTGGAACTGCCATCCTAGTCTTCGCCGCTAGACGGAGACGCAGTACAACTAAGTATGACGGTCGTTTTGTCTAATTTTTGGGGGAAATTACCTTGTTTAGAGGGTTTGTCCGCGTCTAGCCGTCCGTCAACCCCACGTTGTTGGGACTTGTAACCGATGTTGTGAAAGTCGCTGACAATGCTTGAGTTCGTTTAGCAGTGGTGCAGATGTGTTTGCTGGATTCCTGTCGAAGGCGAATGCCCTGGATGAGTTCATAGGGTCCATGCCTGCCGATTGCAAGCGCAGGGATGCTGCGAGCTAAACAAACAACGTCCTCGAATTTTGAGATGCGCCGGTTCGCCGCTGATAGTTCAATATCTTGCGATCTATGAACGCCACTTATGAGCAGAACAAGTGAGTATGGGCGATAATAGGTCATGTTTAGAGTAAACATACCTATTTTCTGCAGATACGAACGCCCGTGTACTCGCATGTGCTTCAGACCATGCCCGTCAACTATGAGCCTTACAGCCCCGGAGAGATTTTTTCGGAGGGCGAGGGCGAGATTTGGGCAAAATCGACGACTCCCATGAGTTTGCGGTTTCATTGTGGGTATTCATTGAGGGCCAGCCAAATTGGAAACTCATAGATACAGCTGATTACGGCTCTACAGGGTGGCCGACATATTCTAGGCCATGGAATGACTGAGTAGAGTATAGGCGATGCAGCATAGGTTCGAGGATGAGACGAAGATGAGATGCTGCACATTTACGCAAGGGAATGTGAGGTGGGCGACAAGGAAGAACAAGTAAAAAACCCGCACGTTGATCAAGTCGGAGGATAACTCTACGCGCCTGCTCAGATTCCCGCGGAAGCGAGTATCAGAGCAGGCGCCGCGAGATTATCTCGACGCCCACACCCAAGACCATCCCATACAGCGCCACCTCGAGCCCTCTTTGATCGCTGCCACGTCGTTAAGCTCCCTATACTGTGGGATGTGCGTAGATGCCACATCTGTCCTCAATGGACTCGGCGCCCCTGCCAACGGGTTGGAGAAGTTGAGTGCACGCTCCTCGATTTCGCTACTGAAGCGGAAGACCCGAGCCAGATTCCTAATCACAGAAAGTCGAGCTGGCTCCTTGTCAGAGCGAGGGGAGGCATCGGCGGCGATAGGTTTGAAACGAGGATCTGGTGGCCGTGAGGAATCCAGGTTCTTCAGCACACGCATAAAAATTTGCACCCCAAATGGCTGTGGATATGGACGCCTGGAAAGTCACGAACAAAAAAAATCCAAGGGTAGACCTATGGCGCAAAGAAGAGAGCCTGAGTGGGGTGTTGCCATGCGCATTCTAAAAACGGCCGCTGATGTTAGCCTGTAGCAAAATCGTACTTCATATGTGTCAATGACTTAGCACCATCTGAATGTGTGGCCAGTGAATGTGAATTGCCGTTGATGCAATGACTAGCGAGGCAAGACAAACGAACGCATCAGAGAGCTTGCAAGGATCATCGGTGTGCTCAACTTGAAGGTGCTTTGGGTAAACATGCCGATGCCGTGGGAAACCATGGGCAAGACTCAACTTGAACTTGACCACTCCGACGGTCCGACCAAACTCCCACCAGCTCCCACCTCGAACTCCAAGCTCAAAACCTCAGCGAGCCCCAGCCTCGCAAGCGTATCTCTCAAGATCTCAACTATTTCCTAGAATTTCTTCGGATTGCATAGCCCCATGTTTCGAGGTCTCGTTGAGGTGTACCACCTGCATCACCCCGTCTTCACGCACTTCAACACAAGGATAGTGCAGGCCAAATCAGACGAGCTGCCTTCTGAAGCAGGAAATACAAAAGGACAATCAGAGGCATCAGTTATACTTAATACAGCTATTTGATGAGAATTGACGACAAGGTGCGCAACAGTTATTGTCCAACGCTCGGAGCACCGAAATTGACTTGTCAATAAAAGTACTCCCTAGAAATACGTAAGGCCCCGAATCGACAGCATGGAAAGCTGATACCAAGCATCACGTAGATGTATATCTTCTTAATCGATGCCAAAGTCATAACTACTAAGGTGGCCAAGTCATGAAGGTATGTATGCTGTTCGCACATTGTTGCAGTCCGACTAAAATCTCACTGACGCGCTTGCACTCAGACAAATCAACCAAGGCTGTGATTAGGACGATAAATTTTAATGGATTCCTTATAATCAACTATCGCCGCCAGCGCTCTAGCCTCGAACGAGTAAAATTGAAGATTTGCGTGAGTTGTTACACCGTCATCAAAAAAAGTGTCTGGCTCATACTTTCTGTGTCAGTCGGTGCACCCGAAGCGAATCAGGCACCATTGAAAATTTTCTCGCGAATGCTACATACCGCGTTCATCATCTCTCAATTTGATTATGCGTTCTTATCTTCACGCACCCACGTCTATATTTTCACCCTCCTAACGAGGCTTCCCAAAGAACCCACGCGACAGTTACTGAAATTTGGCTCTTCAAAGTCTCAGCACTGCCACCGCTGGATTCGAAAACAGGTACCTATGACTTTGAATGTAAATTATCTCGACCTAATCGTGCACCACCCCATAGCGGCTTCCCGTGGTTCATTGTCGACGGCCGCCAATGTTGATCGATCAACAAGATCGGCGCGACCGTCGAAACCACACGACCACCGTTAGATGGCAATGGAAGAAGAAGATTGAGCAACGTTCTGAAGTAAATCTGCTAACAATATTTCGTATCATAACAATTTACTCAATATCAAATATAGATTCGTTCCTTCTATCGAAAGTCCTGCCAAGATATGATAACAACGCGAACGAGAGACGAAGGGTGGGATATGTCAGTAGCTGATCCAACACGAACTGCTCGGCGACGAAAAAACCGGACGGGTTCGAACAAAAGCGACCTAAGACGGGATGCCGACATCCGCACCTTTCTCCTGCAGCAATTTCACAATCGCGTCGTGTTTTTGGGATGTTGCCGCTTTGAGTGCAGTGCCATGTTCACCGCCCTGTGCGTTCACATCCGCCCCATGCTCCAACAGTAACTGGACCATTTCCTCGTGTCCGTTAAACGATGCCGCCTGGAGCGCGCTGCCGTATTTTCCTCCCTGTGGATTCACATCGACCTCGTGCTCCAGCAGCAGCTTTGCAATTGCTATCTGTTCCATAATTTCCTCCTGCCGCCAGTACCACGAGATATGCTCGCGGCTGGCAGCCGCCTGGAGCGCGCTGCCGTATTCACCACCCTGTGCATTCACATCCGCCCCGTGCTTCAACAGTAGCCTGACCATTTCCTCGTGTCCGTTAAACGACGCCGCATGGAGCGCGCTGCCGTATTTTCCTCCCTGTGCATTCACATCAACCTCGCGCTCCAGCAGCAACTTTACCACTGCAATCTGTTGCACAGATCTCCAGTCATCATGCACTAGACTGCCAGCCGCCTGGAGCGCGTTGCCGTATTCTCCTCCCTGCGCGTTCGGATCCGCCCCGTTCTGCAGCAGCAGCTTGACGATCACTTCGTTTGTCCAATACGACGCCGCCTGAAGTGCGTTCCCATATTTTCCTCCCTGCGCATTTGGATTCGCTCCGCTCTCCAACAACAGCTTCACATTCTCTTCGCATCTACAGCACGACGCCGCCTGGAGCGCGTTGCCGTACATTCCTCCCTGGGCATTTGCATCGGCCCCATTCTGCAGCAGCAGCTTGATGATCACTTCCTTTCCTTCAGTCGATGCTGCCTGAAGTGCATTGCCATATTCTCCTCCCTGCGCATCCAGATCCACCCCGTGTTCCAATAGCACCATCACAATCAGTTCGTGTCCCATCAACGACGCCGCCTGGAGTGCGGTACCGTATTTTCCTCCCTGTGCATTCGGGTCCACCCCGTTCTCCAGCAACAACTTGACAATTGCAGTGGATTCTGGAGGTGGAACAACGAGTAATGGTTCGTCAACCATATAACCTGCAGCTGCCTGGAGTGCATTGCCGTATTCTCCTCCCTGCACGTTAGGATCCATGCCGTTCTCCAGGAGCAGTTTGACAATTGCTTCGTGTCCCCGATACGACGCCGCCTGGAGTGCATTCCCGTATTCTCCTCCCTGCACGTTCGGATCCACCCCTTTTTCTAGCAGCAGCTTCACAAGCACTTCATGTCCCCCAAACGATGCTGCCTGGAGTGCGTTACCATATTTTCCTTCCTGTACATTCGGGTCCATGCCTTGCCCGAGCAGTAGCTCCACAATGGTGTAGTGCCCATTGAGCGATGCCGCCTGGAGTGTATTGCTGTATTTCCCTCCCTGTACATGCGGATCCGCGCCGTGTTCCATCAGTAACTTCGCAATTGCCTCGTGTTCATGGGATGATGGCTCAAATTTCCGTTCATAGTCGTCCTCGTCCCGCTCGTGGCCCCACAGCAACGCCGCTTGGAGCGCATTTTCGTATTCTCCTCCCTGTGCATTCGGATCCACCCCGTTCTGTAGTAGCAGCATCACAATCGCCTTGTGACCCTCAAACGACGCCGCCTGGAGGGCGTTACCATATCTTCCTCCCTGCGCATTCGGATCTGCCCCGTTCTTTAGCAGTAGCTTCACAATTGTTTCGTGTCCACCCAACGAAGCCGCCTGGAGCGCATTGCCGTATTTTCCTCCCTGTGCATTTGGGTTTGCGCCGTGCTTTAGCAACAACTTTACAACCTCGTGTCCCAGAGATGGCTTGACCGACCGGCTGTTGACCCTACGACTCGCGGCTGCTTGGAGTGCATTCCCGTATTCTCCCCCCTGCACATTCGGGTCCACCCCTTTTTCTAAGAGTAGCTTCACAATCTCTTCATGTCCCTGGAATGATGCTATCTGAAGTGCGTTGCCATATCTTCCTCCCTGCACATTCGGGTCCGCACCATGATCCAGCAGTAGCTTCATGACCACTTCCTCTCCGCGGAACGATGCTGCCTGGAGTGCCTTGTTGTATATTCTTCCCTGCAAATTTGGATCTGCACCGTGCTCCAGCAGTAACTTAATGATTGCCTCGCGTTCCTGAGATGGCTCTCCATAGTCATAACCATTGCACTCTTGGTGCAGCGGCCACGATGCCGCCTGGAGTGCATTGCCGTATTCTCCTCCCTGCGCGTTCGGATCTGCCCTGTTCTGCAGTAGCAGCGTCACAACAGCCTTGTGTCCTTTTAGCGACGCCGCCTGGAGTGCATTGCCGTATTTCCCTGCCTGTGCATTTGGGTCCGCGCCATGTTCTAGCAAAAACTTCGCAATCGCTTCATGTCCCCGAAACGACGCTGCTTGGAGTGCGTGGCCGTATTCCCCTCCCACCGCATTTGGGTCCGCGCCGTGTTCTAGCAACAACTTCACAACTGCATCATGTCCCAGATTTGGCTTGACCGACCAGCTGTGGACATCATGACTCGCAGCTGCACGGAGCGCGTTACCATATTCTCCTCCTTGAGCATTCACATCCGCGCCGTTCTCCAGCAACAGCTTCGCAATTGCTTCGTGTCCGCCAAACGAAGCAGCCTGGAGTGCGTTGCCGTATTCTCCTCCTTGCGCATTCAGATCTGCCCTGTTCTGCAGTAGCAGCGTCACAACTGTCTTGTGTCCTTTAAGCGACGCCGTCTGGAGTGCATTACCACAATTTCCTTCCCGTGCATTCGGGTCCGCTCCATTCTCCAACAACAACTTCACAATCACTTCATGTCCCTGAAACGACGCTGCATGGAGTGCGTGGCCGTATTCCCCTCCCACCGCATTTGGATCCGCGCCGTGTTCTAGCAACAACTTCACAACTGCATCATGTCCCAGATTTGGCTTGACCGACCAGCTGTGGACATCATGACTCGCAGCTGCATGGAGCGCATTACCATATTCTCCTCCTTGAGCATTCACATCTGCGCCGTTCTCCAGCAACAGCTCTACAATTGCTTCGTGTCCGCCAAAGGAAGCAATCTGGAGTGCGTTGCCGTATTTTTCTTCTCGTGCATTTGGGTCCGCTCCATTCTCTAACAATAACTTCACAATCAATTCACGTCCTTGAAGCGATGCTGCATGGAGTGCGTGGCAGCCGTATTCCCCTCCCTCCGCATTTGGGTCTGCGCCATGTTCCAGCAACAACTTCACAACTGCAGTGTGTCCCAGATTTGGCTTGAATGACCAGTTGTCGTTATGACTCGCAGCTGCGTGGAGCGCGTTACCATATTCTCCTCCCTGAGTATTCACATCCGCCCCATTCTTCAGCAACAGCTCCACAATTGCTGCTTGTCCACCAAGTGAAGCCGCCTGGAGTGCATTGCCATATTTCCCTCCCTGCACATTCGGATCCACCTCGTTCTCCAGGAGCAATTTGACAACCGCTTCTGGTCCCCAATATGATGCAGCCTGGAGCGCGTTCCCGTATTTTCCTCCCTGCGCATGCGGATTTGCCCCTTTGTTCAGCAGTAGCTCCACAGTCATTTTGTATCCGCTACATGATGCCGCCTGGAGTGCATTTCCATATTCTCCTCCCTGCGCATCTGCATCTGCGCCGTTCTCCAGCAGAACCTTCATAAGCACTTCATCTGCACAGAATGTCGCTATCTGCAGTGCATTGCCATATTTTCCTCCCTGCGCATTTGCGTCTGCGCCGTGCTCCAGTAGCAACTTCACAATTGCCTGAGCCTCATGTCTCGGAGATTGGGAAGCTGCAGCTGCCTGGACTGCATTGCCATACTCTCCTCCCTGCGCATTTGGGTTGGCCCCGTTTTCTAGCAGCATTCTTACATGGGCTTCGCGTCCCCGTAACGATGCTGCCTGGAGCGCATTGCCATATTTTCCTCCCGGCGCATTTACATTCGCCTCCTTCAATAGGTGTAGCGATACTTGTTGCAGGCCAGCTAGTGATGCATAATATAGGGGTGTAGCAATGTTTCTTTGTTTGGAAACTCCCAAAGATAGATAATCGTATGGATGATTGTCCAAATCCCAAATCTCGACCCAATTTGCAAACGCGGCCTCATTAGGCGCAAATAAGTGTTTAGCCAAAGTCAGTGTCATAGATGGTTCGGGTTTGTCGATGCCGCCAGCCTGTGCGTGAAAGATCCAGTTTTGAGCAGCATAGTGTGTAAGGGAGGAGGGTTTGGCAGCCTCAAATGAGTTGAGTGTATCAGATTGCAGAATATAGGCCAGGCAGGTTTGAGATATCAGGGAATGAGACAGTTCATCACTGGTTAGATGGAAGTGTGATATGGGTCCCAGATGCAAGCGCTCGGAAAGAAGATACTCTTTGATGGAGAAGTGGGCTAGCTTAATATGTCCTGTTGCCTTTCTCAGCGAATATACTTGTATCATGGAATATAATCATACCTTCAGCAGATTCGGTGATAAGACCAGAACATTTCGCGAGGACATCCTTTTGATCCCAATACCGACGCAATGGTTCATACCGTGGCCCGTTCTCAGCATCAATGTCCACAACAACGGCCTCCGCAATTTCTGAAAGTGACATTTCACGAACAGAAAAACACAACCACCGCAGGAATGTCTTGGTATCGGTACGATCCGCCGCATCAACCTTGAACAGAATTCGGTCGTAGGTTTCATGTAGATCTCTGGGTAAGGCATCAAGCTGTTCTCTGACTCCATGTGGAGTTGAGCATTCTTTTAACTGGTTGATCTGCAAGGCGACCCATCGAAACCTGTAAAAGTGTAAGAACCAATTCCACGAACCTCAAATCAATAGAAAAATGCGTACATTCCTTCGGCACGTTCTGTGAGTGTTGACTTTACAATATCCCGAGTTTCCGCGTCCCACTTCTTCAGCAGCGAAACCTGCTGCTCGAGATACGTGGAAATATCATGATTTGTGGACTCTTTCACGAGATCTACGTTGTGCACATCGAGTGATTCAAGAACATCGACTATATCGCGCTCTGGTCGACTTGCGACCACCATGTGCAAGTTCATATGTCGGACAATCTGACAGACCCACTGCAACGTCTTCTCTCGTTCGGATTTAGCGCATTCGTCAAGGGAATCGACAACGATATAAACTGAATGTAGTCCATCTATGATATGGTGAAGGGTGTTCTGAAGAGAATTGGTAGATGGCTGTTGGCCATGCCCCGAGCGATATAACTCTGCCAAAGGAGCAGGTATACCGTCACACTGGCGAGAGAGTTGTGAAATAAGGGATCGAATAAGTTTGTCGTGTAGCTGGAGGTCTTTCTGGGAATCCCTTCCGTCAAAGAAGAAATATGCATAAGTGATTAATGCATTCTCCTTGTGAAGTTCGATGATCTTCTCGATGATAGACGAGCTGAGAAGATATAATGTAAATCCATTATCACTGTTATATTGTCAGAAACGCGAAACATACCATAGAAGGGTTTTTCCACACCCGGCTGTGAAGTCGTTTAACGCCCAGATTTCGAGAACTTAATAGAAAGCTTACCAGTTCCTTTGATCCAGAGAAAATCACCCTTTTCCTGCAGTTCCCGGAAGCGCGCCCCGTCGAGGAACCAAGAGGAGGTACCCTTTTGATACTTCTCGCGCGCTTCGTTGTAATTCCTGGAAGTATCGGGTGCGGAAAGCCATTCGAAAATTGTTTTGGCTGCGATGGGGACATGAGTGACAATTATACAGCAGATGGTATTCAAGCTCGGAGTCACCTAGTTGGTCATCTTTGATGCACTTTAATTGACGATTCGTGTCGATATTCACTCGTCTATCAAATTTTTGCTTCAGGTCGTCCAAGCGTTTCTGACATTGGGCAATACGCGACATCATATCATCAGATAACTGGGATTTCAGGAGCCGTCCTATGGATGTATTATTGAAGAAGATTGCGTCAACGAGTGGCAATGATGACTGACCTGCGTAAGGCAGCCTTATATACTCGTGAAGAAGCGATGCAACCGTCAATGATGTACGGCCAATCTCCTCGATAACATTCGTTGTGCCTTCGATCGGTCGCAGGGAATCCGGGTACTCCTTGGCAGTGCCCAACAATTCCCGCAGATTTTCAGCTAGATCTCGAACGGTACCATCGAGGAGCTCCGCCTGATTTATGGCCTATAATGCATATTCATAATTGTAGCGTTAAACTTGAACATTTCATTAAATTACCCACCCCATACACAACTGACATAACAGCTACAGTCGTTTTTAAGATAGGAGTTATATCGACCTATGCACACAAACACTGCGTCACTACACTGAACAATCAAAAGGAGTTACACCGACGTACATTGGCAACGATATCTAAGATGGTTTTCGTCATCTGTAAAGCTTTCCCGAATGCCAAAATCCCGGGAGGTGCTCGAACAGCGCCATCCAGGCGGGAAACATCGGTATCAACTGTCTTCATGAAGTTCGCGAAACTGCCTTCGGGCTCGGAAATGAGAGATAAATCGATCTTGATTTTAGCTGCTATTTCGGCGCCAGCCTCGTCTTTGAGGTCAATATTGGCATCTAACGGAGTCAAATTTTAATAATATTATAGGCAAGAAATGCGCTCACTATTCTCCAGTAAATCGATCACCTTCCCGTTGTATTGTCCAATCAGGTGTTTTTGGAAGGGGTTACGACTGTCCCGGTAGATCGCAATCTTGATCGTCGACGAGGTGAGGTGAGGTGAGGTTGTACCCGGTACGGTCCATTGCTGAACACCGGGGTCCGAGAGCATCCCAGCGGTGCGGCGGCCGCCTTCGTCTCGGGCCCATATTCCCCTCTTTGACGAGCTTTCCATATTCCAGGACGTCTATCGCGGAAAGGAGGTCTGGGCGCATATTTAGGGTTCACGGAGTGCCAGTTAAAATTGTAGAATTGTAGAACTACTAGTTACAGGACTTTTGTTGTAGGAACGCGAATGGGATATTTGTCAAAGACTTCCAGGACGTCATATGTATATTCAGCTAATCTCGCAATGCATTCCCGTGATGAATCATGATATCAATTCTTTAGGGCATTGGGTGAGATTTTGCTGCTGAAGATTTAGGAGATCTCCATTTATTTCTCTCACATCCGAGATGAACTACTCACGAAGCAAGTTAATCTCAGCATTGTCTATACATTCAAGCAATGCATGTTCTGGAGATTCCACTTTGATAGTAGGTTGACGCCACCTTAGTCTTTCCCGGGTGAGGCAATGTCCAGAGAGTACTAAATTTGTTAATGCCTTTCTGTGCTTACAGTTTGCAAGTCGGACACAACGTTGAGATAGTGATGAAACGCAGAGTCTTCTGGACCAATTTGCCATCTTTCTAGATTATCGGGTTCCTTTTGACCTGTAAGTAGGAAGGTTCTTGGAGAATTATCTATAACTGTTGCAGCTGCCATCTTAGACTTTTCTCAATTGAGTCAATTATTTTGTCAATGGTCACACCAGAGATTTTGTTGCAGCGCATAGATAATCCTTCTGTAGTGTATGGGGATAATGGCAGTTTCCGTGAAGAGAAGCGATGTTGGGCATTTTTCTCCGATGCTCAGCAGTCTGCATATAAAGCATTGCTGAATATCCTCCAATTTTTCTAGGAGGGGAGATGGGTGTCCATATGCATATCTCTGCTCCGTGGGTGAGATGAGGGTCTATCAAGGCCATGATTTTTTTTTTTGTTTTTTTCTTTTCCCATGGAGGCAGCTTGCCAATTATGGACTATAGTGCTAATATCATGTTCCCAACTTTCTTCGCCTTTTCCGCTTTTAGTTCATAATGTTCCTTGAATATATTACAGCTAGTGGATTCCATTGTGAATCCAATGTAGGTTTGCCAGTGCTCACTTATGGATACTTTCTCATTACCAAAATTTAAGAGTTGGAGGCACACATGGTTGCGTTCCAAGTATCATACCAGCAGTTTTTACTGCATTTAGAAAGTCGTACGATGACGTCAGATACTTGGGTGTACCGACAGGAGCCGACAGGGCACAGACGACGCAGGGCGACGAGGAGGGCCTGAAACACTCAGAGATCTGTGGTAATACGGACAGGGAATGAACATGCATATGTACGAGAAGGTATCTAGCGAGATTTGAGGCAGGAATACGGGTATTTTGGGATGGATGCGCGGGCAGGTCTTTAGATGACTCTGTGGTGCCAGTACCCGCACCCCTCAAGATTCTTTACTCCTATGAGGAGACCAGGGACACCAATCGTAGGGCGGCCTGGATTTTTCAACTAGGGGCTGCTATGAGGCCTAGTACCAGCAGAGTGGCTGGATTTTTACGCGTTCTGAGGTTTTCAGGACGAGACCAGGGACACCAATCGTAGGGCGGCCTGGATTTTTCGACTAGGGTCTGCTACGAGCCCTAGTACCAGCAGAATCGATGGGACTATGTACTTACGATTGCTGTATGAGGATGATGGCGCTGCTAGAGCAAAAAGCGATGATCCCTCTTGAAAGGTGATTGCACTGAAGCAAATGCGAGGGATGGAATTGCCTGCAGTTGGAAAGTCAATATCAGTTAAAGCTGGTTCTACGAGCTCGAAGGCGACTGCTAACTTACAGTTGAAATGTTTCGGGCCATTCCCATCGAGGGAGAGGATTCCGAGGCTTCTTGTCTGACACTGTAGCGTCTTTCTTCAGGTCATCCACGCAGACTTTGACAAAATGGTCTGGTCGTTTCGACGGTTTCCCCTCCAGATTGCCCACAACCTCGATACCTAGCATTGAGAATATTAATATTGATAACCTCCGCCTTCAGAGTCGAGCCTTCCGTAGCGGAGTCTGCTTACTTGCTAGGTGGGCACGAATTGGTACCACAGAATTTCGCTCGTTGCTGTCCATGTTGGGGAGACGAAAGGGGAGAGCAGTCGCGATCTCGCCGTGTGTTGCTTTTTGAGGTGGGCACGAAGCAAGGGGGCTGTGGCGATGTGGCGATACAATGTGCACACCAAGTGCACACCATCAATTGACATATAATTCACATCTCAAGGAAAGCTGTGTCGACTTCCTTGTCCCTCCGGTTATCGCGCCTGTCTCGATTATAATTAGATATGTGCAGCTCGGATCCAAGTATATAGTAACTGGATAAGTGTGTATGCCAGTGACAATGGTGCGATTCAGAAGCCCACCACACACCGGGCTATATGGGCAGCATACCCACTTCACCGCAGAATAAGTAACTGAAGACATCATCCTCTACACCAACTCTACACAGTGGGAGTTCAGTGTGTTAGTATGATCGTCAGTAAATTTATTCCATCTGTAAGTCGTTACATGAAATTACAGTACACATTTTATGGACAGCACCAATGTCGGCTGTAATTCGGCGAAGCTTGAAAAGCTTCGACCTGGGATGTGCTGCGCGTATAGCTCTACAAAGAAAGTAAGGCTTAGAAATTAAATGCATACTATTAATCATAAAATGCGTATGTCAATGGTGCAATTCGGAAGCCCACCAGCGCCAGGCTATAAGGGCAGCATACCCATGTCAATTTCCGCAGAATAGGTTAAGGCATCATCGATATCCTCTACATAGTGTGCGTCCAGTGTATATGATCGTCAGTAATGTCATTCCACCTATGAAGTCATTCCATACTTGAATTTACAGTACATATCATATAGACAACGCCAATGTCACTGGCATTATTTGTTCTTGCAGTGGAGGTATGTAAGGAAGGTTATTGCCAAGTTATTGCAATCGCTCCGCTAGAAGGGGAGTCGGAGCACCGTAGTTGATGCTTTTGAGTTGTCTATAATCTTAGGGATCACTTACAGGGCAGGCTATAATTCGGCGAAGCCTGGAAAACTTGGACCTGGGATGTGCTGCGCGTACAGATCTACAACAAAACACTTAAGGAATAATGAGTGACGGAACAGTCTTACTTCCGCAAGACGCTCTCGTATACTCGTGAATAAGGGATGTGACCTTGAGCGATGCGATGTGCGGTCGATCTCCTCGATGGCATCAGTTGTGCGTTTGATCGATGGTAGGTCTAAATCAGTTTTAACAAGCACGCACTCGTCTCCAGCAACTCCAGTTCGAAAACCGCCAGTAAGTGTTCGCGAAAGGCTCGATGAGTCACCGGGACGCCCGGCGCCTTTTGAGCGGCGCAACCGCGTCGGCGTCGTCCTTGAGGCTTGTGGCATTCCCCGGCGGTGACCGTGGTATGTATGTTATATTTGTTT
The DNA here is from genome assembly GCA_014925825.1 of Pholiota molesta. Taxonomy (NCBI): domain Eukaryota; kingdom Fungi; phylum Basidiomycota; class Agaricomycetes; order Agaricales; family Strophariaceae; genus Pholiota; species Pholiota molesta. Next base: position 243,053 of record JACGCK010000029.1, read on the forward strand.
CAGTCTCGCGCGCAGTCCGGGGCTTCCTCCGAGTCCGTATATTCGCCCTTGTGATTGGGCGGTTTGTTTGTGGCCTTCCATTCCATCTCATTCCATCCACCACTTGGGCTTGGCCTTTGTTGTCTGTCTGTTCGGCTTGCTTTGACGGTCCCACTGCGCTCTTGATCGTTGGCGTGCTCTGATCAGCTGCGGTTTATCTCGTCCAGGCGCAGCGACACGGTTACTTCGAATTCAGTGCAGACGACGCCCGGGATTACGACGGACCCTGTACTTACCCGTGCAGCCTGCACCAGCACAGCGTCCGCCACGAGGGTAGCGTAATACCTCGTAATACTTAACACCACTAGGACGCACGGCCGAAGAAGACGCTAATACACGCCTGGCTTGGACTGCATTCCCTCGCGCTCCCCCGCGACACGCGTTCGGGGCTGCTTTCCACTTATAGGACGGGGATACTGACTGCATTTTCTGCGCTCGAAGTTCCTCCCACCACTCCCGCTAGAGCACTTCTTACTGCGCCGTACAGCGTCGAACGACTATGGAGAGCGCGCCGCACCAGCAGCAGCAGCACGCGAGGAAGACGAATGGGTGGGCGGTGCCCCTTGATCGGGGCGGGTTGGAGGAGGACAAGGATCGGGAGGCGGAGGCGGAGGCGGGGCGGTATGCGCTCGATCAGGAGGGGTATGGGTATGGGCGGGGCGGGGTGGTACCGGTGAGTTGCTGCTGCTTTCTTTCTCTTGGGTTTGGGTCTCGATGGGCGTAGTCCTGCGTTGGATGGGAGAGAGAGGGTGGGAGGAGCAGGACGGAAGGAGTGGGCGGGACTTGGGGGTCCGTGCATGTCAGATCCAGCGCTCGGCGCTTGGCGGTCGGAGAGGGGATGGACTTGTGCGCCGCCGACACGTGGGGCGCCTGCCTTTGATTGCTGCTTGACAATGATGACGCCTCTGAGAGCGCGCATTGAGGATGGCGTGGACGCAGGGCTGAACGACGGGTGGTGACGTAGTGCGGAACTCATCGGAGCACGCGTGCATGCCCATCGTCGGGTCGACGATCCGTGTGTGTTATTACCCTTCCTCCCTCCGCTGGGTGGCGGGCCCGACTGCTAGCTCCTGCGCTTTAATTCTATGCTCTACGTCTCCACCCGTCGTCTTCTGTCGACACGTCTGTTCTAATGATGTCCGTCCTATGTACTACTACTTCGATGCTTCGTGGGGGACGTGGCGGCTAGCAGCTCCACCCCCGCTGTTCCTATTATTGGATCCTTCGTCATCGTCGTTGTCATCTCCGTCTTTTTGTGTTTTATTTTATTTTCGTTGGACGACGTTTCTTGTTCCTCTACATGCTCAGGGCATGCCTATAACTGATGATCCTCCTTCCCTCTGCTTCCTCTCGCCAGGCTCATCCGCAGCACTCTGCGTTTATCGCCCCGCTTCAAGCACCCACTTTGCATGTACTAACACCCACCCCTACCATAACGCAACAACAATACTACCACCATCACCCGCAGTCCCAACCTCCACTCCAACCGACGAAGCGGGCGCACGGGTTCAGCGCGCTGAACCGCATCATACGCGTGCCGCTCGGGGCAGGAGCAGCGAACGGGCTCAGAAAACTCAGCAATCCGAGAAGGACAGACCAGCCGAAGCGACCGAGAAACAACGACAGAGGCAACAGCAGGACCAGCAGCACCAGGAGAGGGAACGCGACTCGGAGGCGCACCGGCGGGCGCAGTCGCACGGCGGCGCGGGGACGTTCGCGGCGCTCGTGGACGCGCCGGCGCGCGCGGGGCAGGGGCCGTATGGACACGGGGCGGGCGCGGGCGAGGAGGCGGGGCGGAGGGAGTCGCGGCATGCGTCGCAGCCGCATCTGCTCGGGCCGATACGGAGGGGCGCGAAGGAGGAGGAGGAGCAGGATCGCGAGCATGAGGAGGAGAGCGACGACGACGAAGACGAAGAGGAGACCGCGGACGCGCCTCCGCCGTCCCAGCCGCGAAACGGGGCCGCGGGCGCGCCTGCATCGCCCGCAGCGGGCACGCCCAGTAGGATGACGGACAGCCGGCAGCGGCCGCCGCGCCCCTCGCGCGCGGTGCCGCCGCCGCCGCCCGACGGTGTCTCGGGCTCGCCCGCGGCGGATGGTCCCGATCGGGGGCGCCATCAGGCCCAAGCGCAGGCTGGGACGGGCAGGGAGGGCAGCAGCACTGCGCCGCGGCACACGGCGGACGCGCTGTTCTCCTATCCCACAGGTCTCTCCACAACGCCCACACCCACCGCCGCCGCTGCGTCCAGCTCAGGCGCTATCTCCGCCGCGCCCCCGCATCCGAGCGCCCTCTCGCCTGGAGCGAGTGTACCAGCTAATAACATTGCCGACGGTGCATTCCCCACGCCCGCTCCAGCTACCCACACCTACATGCGCGCCCCGCCGGGGTGGTGCCCCGACGACACCCCCCCTCCCACCACCACCACCACCGCTAAAAGCGCTCCAGCCACAGCGCACACCCACGTTCCTCCGCCCTCCACGTCCTCCGAATCCGAATGCGAGGTCAGGGCCCTGCTCCTCGGGTCCCCACCGCCTGCGCCGGGGCATGCAGCTGCGACGAGACCGGTGACGGGGTCTGCCCCAGGCTCAGCAGCAGCGGGCACGCCGCCGCGGCTCGCGCAGAGCACGTCCGCGCCGGGGTCCGCGCTGCCCGCTAGTGCTAGCGCGCTTGCGTCTGGCGCCGGTTCCCGCTCTATCGCCACTGCTGCTCAGATAATGGCAGCGCATGCGAACGCGAGCGTCGACATGAATCCGACGATGACAGCGCCCATTACCACCAACACCACCAAAAGCAACACCACCACCAACACCAACACCAACACCAACACCAACACCACCAACACCACCACCGCCACCACCAACACCAACACCAATACCAAAAACACCACCACCACCACCAACACCACCAGCCGCCCCCCGCGCGCCCTCCTCACGCGGCTCTCCTTCTACGGCTCGTCCGCGCTCCCGACGCTCCCCGCCCTCCCCAGTGCGCTCGGGAGGAGCCTGTCCGCCGGGGGTGCGATCGACTCCGGCGGCGGGGGCGGGGGCGACAGCGATACGTTAGGACGAAGACGAGCAGGGACGGAGGGAGGGAGGGACGGGGAGGACGCGGCGGCAAGGAGACGGCGGTATGCGCGGCGCAGATTGAGCGCGATGCCGGCGCTGCCGTTGTATGGGGCTGGGCGCGCTGGGGAGGAGGACGAGGAAGAAGAGGACGAGGAGGAGGAGGAGGAGGAGGATGGGGATGGGGAAGAGGGGGACGAGGGGGAGGAGGGTGTGGGAGAGGAAGGTGTGGATGAGGAGGGCGGAGACGAGGAGGGCGGAGACGGGGAGGACGCGATCACGGAGGGCGACGAAGACGACGACAGCGCGCCGCTGCGCTCCAGCACCTCGGACGACACGGGGGCGTCATCGCTGTCTGCGGACCACTACACGTTCGCGTACACGTACCCGGACGACCGCGAGGATCCCCCCGCACACGACGACACGGACACGGAGGACAGGTACAGCACCGCGCCGTCCTCGCGGAACCCGTCCCCGCACGCGACGCCGGGCGGTGCGCCCGCGTTGACGACCTACCCCGCGGGCCTCGCGGCGTACCTCGCGCGCTCCGCGTCGAGCGCGTCGTCGTCGTCGTCGGCGGCGTCGGCATCAGCGTCTTTGAAGAGGCTTGATATGAGCTTTGCCGGTGCGGGTGCGGGTGCGGGTAACGGGTTCAGCTTCCTGGATCAGGACCCGGAGGCGGCGCGGCGCGCGAGAGGGAAGGGCCGGACGGAGGACGCGGGGCGCACGCCTGTCGCTGAGAAGGGCGGGTTCGGGTTCGGCGGCAGGCGGGCGGCCAAGGAGAGGGACCGGGACCCCGGGCCCAAGGGAAAGGAGAGGGAGAGGGGGAGGGACTCGGAGGACTATTTCCACGCTCCCACCACCGCCGGCGCGACTTCGAACGCACGGTCGAGCACGCCCGTGCCCGCGCGCACACACGCGAAGTCGCCCGCCCCGCCGTCGCCCTCACGCACGCCGCGGCCGGGGACCACGCCCGCGCGCCCGCCTTTCTCGCCGGGGCGCCGCCGGTGCCCACGCGCCCGGTCAATGCGCTGCTGCCGGACATCCCGCCGCTGTCCCCGCTGACGGTGGCGCTGCCGCCGGCGATGGGGCGCGCGCAGTCGTCGCAGGCCGCGTTCGGTGCGTCGGGGTCTGGATCGGGGTCGGGGACAGGGCGGAGTCGGGTTCGGGGTATGGGTATGGGACGGCGGGGTACGGGTCCGAGTATGGCACGCCGCAGCCGCGCCCGGCGCGCCCGGCGTTCGTGGCGCAACAGACGACGACGCCGGAGAGGTGGAAGGCGCAGTACCAGGAGCAGCTGCGCGAGCAGCAAAATATGCAACAACAAAGTTCGCAACAGGACCATGTGCAGCAGCAAGGCCACGAACAGCAGCCAGCAGAGGCCAGCGCGAAGAAGCCGGGTATATACCAGACGCACCGGTTCTCGCAGAGCCTGGTGGACGTCGGCGCGCTGGCGCGGCGCGCGGCGGTCGTGCAGATGGTGCGGGAGGGCGAGGAGGAGGAGGAGGAGAGGCGGAAGCTGGGAAGGCGCGTGTCGCGGCGCGCAGGGGACGCGGGTCCCGGTCCTGGTCCGGATGGGGATACCGCGGCGGGTGGCGGCGGGGGTGTGGTGCCGCCCTGGAGTCCGACGCTCGCTGAGATCGCCGTTGAGCTCGCGAAGGAGCGCGCGCGCGAGTCGGCGCTGGGCATCCGGCCCGGGGTCGAGGAGGAGGAGGCGTGGAAGGCGACGGATGGGGTGGAAGAAGCGCGCGGGGATGCTCGACCCGGAGCCCGAGGCCGAGGCGAGGCTTATTCAGAAGTGCTTGTCAGTGGCACGACCGCCGGCTCGGAGGCTGAGAAGCCCGGTGACGTCAAGTACCTCTCCCCCGCTGGTGCGCTCGGTCAGCGCACGGCGGCGACGGTCAGCGCTGGGGAGGTGACTGAGCAGGTCGGATATGGGGGGCTGTCAGTGGGCTCTGCAGTGCTGGCTTCTCGGGGTGGTGCTAGTGCGAATGCGGGCCTGGGTTCGGGTCTTGTGCGTGCGGGGGACGGGGTTGGTGCGGGTAATACTGCTTCTTTCCCTCTTACTACGACCACCACTGCAAGTGCGACTGCGACTGCGACCCTCGCTGTACCAGCCTCGACTACAACAACACCAGCGACCATGGGCAACGTCCCATCTGCGTCCCTCGTGCAGGGCGTGACACTCGACCTCACCGGCGCCATCGCGAACAAGCGCACGAGCATGGCGCCCCCATATGATGCCCTCTCCTATCCGCTCCGCAAGCGCCGCTCGATGCCCACCTTCACCGCGCCAGACGCCGCGCCCCCGCCGTACCCCGCACTCGAGATGGAGGGCCTCGCCGCGTACAATACCAGCCAGTGGAGCGCCCGGGCGAACACGTCGCACGCGGACGACGAGCACGACGGCGACAACGACTCGGAGATGGAGCACGACCACGACGACGACACCGACGCCCTCGCGCGCGCCACCGCCCACGCGCCGCCCGCCGGCGCCGGCGCCAGCACGCACCCCTACGCGCACCTCGCCGCGCGCCCGTACGCGACCTCCGCCTTCGCCTTCCCGGGCGGCGGCGCGCCGCCCACGATCGCGCCGCGCGAGGACGAGGGCCGCGAGGCGCTCCCGCCGTACAGCAACGCGGTGCACATGCGCGCGGAGATGCTGCGCAAGCGCGAGTTCGACGCGCCGGGCGTGCAGGCGCGCGACCGCAAGTGGCGCCGTGTCGTGTGCGAGCTCGACGGGACGGTGCTGCGCGTGTACCGCCCGGCGCGCGCGCGCGAGCGCGGGCCCGTCGGCCACCTCGGCGCGTGGTGGGAGCGCGCGGTGGGCGCGGGGACCGCGTGGGCTTTGCGCCCGGCGCGCAGAAGACGGCGGCGTTTGGGGTGGGTGGGGGCGGGGTGGTGCGGCTGGATGCGGCGCGCAGGGCGCCGGCGGAGGGGCAGAGCAGCAGGCCGACTGTGGAGGGCCCGAGTCGGGCGGCGCGGGAGGCGGAGCGGGCGCGCGAGATGGAGCTGGATATGGAGCGCGCGGCGGCGAGGGCGAGGAAGAGCGGCGAAGGTGGAGAAGAGGGCCCGCCGGTGCTTGCACTGCGCAGTCCTAGTCCCAGCCCGATGGCACACACGTATACGCCAACGCACAGACACACGCAGAGCACGCCGAATGCGCACCTCGGCTCGCCGAACGATCCCCTGCCAACGAGTACGACCAGCCCAGGGACGCTCAAACGCTCCGCGCTCGCGCTCGCCGTGCAGCTGCTCAAGCCAACACCGAGCCCGGCCTCGTCGCGCTCATCCTCGCGCTCGCGATCCGGCCACGCGCGCGCGGCGAGCGAGCTGCCCCAGCGCAGCCCCAGCGCAGAGAGCCGCCCGCGCACGTCGCTGACGCTGCCCACGCCCACCGCGAGCGGGCGGAGCTCGCCGAGCCCGCACTTCAGCCCCGCGCACAGCCGCACGCAGAGCGGGCACTCGACGCCCACCAGCGGCCACCGCTCCTCGCACAGCCAGAGCAGCAGCAGCGGGCACGGGCCGTACGGCGCGATGCACGCGCTCGCGTCGAGCAGCTTCGCGATGCTCGTCGGCGGGGGCCTGGCCCTCGGCGGCGGCGGCGGGCACGCGCGCGCGGGCTCCGTCGCGGGCGAGGACGGGCGCCTGAGCGTCGGCGGGCGGAGCAGTATGGCGAGCACGTTTGGCGGGGCGGAGAGCAGTATGGGGCGCAGCTCGCCGGCGCCGACGATGACGCTGACGACGCCGTCGACGTCGGTGTACGAGCACTCGCGGCCTGGGACGCCCATGGGCGGGTCAAGCCTGAATCTGCATGGAAATGTAAATGCAACCACGGCAACGGCGACGGCGGCTACACACAGCAAGGCCAAAGGGAAGGGCAAAGAAAAAGAAAGGGTTCATTCCAAATACGCGCACGCTGACGATGAGCTCGACCCTGCGGACCTGATTCGCAGCTACACGATGCAACACGCGGAGAGCGGGCTGGGCGCGGACTACATAAAACGGCGGAACGTGATCCGCGTGCGTCTCGAGGGTGAGCAGTTTTTACTGCAGGCACAAAATGTGGAGATGGTGGTAGAGTGGATCGAGGTACGTTCATTTTCTCCTGTCTCGTCGTTCTGTCAGCGCCGTCTTTCACTTTTTATTGACATCTATTTTTCCCTCTTTCTCCTAGGCACTGCAAGCAGCGACGAACATCGCGTTGGACCTCGATGAACGGCCGATGCCGCGTGGACCACTATTCCCTCGGTACGTTATTGTTCACCCATCCTTCTCTTTTTTACACCATGCTTACTTATGCGGCCCCCTTTCCTGTAACCTCTAGACGACGACGACGCAGACGCCCTGCAGCGATCACCACAGCTACTCCTGGTACAGACACATCAGGCTTGGGGGCTGCTCAGGCGACTGGGTCAAATGTGGCTTCGACGTCGCCGACGGGCCAAACGCCTGTATCAGCGACATTCTTGGCGCCGCCGTTGGCACGGACAAGGCGGTAGCACCGCGATACGACGCGCCACGATATATGAATACGATATGACCACCACTGCTACTACACCACGACCTCGCGAAACCACAATCTGCATGATTACGACGGCAACACTACGACTTACACCAAGAGAAACTGACGTTGGGCATTTATTTACATAGTATTATACACATCACTATCACGCTTGCATTTTTCTGCATTTTCTTCTTCTTTCTTTTCCTTTTCAAATTTTCAACGATCTCAATACATTCAACTGCTTTAGCTGTCCGGAGTGCCTAGACTAGTCTACCTCGGCTTGTACATAGATATCATGTACCTACCATTTTTCGTCAAGGTGTTCCTTTTTCGCTTTTCGAGGTAACTTATTCAATACACATAGGGATTGCAATGTACATCTATTTTCCTCGAATCCAGCAATCTCAAGTTCGATAAACATTTTTATATGTGCACTCGCCCCGTTGTACTTACATAATTTTACTTCATCTGAAGATTGTGGTCGACAAATGTGACCACACTTCATATATGGATTGCCAAGTTGCGCCCACATAACCTCGGGATCCAGTCAGCGGTACATAGGGATGTCAGCAACGCGCAACATTGAATGTCGTGTTGGAACTCCCACCGCGGGGGGGAACTAGACAACAGAGAAGAAGAGAAAAGTAGTCTAATTGTTTAAAACACAACGAAGACAAGGGAGGCGGAGTGGGGAGTAGTAGATAACAAGGCGAGGGGACAATGTGCCACTCAAATGCCACTAGGCGGCAACGCACCTCTATTATTGTCATATGGGCGCATCAGTATTATTAATAGAGTACGGCGGGAGGCAGCGCCACTAGGCGGCAGCGTTACACACGTGTTTATCACCTCTGGAAGGTATGTGATACTATAGAGTTTGCATCAGAGTCTGCGAGACGGTCTTGCCGACGGTCTGCAACCACGAATTCCTGTGAATGATACGTCCTCCGATTTGGCGAATACCAGGCTTCCCGGGTCGTCTCCGGCCGCGGCGGGTCAACATGAACATCATACTGGAACTCCGGCCGCGGCGGCCGCCAAGGTGGGGGCCCGGGCCGTGGGGCAACATATTGGAACTCTCGACGCGGTGCGGCAACATGTTGTTGGCGATGCGCCTGGATGATCAATCTTCTATCAAGCTTCCGTGTAAGGTCGTCACAAGTTTTCTGATATTGCTTTGTTCGAGTTTTCAAATCGCCAGAAAATTGGGCCCTGGTAGCTCGACCTGTGAGATGATTTCCATTGAATCAAGATTAGATTATTGGGCAGGTAAATGACACAGTACACCAACTGACCTAGGAAAGATGGCATAGTAGTATACTCGTGAATGAGAGATGCGACCTGCAGCGAAGTACGTCCGATCTCTCTGATAACATCAGTCGTGCCATCAATGTTGGGCAAGTCCGCAACCTCCTTCGCAACACCCAGCATCTCTCGCATGCTTTCAGCCAGGTCTTTGACAGCGTCGTCCAGGTTCTCTGTCTGTTTTACAGCCTAATTATGGGGTATTTATTCATATGGGCAGTTTGGTATATATTATTAGAAATTATTCACCGTATATACAACCGATAAGATGGTCCAAGAGGCTTTTAGAATGGGATGCGCCTATTGATTTAATCCTCAAGTCACTATGGTGGAATAGAAAAGGAATGGGAATGACGTACCTCAGTGACTACATCCATGATACCCTTTGTCAACCGTAACACTGTACGAAATATGCGGAGCACCGAAGTGACAGGAGATGGTAGGCTGGCACTGTCCAGGCGGGAAATATCATCGTCCACAGTTTTCATAAAGCTCTTGAAAGTATCTTCGAACTTGTCGGGACCAGTGGCTAACTTGATCTTTACCTTGATCTTGGATGCAATATCGACATCTTTCTTATTTTTGAGATCAATGGTTGCGTCTACATAAGTCAGCTTTTGATAACATGCCGCAGGCAGAATATGTGCTCACTATTGTCGAGCAAGTCAATCACTTTTGCTGTGTGCTGGCCAACTAGATGCTTGGCGAAATCGAGGCGCGTCCAACTTGCTCGGTAGATTGCAATCTTGATCGTCGACGAGGGGTGGAATCGGCTAATGTAAGAAAAGTCGATATGGATTATGGCTGGCTCTGTGAGGACATGGACACTCACAAGTCGTCTTTGTCTTTCAATTTCCAACGTGGGGTGGAGCCAAACTTTTTTTCCGATTTCGAAACCTTTTCATCGTCAACAGAGATGATCACAAAATGGCCCCGTTGTTCTTTCTTAAGATCGCCCTCGACCTTGATACCTAGCATCAATAATATGAGGTTGAATGAAGTCCTACGGCCCTGAAGACTTACGTGCTAAGAGAGCACGCATCGGTACTACTATAGAATTGGGCGTATTATTGACCATGTTGAAACCACGAAAGGATAAGCAGGAGGGTATCCTTCGATATTGGTCGGATGGGAAACACGACGCTGTTTTGTGTCGCCTTGACATGGGAAAAGCGATTGGAAGGCTGTGGGGAAGCGACGTTCTGTCACAGATATAATTAATACTGGAAGGCTGAATAACAGTAGCAAGAAGGCCGTGTTACCTTCCTCCCTTCATTGCGGCCTGTCTCCGGGGTGACTGCAATCCCATCCCGATTCGAAGCCCAGCAGTCGTGTTGGGCTGTGAATCACTTGCCTTCTACCAGGTTCCTTCCAAATGCTTTGTCTCTCAGCAATCTCTTGTATTGGCTTGCGAGTACTTGGACTCGCGAGTCCAAAGTTAGACTTCTCTTTTTCGCATATGAAGTGGTACTTAAGTATCCCTCAGACGTTGTGTTGCGTATAATGACGTTACTGTGGACAGTGGCATGAACTTGGTATAAGGCACTGCGCCTCACTACCGAAGCTCTCCTATTGGACCTTGGATCTCTGGCGCTTAGCGCTTAGCTCTCGTGTCCCAGGCTGTGCTCCACCCATGCAGTCCGCCAGACACATGACCAACACCCCCCCTATTTCTAGAACGTCGACGGCCCACGGGTTTGCGTTAGGCGCCAGGCGCCGCCAGAGATAAGGGAGAACCGCAAATAAAAATCTCCCAGGAGCTGATGCCATTCAAGCGACTCTTTCAAGCCCCGTGCGGGGTACCCGCACTGGCTGATCCATCGCCACATATCTCCATCCTCGTTGTTGTTCCCGTACCGCTCAACATTAGCGCTCATCTTCTCCTGTTCCCGTCCTGGCGACTGTCGCCACAGCCGCCCGTAGAGCTGGGTTAAAGGAAATCACAACATCAGCTCTGGAGTCAAAGTGCGCGAGGCATCGAACTGAGTAGTGTACATAGAAAAATTACAATCAAACAAATAAGGCGCATGTCGCACAAAGAGAATTGACATGTTCGAAAGGCAACGTTGAATATGCTCACTTTGACTCTGATGCCTTTATCCTAGACAACTGGCCCACCGTCTGCGCAACATACCGCCGGAGTCTCAGGGCGGAATGCGGTTTCACGATGCACATGAATAATATCGTCGACCGTGGCGAGGCGCGGACAGATTGTGGTATTATGGGATGAGAGTTCTGTGGGAAAGATCGTACCATTATGTCAGTTTTCGGCATGGGTGGAGAGGAAGAGACGAAAAAAACAAGGCGAACGCGGTGGCGAAGTAGGGGCGGAATAAAAAGAAATTGATATACAAGATATGAATTTTTTTTAAATAAAAAATAGATCGATCGATATACGAACCATCGCTGGAAATCTTGAAACTTTTTGAAAGGCTGCCAGCTACGATGGACCAGTAGAATAGCGCACACATTCTCGGGGGCAAGGGTGTCAGTGACATTTGCAGTCAGAAAATAAAAATGTGCGAACAGCATACCTTTGTGTCAATGGCTTGGCCACTTTAGTGATTATGATTTCGGCATTGCACGCAATAGCGCGAGAATGTGTATATACACGAAGCTTGGTATCAGCTTTCCATGCTGTCGATTCGGGGCCTTAGGTATTTCTAGAGAGGACTTTTATTGACAAGTCAATCTCGTTGCTCCGAGCATTGGAAAATAACTGTTGCGCACCTTGTCAATTCTCATCAAATAGCCAGATTAAACTATAACTGATATTTCTGATTGCACTTCTGTACTTCCTGCTTCAGAAGGCAGCTCGTCTGATTTGGCCTGCGCTATCCATGTGTTGGAGTGCATGAAGACGGGGTGATGCAGGTGGTACACCTCAACGAGACCTCGATGCATGGGTATGGGGGCTATGCAATCCGAAGAAATTCTAGGAAATGGTTGAGATCTTGAGAGATACAAGTACAAGGCTGAGGCTGGCTGAGGCCTTGAGCTTGAGCTTGGGGCCTGAGGTGGGAGTTTGTGGTCGGAGTGGTACCGGCCAAATTCAAGTTGCGATTATAACCACAGGGTTTCCCACGGCATCGACATGTTTATCCAAAGCCATCTTTAGCACACACATCCTTCTCTGCCAATGCGTTCATTTGTCTTGCCTCGCTCGTCATTGCATCAACAGTAATTCACATCCACTGGCCATGCATTCAGATGGTGCTAAGTCAGTGACATGCATGAAGTACAATTTTGCTACAGGCTATCAGCTGTCGTCTCTAGAACGCGCATGGCAACACCCACTCAGGCTCTCCTCTTCGCGCCATAGGTCTAGCCCTTGGATTATTTTGTTCGTGACTTTGCAGGCGTCCACACCCGCAGCCATTCAGCATGCAAAATTGAATGCATGCTGAAGAACCTCCTCGTTCCGAACCTATCGCCGCCGATGCCTCCACACCCCTCGCTCTGACAAAGAGCCAGCTCGACTTTCTGAGAATAGGAATCTGGCTCGGGTCTTCCGCTTCAGTAACGAAATCGAGGAACGTACACTCAACTTCTCCAACCCGTTGGCAGGGGCGCCGAGTTCATTGAGGACAGATGTGGCATCTACGCAGATCCCACAGTATAGCGAGCTCAACAACGCGGCAGTGATCATAGAGGGCTCGAGGTGGCGCTGTATGGGATGGCCTTGGATGTGGGCGTCGAGATAATCTCGCAGCGCCTGCTCTGATACTCGCTTCCGCGGGAATCTCAGCAGGGCGTAGAGCCATACTAAACCACCGTCCACATCGTCCTCCGACTTAATCAACGTACGTGTTGTTTTTACTTGTTCTTCCTTGTCGCCCACCCAACATTCCCTTGCGTAAATGTGCAGCATATCATCTGTATCTCATCCTCGAACCTATGCTGCATCGCCTATACTCTACTCAGTCATTCCATGGTCTAGAAACATGTCGGCCACCCTGTAGACCCATTATCTGCTTCATCTATGAGTTTTCAATACGGCTGGCCCTCAACGAATACCCACCATGAAGGCTCAAAATCATGGGAGTCGTCGATTTTGCACAAATCTCGCCCTCGCCCCGAAAAAATCTCTCCGGATATTCACCGGCGAGGCTGCAACGCTCGTAGTTGACGGGCATGGTCTGAAGCACATGCGAGCACACGGGCATTCATATCTGAAGAAAATAGGTATGTTTGCTCCAAACATGACCCATTTACGCCCATACTCACTTGTTCTGCTCATAAGTGGCGTTCATAGATCCCAAGATGTTGAACCATCGGCGGCGAACCAGCGCGTCTCGGAACTCGAGGACATTGCTCCCCTCAGCAGCATCCCTGCGCTTGCAATCGGCAAGCCAGGACCAGGGCATCCGCATTCGACGGAAATCCAGCAAACGCAGCTGCTCCACTGCTGAACGAACTCAAGCATTGTCAGCGACTTTCACAACATCGGCCACAAGTCCCAACAACGTGGGGTTGACGGACGGCTAGACGCGAAGAAAACCTCTAAGCAAGGTGAATTTCGCCAAAAATCAGACAAAACGACCGTCATACTGACTTGTACAGCGTCTCCGTCTAGCGGCGAAGACTAAGATGGCAATTCCAATTTTTCGCTGCAGAAAATCGGACGAAATTGGTCAATGTCCACCAAAATATCCATACATGGAGACAACGCTTACCTGCGTAAGTGTCAGCAACCTCGTATGTGCACGGCGACCAAAGCGTTCTGGAGGGCAGAGTCGGCGATGGTGCTGGCATCTACGTCGACTAAACCGTAGGAGGACTCGGACCATGAATCACAACATCATCGCGCCGCACTTTCGTCATTCCTTTGCTCCTCTCGCAACTCGCCCCACTTAACGCGGCATCGAAGCCTAGTTCTCCAGTACCGTCGGGCAGCTAAATAGGCGAACAATACGAAGCAGGCCGCGAGCAGCGGGCGTGCTCTCGACTTTATCCACCTGTCCGCATGATCAACGGACTCGAAGGCGCAGCGCGCGAAAACAGGGCCAACAACAGGCTGCCGAAGAAAGAAGTGATAAGCACAAGCTACCTACGCAGAACCTGATAGAGGCGGCTCGCCAAGCTGCACCCGCTGCTCGGCGCCAGCCTTCGGAGCTCAGGAGGTGGGCATGGCAGTGGGCAATGAGCATCTCAAGCACTCGGAAGCGAAAGATGCCATTGATATACCAACAAGTACACGACCTCCACCTGGCCGCGGGCGTTGCCAACCTTATGGATCCCATTCAACTACGCTCTCGTCAGCGAGAAGCGAGGAGATGTACGACCTGTTCTCGGGCCAGCTGAGGATGATATCGATTACGTAAGCACGCAGGCAACGTCTGCCATGTTCTTTTAGCTTATTTTGCTTTCTGCAATACCTGCTGTTTCTAGCTCAGGTACTCCTCGGCCGCCACTATAGGCACCAATCTACACCTCCGTCGATTGCTCATCTGTGGTTGTACGGCGATCTCCTTCGTCCGCCTTGAGGATATGATGACGAGCGCATGTCGATGTTGAATATGGCAAGAGGATGACAACGAGCAGATGTTGACGAGGAGCCGAGCTTCTATACGGTAAGCTTATATTTTACAAATCGATTGAGCTCATGCCCGGGCTCTTGATTTGTATTCCATATTGACAAGACAACTTATCATTGCCGTTTTATTTTCTTAGCCTCAAAATCCAATTTCGTGAGGAGCATACGTACACGCACGGTGACACATACCGTTTCGCAAGCTTACAAACTTATATTGCAAACGAACCCCGCGGATACCAAATACGGTTGGCGCTGGAAGGCGGATTTCAAGTTAGTTGCACCATCCAATACCTATCTCAAAATTGACCTCAATGACGATCTCAGCTCCGGCGCCAACACCCCGCCCTTGACATCGAACCAGCAAATTTTGTACGATGTCTCGTCCGACTGTGCATCCTGCAGAACGGTCGCTTCTTTGAGCTTTGGCGATTTTATGCCTGCGGTGAACTATAGGCTGGCGTTGAGCGAGGATCAAGAGGCGCAGTTGGACCTCGTATCAGGGCTTAGCATGAGGAACTCGATATATGCTTATCGCCCAGCTCGTGGCGTGGATTGCCAAGTTGTGAACCCTCAATCTTGGAAGGCGGCGGTACCTTAGGAATGTCAGCAACGAGCGTCCCAGGCGCTGCACAGCGAAAGATACCATCGACGTCAACAAGTGCAAGACCTTCACCTATTCGCGAGCTTTTTAAGCCCTAACGACCTGCTCAACTGGGCTCTCGCCGACGAAAAGGCCTATAGCCTTCCCATCGCCCAGTTAAGCACGATATCGATTACGTAAGTATACATCTGCTGTCTAATGCTGGTACATCTAACATGTTCTTTTAGCCTGTTTCAACGCCTGCAATGCCTGCTGCTCCTAGCCGGAGGACGAATTGGACCGTGCCTTGCACCACATTGCTCTTCGTCTCCATCGTTCAGAGCAGCGACTCACCTGTTCGGCTCGTAAAGTGCTACCAAGGGCTCTTATCATCCACGGCTTTTTGACGCATATCGAATTCGAGGGCCTTACTCAACATCTCTGTCCTAGTAACCAACATGCATTTTTTTTATACAAATTCGCCAACGTCGACAGAGGGTCCGCCGGCATTTGCAACGGAACTTTCTCAAAACAGGACCTCCGCCGTCGGTAAACAAACCCAGGCAGCATTAGCGACTTTCACAGCGAGCGGTACAAGTCTCAGCAGCACCGGATGAAGCTCTCAGAGCTTAATATATGCTTATCGCTCTGTTCGCGGGATGGATTGCCAAGTAGCGCCCACTTGACCTCAGGTGCTTAGGGTCGTCAGCAACGAGCATCCCAGGCGCTCCGCCGCGAAATATACCTTCGACATCAACAAGTGCGAGACATCCACCTAGCCGCGAGCTCTCGCAAGCTTTTCCAACCCTTAGGACCCGTTCAACTGCGCCCTCGCCAACGAAAAGGCCTACACCCTTCCCATCGCTCAGTTAAGGATGATATCGATTACGTAAGCATACGACCTACTGCCTAATGCTGGTACATCTAACATGTTCTTTTAGCTTGTTTCGCCTCCTGCAATGCCTGCTGCTCCTAGCTCAGGTCCTCACCGCATGTGCTACCTTCCAGCGTCGTCGATAGCTCGATTGTACGGCGATTTCCCTCGTCAGCCTTGAGGAAATGGCGATCAGCGCGAGCCTGGCACGATAATGAGGACGAGCACTGAGATGTTGACGAGGACGAGGAGCCAGGTTTACATAGTAAGCTCATCTTTTACAACTTGATAGAGCTCGCGCCCGGGCTCTTGAGTTGTTCTCTGCCAATCCACACGACAACTCATTACTGTATCATTTTCTTAGCCTCAAACCCAACCTCCCACGTTGTCGTTAAATAGGACACACACCCCATTCCGCAGCTTTATAGCGAACGAAAGCCGCCCGTACCAAATACTGTTGGTGCTGGAAGATGAATTTAACGTGGGCACATACCGTGCATACCTCAAAACCAACCTCAATGATGATCTCAGTCCTGGCGCCGGCACCCCGCCCTCGACATTGGACCATCCGCACAACCTCTCGTCCGCGCTGCGCAACCTGCAGAACGAGCACTTCGTTGAGTTTCGGCGGTTTTATGCCTGCAGCGGGCTATATGCTGGCGTCGAACGAGATAGGCATGCTATGTCATCCCGGTACGCGCGTAGTTACTGGAGAGTGGATGAGAGTTGGCTGTAGACGAGTCATCTTCGACGATTTGTAGGATTCAGCGTTCCCTTGGTGATGAAAACGAAGAAAAATACACCGAGTCATCCAGAATCCAGGTCTAATTCTTGGTGTCTCGACTCGGGTAGAGTACGTTTTCAGCATGAATGGGATCTTTTTTTTGGGAGCATGTTCTCCGGTACCTATATATTGAGGAAAGCTTTCATTGATAGGATAAATTTTATATTTCGACAACAGTCAAGGGTACAGGCCAGCAGTACTGATCACGATATCGACTGCTGCGCCTAGATGGGCCACCCAGATCGTGTGGTTTCCATACTGACAAGAGCAGCGATTGATACTAATCGACGTATAGATAGAGGCACACTTCGTCACAATTTTCGTGGACCACACCTCGAATGTCATTCCCACTGTTGCCTTTCTTCTGGCCCACCGTCTCCACATGGCCTATTTCCCCATGAATAAAGTTCCACGGTCTAGAGGGTGTGTGTCGTAGCCCGTAGGTCTGTGAGGACGGATTGTAGATTTAAACGAGAGTTCTGGAGGGAAAGTTGTATCAGTCTGTTTGTTTTAATGAAGAGTAGAGCAAATCGAAAGGAGGGATATAAACACAAAAACGAAACAAAGAATCAACGAACAAACCTTTCTTGAAATCCGTTGCACATAGAGAGGAGAGTCGAATGAAAACCAAAGTATATTCCGACTATATCATGCGATGTACGACAAAAAAGACGAAACAACGCTTGGTTAACTCACTAATTCAGAATCATTTCACAGAGTAGAGGGCGTACTTCTGAGCTTTCGATGTGTCTTCGTCAATAGGTGGCTGGGTAGGAATTTACGAAGAACTGGCAGCATGCGCTCATATAGTCATTCTCGACGTATAAAAGATACCAGGTTGAATGTCGAGCAACGTTTCTATGGCGTAGGAGTACTTAGTGTTGGGGAAGTCGACGCAGCCAAGTGCTCATAGTAAGCAGATTGGTTTGTCAAAAAAGATGACGACAACTATGTAGTATGGTGCATGGGTCCACGTTGAGAGGAAAGTATGGAAAGACATAACATCATAAAGACTTACTTGTGCCTTTGCCAGATATCTGATTAGCAGTAAGCCCCCAACTGTCGAATGACAGGCATCTGTGAGGATCATCGTGTCTTGGAATTAATCAGTCTCTAACTGACGATTAGTTCAAATGACGATAATACGAAAATAAACGCAGAACCTACATACCAGAAAGTCACGTCTTCAAGCCGCCTTGAGGAAGTCGCGCGTCTCGTTCTGCATTCAGGCGAGCTTTTAACGGCCGGTACAGGTTGGCTCTTGATGCCACCGAACTAGTTCCTAGTACCAATGGGCCAATCTGAGTAAACTAAGTAGAAACTCACGAAAGGACCGGTTAAAGTTAAAAGAGACCAATTGCCGAATAGTACAGTTGGTATCACGGTAAGGCTGCCAAAGCTTGATGAGACCAAAGGTGCATATTGTAGGTTGTAGAAGGCACAGGGGACGAAAGGCGAAGGGAGTATGTACTTACCAGCGGCACTTGGAGAAACCTGCTCGCAGAAATTCACAGTCTCAGACAGGTGGGACACAGACACGTAATTACAGTGTGCACTTGAAGACGCCTGTGACGATGGCGGCTGTAGTGCATAAGGTGGAGAGGACGCGACCTGGCGATATACATATCGAGGCCGTGGTAAACAAGATTTGACGCGTGACGCTCGTCTAAGCCAAAGAGAACTTCAACAGTTCCATGAATCCATCTCCTCCCTGTCCAACCATGTTCAATTCAAATTTTCACTGTCCTCGTATCCCGTAATTCCGACATGAACAATCTCCACAGAAAACCGCGGAAGAGCCGCTAGGGCCTAGACTAGGAGGCGATTGTAAGCCGTAGCTGCCCAAAGCACTACTGCACGGCGACCTCTCAGAGAATCAGTGAACGCTACGAATTTCTCAGTCCAATGCGTGAGTTTCGCAGTCCTTATTCTCGTCGCTTTGTATATCCATGCTAAGAATCTAACTTTTCCGCACAGCTCCCTTCGAATGTTCAATAAATTCATCATCTAGCAACCTAGCTCGTTACAGCAAAATTTACATGTCCTAGTACGCCCACCTACAGTATCTGAGTAATTACTCAAGTCCAACCTATCAATTTTGAGCAGCGACCAGCGTCATATCTGGTATCACTGCGGAATTTATCAAGAGGTACGCGCAAACACTTTTCCTAATACATATTCCCGCAATCTCAGTATGCACCACTCCGCAGCGATTTCTCCCGTGCCCTGGCAAACGGTCGCCGTTATCAAATCATTGCAGAAGCGCCGTGCTCCATCAACAGCTGTGCGATCGACTGATATCCGAAAAAAGACGCCACCTGGAGTGCATCGCCGAACTCGCCTCCCGGGACATTCGGATCCGCGCCATGCTCCAGGAGCAGCTTCACAATCCCTTCCTGCCCGCCAGCTGATGCAGCCTGGAGTGCATTGCTGTAGTCGCCTCCCAGGACATTCGGATCCGCGCCATGCTCCAGGAGCAGCTTCACAATCCCTTCCTGCCCGGCAGCTGATGCAGCCTGGAGTGCATTGCCGTAGTCGCCTCCCTGGACATTCACATCCGCGCCATGCTCCAGGAGCAGCGTCACGATCCCTTCCTGCCCGGCAGCTGATGCCGCCTGGAGTGCATTGCCGTCGTCGCCTCCCTGGACATTCACATCCGCACCATGCTCCAGGAGCAGCTTCACAATCCCTTCCTGCCCGCCAGCTGATGCCGCCTGGAGTGCATTGCCGTAGTCGCCTCCCTGGACGTTCACATCCGCGCCATGCTCCAGGAGCAGCTTCACAATCCCTTCCTGCCCGGCAGCTGATGCCGCCTGGAGTGCAGTGCCGTCGTCGCCTCCCTGGACATTCACATCCGCACCATGCTGCAGTAGCAGCTTCAAAATCCTTCGTCTGCGCCAGCGATTGCTCCCTGGAGCGCATTGCCATACCTGCCTCGCTGGAAATTCACATCTGCGCCATGCTCCAGGAGCAGCTTCACAATCCCTTTGTCTCCGCCAGCTATGGCCCCCTGGAGTGCATTGCCGTAGTCGCCTCCCTGGACATTCACATCCGCGCCATGCTCCAGGAGCAGCTTCACAATTCCTTCCTGCCCGGCAGCTGATGCAGCCTGGAGTGCATTGCCGTTGTCGCCTCCCTGGACATTCACATCCGCACCATGCTCCAGGAGCAGCTTCACAATTCCTTCCTGCCCGGCAGCTGATGCCGCCTGGAGTGCATTGCCATAGTAGCCTCCCTGGACATTCACATCCGTGCCGTGCTCCAGAAGCAGCTTCACAATTTCCTCCCGCCCGCGAGCTGATGCGCCTGGAGTGCAGTGCCGTAGTCGCCTCCCTGGACATTCACATCCGCGCCATGCTGCAGTAGCAGCTTCAAAATCCCTTCATCTGCGCCAGCGATTGCTCCCTGGAGCGCATTGCCGTGCTCGCCTGCCTGGACATTCACATCTGCGCCGTGCTCCAGAAGCAGCTTCACAACCCCTTCGTCTCCGCTGGCTATCGCCGCCAGGAGTGCATTTCCATACTTGCCTCCCTGGATGTTCACATCCGCGCCATGCTCCACAAGCAGCTTCGCAATCCCTTTGTCTCCGCCGGCTATCGCTGCCAGGAGTAAATTGCCGTGCTTGCCTTTCTGAACATTCACATCCGGGCCGTGCTCCAGGACAAGCTTCACAATCCCTTTGTCTCCGCCAGCTATTGCCCCTGGAGTGCATTGCCATAGTAGCCTCCCTGGACATTCACATCTGCGCCGTGCTCCAGGAGCAGCTTCACAATCTCTTTGTCTCCACCAGCTATTGCCCCCTGGAGTGCATTGCCATAGTAGCCTCCCTGGACATTCACATCCATGCCGTGCTCCAGAAGCAGCTTCACAATTTCCTCCCGCCCACGAGCTGATGCCGCCTGGAGTGCAGTGCCGTAGTCGCCTCCCTGGACATTCGCATCTGCTCCGCGCTCGAGGAGCAGCTTGACAATGAGTCCGTGTCCACCAGCAATCGCCGCCTGGAGTGCATTGCCGTACTTGCCTCCCTGGACATTGACATTGGCGTTGTGCTCTATCAGCAGCTTTACAATCCCCTCCCACCCCCAAGTTGATGCCATCAGGAGTGCATTGCCGAACTCGCCTCCCTGGACATTCACATCTGTGCTGTGCTGCAGTAGCAGCTTCACAATCCCTTCATCTCCACCAGCTATTGCCCCCTGGAGTGCATTGCCATAGTAGCCTCCCTGGACATTCACATCCGTGCCGTGCTCCAGAAGCAGCTTCACAATTTCCTCCCGCCCGCGAGCTGATGCCGCCTGGAGTGCATTGCCGTCGTCGCCTCCCTGGACATTCACATCTGCACCGTGCTCCAGGAGCAGCTTCACGACCTCTTTGTCTCCGCCAGCTATTGCCCCCTGGAGTGCATTGCCATAGTAGCCTCCCTGGACATTCACATCCATGCCGTGCTCCAGAAGCAGCTTCACTGTCCCTTCGGCTCCCCCAGCTATGGCCGCCAGGAGTGTATTGCCATACGGGCCTCCCTGGACATTCATATCCGCGCCGTACTCCAATAGCAGCTTCACAATTCCCTCCCGCCCACGAGCTGATGCTGCCTGGAGTGCATTGCCGTACTCGCCTCTCTGGACATTCACATCCGCGCCATGCTGCAGTAGCAGCTGCACCATCCCTTCCTGGCTGCAAACTATCGCCGCCTGGAGTGCATTACCATGGAGTGTATTGCCATAGAAGCCTCCCTGGACGTTCACATCCGTGCCATGCTCCAGGAGTAGCTTCACAGTCCCTTCTGCTCCGCTAGCTATCGCCGCCTGGAGTGCGTTACCGTACTCGCCATTCTGGGTATTCACATCTGCACCATGCTCCAGGAGCATCTTCACAACCCCTTTATGGCCTTCACGCGATGCTGCCTGGAGTGCATTTCCGTACCTGCCTCCTTGTACATTCAGACTTCCACCCTTCATTAACTGTAGTGACAGTTGTTCAAGGCCGGCTAATGCGGCATAATATAGAGGTGGAATATCATTGGGCTGGTTGTGAATCCGACCTCTCATAAATTCATATGGCTTGTCCAAATCCCAAATACGTAGCCAATTAAGCCATGCATTGCTCTTAGGTGTGAATAGCTTCTTGGCCAATGTCAAGGTCGAAGAAGGCTCGGGTTTGTCAATCCCACCAGAGTGTGCATGGAAGATCCAGTGTTCAGCTGCATAAAGTGACAGTGGGAATGAGCCAGCCACAGTTTCGTCCACCAAGTCAAACCCATCAAAGTGTAGCAGGTAGGCCAAGCATGTCTGAGCCATTAAGGAATGCGAGAGCTGGTCACTGATTAGATGGAATTTCGAGCCAATTCCTTTATGCTCCTGGAGGTGTGTTGAAAGAAGGTATTCCTTGATGGAGACGTGGGCTAACTTGATTTGCCCTTCAGTCATGGTTGAGTCATGGTGTTCTTTAGCAAATAATATACTGTCAAAATATTGAAACTTGATTTGGAACATACCTTCAGATTCGTCGATAAGACCGGAACATTTCTTCAATACATCCTGATTATTCCAGTACCGATGCGATGGTGAAAAATGTGGGTCATTTTCGGGATCGAAATGAACAGAAATGGCTTCTGCGATTTCGGATAGTCGCAATGGGCGAACAGCAAAACATAACCAGCGAAGGAATGTCTGGGTATCGGTATGATCCATCTCATTAACCTTCAGCAAAATTTGATCGTAGGTTTCGTGTAATCCTTTGGGCAAGGTGACAACCTGCTTTCTCGCTGTAACGCGACCCATCGGAACCTGAAAGCCGTAAGTTACAATGCTGCGAGGCTCGAGCAGCAGAAAGATTCGTACATTCCATCAGCACTCCCTGCCAGCGTTAATTTTATGAAATCCCGTGTCTCTCGGTCCCACTGTGTTGCCAGTGCTAAAAGCTGCTGCTCGAGATATATCATGATGTCACTTTCAGACTCTTCCGCCAAGTCAACGCTACGTTCGTCGAGCGTTTGGAGAATCTCATTGATATCCGGCTCCGGCCGACTCATTACCATCATATGCAGGGTGCTGATCTTAGGTGTTTGAATTCCTTTGATCCACACCAATGTCTCCCCTCGTTCAATACATTCGTCGAGGGAATCGATGATGACATAGGTGGAATGCATTCCATTGATGATATTGTATAGGATGTTCTCGAGGGAGTTGGTGGATGGCTGTTGGTTTCCATGGCCATGCTGATTGTACAATTCCACTAAGGTAGCAGGGATACCGTCGCATTGGACCCAGAGTTGTGAAATAAGAGAGCGGATGAGCTTGTCATGTAACTGGAGATCTTTCTGCGCGTCCAATGCGCGTCCCTTCCATCAAAGAAGAAATATGCGTAAGTAGTCGATGGGTTTTCCTCGTGAAGTTTCTTGATCTTGTCTATGATGGATGAACTAAGAAGATGTGTTATTTACCATATGGTCAGAGGTCTCGGACTCGAAGCGTACCATAGGATAGTCTTCCCAGACCCCGCTGTAAAGTTCTTCAATAAAATTTAGAGTCGCGAATGGCATTATGCTGCTTACCTTTTCCCTTGATCCAGAGAAAGTCGGCCCTCTCCTGGAATTCACGGAAACGCTCGCCGTCGAGAAACCAGGAACAAGTGTCCTTCTGATGCTTCTTGCGTGCGTCATTGTAGTTTCTGGAACTATCTGGAGCATCAAGCCATTTCTGAATATCCCTGGCTGAAAAAGAAGGATGTTCAGTCATAATCAATACTGGATATTATCAAAATCCATCCTTACCTAGCTGGTCGTCCTTGATTATTTTCAACTGCAGATTCGTGTCCATGTTCACTCTTCTATCAAACTTCTGCTTAAGGTCATCGCAAGTTTGCTGACATTGTGCAATACGCGATTTCATATCGTCAGATAACTGGAATTTCGCAGCTCGGACTACAAGACAACCGCCATTGAATATGGTTAGATTATTCCATAATGTTGCCCACTTACAGGGGAAAGGCAACCTCGTATACTCATGAATCAGCGACGCGACCTTCAGCGATGTGCGCCCAATCTCCTCAATGACATTGTCTGTGCCTTTGATTAGCAAGAGGTCCGGTTTTTCCTTCGCAATCCCTAGTGTTTCTCGCAGAGTGTCCGCTAAAGCTCGAACAGAATCATCTAGGATCTCTGTCTGTTGTACGGCCTATTTGTAGGATTTACATCAGTGATTCCAGTTTTATTACAAAATTATTCACCGTGTACACGGCCGACATAACGCTCCAAGAGGCTCCCAAAATGGGGTGTGTCTATTTATCCAATTTTCCGGTCACTACAGCACAAAATAGGAGAGGAATAAAAGCGACGTACCCCAGCAACTGCATCCATAATGCTCTTTGTAAGCTGTAGCACTGTACCGAGTCCACCGAGTATCAACGTGTTACCAGCAGATGCTAGGACGCCACTTTTCATGTGGGAAATATTATCATCTACAGATTTCATGAAGATCTCGAAGGTGTCCTTTGATTCTGGAACGAGACATAAATTGATTTTGATCTTGGACTTGCTAGTGACCTCGGCGCCATGTTCGTCTTTGAGATCAAAAGTTGCATCTACGTGAATCAGATTTCCGCAACAATGCAGACAGAATATGTGCTCACCATTATTGAGTAACTCGCTGACTTTTCCTGTGTACTGTCCAGCTAGATGCTTGGCAAAATCGATGCGCGTGCGGCTTTCCCGATAGATCACAATCTTGATCTTCGACGAGGGGTGGAAACGACTAATGTAGGAAAGCCGATATTAATCCAGGCTGGCTCTACGAGGACATGGCCGCTTACAATTCAAGGTCTTTCCATTCCCATTGAGGGGCAGGTTCAGATTTCTTTTCAGATTTTGCAATTTTTTCATCGTCGATGGAGACGATCGCAAAAGAGGCCTGTCGTTTCTTCTTGAGATCGCCCACGACCTCGATACCTAGAATCGGTAATATAAGGAATGAACTCCTACTGCCCAGAAGACGGCTTACCTGCTAAGAGGGCGCGGATTGGTACTACTCCAGGATTGAGCAAATTCTTGTCCATGTTGTGGGAGCGAAAGAATAAACAGGAGGGTATTCTTTGATGTTAGTGATATTCGGATAACGCGGTGGGCAATGGGAAGGCTGTGGTAAAAATAAATTCTGCTATGTACAGATATCAAACATATATAATTAACATCGGAAAGCTGGGTATCAGTGTCAAGAAGGCTGTGGTAACTTCTCTTTATCGTGTCTGTCTCGAGGCCTTCCCATTATCTCGCCTCTTTTTTCGCATACCGACAGGCGTGTAGTAAAAAAAAATGCTATAATCATTCTGGACAAATGGACCATTACCCATTACAATAGAGCGGAATCCCTTCGGATGATGTAGTAGGTGCAAGGATGATCGTGGCACGCTTCCGTTACCCGTGCGGTGGTGTCAAAGTTCGACGTCAAATCCCCTGTCGCCGGCTTGTTCACGCACGGCCACATCATGATTGTACGCAGAAAAGATCTAAACACAGATTCTCGCCAGCTCCCTGGTACGCCTTTTCGCCTCGCTAATCCACGTCTACAGGCTCTCCAGCACTGCGCGGAGGCGATGACCAAGGCCCACCATCTCTGCAACATAGCACCGGCTCCACGATGCGCATGGATGGTGTCGTCGACCGCGGCATGGCAAGGTCGGAAGGTGAGGTTGGATGAGAGTTCTGTGATACAACTTGTGTCAGCACGTTGGCAATTGGCGTCAATGGATAAGAAGAGAGACAAGATGAACAGAATCGCGAATCAGGTATAAAATTGACCAATGATATCGAAATCTTTGAATAACAGAAGAATCAATGTACGAACCATCACTGGAATGCTTGAAGCTTTCTGAAAAGCTGCCAGCTACGATTATGGTAGGCCAGTAGGGTTCCGCGTATGTTCTCGGCCTCCTTGCACTAGCGGAGTTGAGGGGCAACCTGGGGGGCAACAGCGAATTCATTCCGGCTGCACTGTGCGTAAAAGGTGGGGGAAAAAAAAGCGACACGCCGAATGTACCGATTACTTGAGCGCATGGATTTCCGATAGATGTCAGTATCGAATTTGAATGCCACGATGGGGTGTGTGAGGTGTTAAAGTTTTGTCATATACCAGGTTTAGGTCGAATGATGCGTGCGAGGCGTGAAGATAGGAAGAATAGAGCTGGCGGATCAGGAGGATACCTATGCAGCAGGATAAGCCTCTCCATAGGTTATAAAGAGAATCTAAATAATACATCCCAAAATGGATCCGACATTCAACTAGCTGGTGTTCTGCACGGACTATCTCGTTGATTATCGGTTACCCAGCAAGTAGAGTACGAATCGTGTATTGTGAGGTTTCTGACTCGCTATGAATGCAATTAGCTTAGAGATACGGAGGGAAAGAACAAAGGCATAGATAGCAGGAAGGTGTGTCTCCGAGCCGTATTTGAGGAACCTGCATTTGTTATCGTTGGCTCATGATATATTGCACGGGAGCGTCTTCGTTTTCAAGGTCTGGCTCCTGGACTCAAAGTCAGCTAGTTCCGAAGAATACAAGCTGAGAGCTGGCTGCCCCAGGTGCGAAAAAGCGATCCACGCACCTAGTTTGGTGGCTGTAAATTTGCTAAGAGCCATCCATAATCTCTAGCCTGGTGGGCGGTGCTGAACAGTGAAGAATCTGGGGATGCATTCTGGATGTAGGTCAGCTTCCATAATTTGTGAATAGCAAGGCATACCATACTGTAAAGATTTTCGAGAATGCTCTTGGAAATGACGCCGAAGTACGCCGCGTGAATGAAAAGACCTACAACTTCAAGTGCTAGTATTTTACAGTCGTTTGCACTTGGTTTGCACATAATGTTTTGCACTCGACAATTGAAGTTACAATTCTAAATCGGGTGACAAAAAGGTCCGACGGTGATCCACGCTGGGTTGAGACGACGACTTGAAGACAAAACGAGGTCCGCTCATCCATTTCGGGGAGCGAAGGTGTGGAGATAGCTCAGGATTTCCTCGCTTGGTTATCGCACACCGGGCGGTCAAAGAAATTTGACGGTCACATCACGCTGCTCGCTGACATCGTCGAGTTATGCAAACGACCAACCAACGACTGTAAAAAGTTGCCCGATTCCTGTAATGCCATGGACACAGACAGTACGTGAACCCTGCTTTTTCGTTTCTCTCCCCCAAAGTCTGACTCTGCCCTTCTTTTTGTGAGTATAGATAGGAAAGGGATGTATATTTCGCAATCAGCCGAAGTAATATACATAGATAATGAAAGTTGGGACTGAAGTAATATTGGTACGAGAATAAGTATCATTGGGATGCGGAAGCACGCATGGCATCGATAGGGGGGAATGGAAAAGTGGAGGAACGTATCTGATGTGCTCACCTAGTCAAATCAAATCTTGTGTCATTCGCAAGTACATGGAAGTGTGAATGTCAAACCAACGCAGCAATTCAGACTGGCGGCCGGTTAAATAGACACTGAAATCTGACAGGTGAATCCTTTTTACACCAACTGCTGCACCAAGACATGGCTGTGTACTTCGCGAAGTTCTGTTAGAAAGGAAGAAAGGTCAGACTCATGCAACGTCCTTCACAATCAGGTTGGTACAACTATAGGCATCAATCCAATGAACCCCCCTCGTATGTCGTTCAAGCAACATAACTACAGACCCCTCGCAAAACGGCATTATGATTTGTTGATGAGCGTCCACGTTTGAGAAAGGCATTCCTCCGAACTGCAAGGGAATGGCTCGCAGGACAAGCCAAACCTTGAGCAACGATACTCAAACGTGGATATTATAAACCTAGACCAGTGGGTCGTAAGATTCAGCTCTGATCAATGGTACGTGAACCATCATGCAAGGGATCCTTCGAATTGATTCGAATTTCTTTGTCAGCTTTGTGCAAGGAGGATAAATACTGGGTCGAGAGTACATTATCACTGGTGTCTCGAGACAGCGTGACACCGATAGGGGGTTTCGGGAGATTGAAGGTACGAAGAAATAGAGGGATATCTGAATAAACTTACCTCACCAAGCCGTTTTTCAGGACGTGATTTTCAGAATGTATGCCACCTGGATAGGCATAGAGATTACGACGGGCGACCGCCATCGAATGTATTCTGGAATGTCTGCTAGAAGGGAGAAAAATGCATTAGCCACTTATTATCTTTCAACAGTGAAATTGACACAAGAAATATCGACGGAAATCGACGTAACTGCTGAGATCCCCGCGTATGTCATTCGAGCAACAAAACGACGGATCCCCTAACGAAACGACGGCGACAGAATAGGGCAACGCCCACATTGAGAAGAATAATCATATGTAGAAGGTCCAGCGAATGACTTGCACGAATGGAAACCCCCTCGTATGCCATGCCTCGAACCTCAACTGCTTATATCGACAACATCAGTATGCCTTGTCCTAATGGACTGATAATGCAAGTCATACGAAATGCACATCACCCTGCAAGGGGCATAGACAGATGCCCTTCAACCTCGTTGGTTTGTAACATAGACATCTTCCATCCTTCACGTTACGCGCATTCGAGAAGGCCCGACGTCCCCTTCGAATAAGCTCCTGTTACACTGGCGTACCATTGCAACCTGAGCAGCTCCGTTTGTCAGGCGCCTAATCAAAGGTGACCAGCAAGAATCTGCCCATCATAAATGGTATATAGAATCTATCTGAACGACGCGTATCATGAACCATGCACACACGTGCAAATAGCTCTCGGAAGAATGAAAACGGTAAGGTGCGAGGCACTTTAGGAAGACAGCGAAAATGTATCTCGTTCTATATGTTTTCCACGTCATGACGCAGAAGCACCGATAAGGGCACCCAAAGGATAGCAAAGGGAAGGTCGAAATTTTTTAAGAGAGGGAAATTTTGACTATACCACGTACAGCAAAAGATGTCCTACATGTTTGTGTGAACAGTATTTCGACAGAGATCTGCAAAATCGGTCAGTCACGAGTGAAAATGAACTAGCAAAATAGCGCAAGGCAAGATGAAAACGACGGAATTTCCAAAGGAATCCACAAGAACATGTAAAAAAGGCAAATAATGTCGTCAACCCCCTCATATACTGGATCATCAACAACTCCGCCCACCATTCACCTGAACTCCAGGTCGGCATCCACCCAACTGTAGCACAAGATCACATCCAAGATGTCTCTGCCTAATGGCAAAGTGATCAAGTGTCTGGGACTACGACGCCAATGTTTCTTTACTCAGTGTAACTGTGTATTTGAGATGAATAGCTTTTGCCGTGAATTCAATGCAATCCGCCTGCCGCTGCTCTTCGGCCCCTTCCCCACTGCCTTGCAAGAGACCTCACATATGCACATTGTGAGGGCACCGCAATGACGGCGAAAATGACCGCCGAAGACGATTCCGACAGCTGAATGACACCGACAAACAGACAAAAAAATACGAAGTTGATGATGACACAAATGGCAGGCCTATTGCAGCCCACCACCACGAATACACGCACGCAGCACGATAGGGGTCGACAACACGGGCAGAATCATCCAGCACACCGGCGAGAAGAAAAAATGACGCGGACGTTCTAGTGGCCACTCACCGAGTCACTCGAAATCTTGGCCCAAGAGCACCGCCAAGCTGGAGCGGCTTCACGCATTCAGATGCATGCCAAAACAGTGTCTGCAAATCATTCGCACAAGTTCGAGAGAAGGAGGATGTTGGTGCCCATGATACAGCACTTGCAGAGATCAGATAGCAGGATGCAAGAACGACGAACCAAGGTCAGCGTGTTGCAGTCTGATTCAAGCTCAGCTTGATCCCGGACGTGATTGATATGCCGGCTTGTTTCCCGCTCTCATATACCTTCGAGGCCTCTACCCCCTAGCTCACTCGCTCACCTCTCAGTCTCGCACCCTCGTTCTCGACCGTCAGTTAGAAGGGGTCAACGAGCACTAGGGTAAATTGTTAGGCTACCAGCAGCCAAAAGAACCAGATGTAGTGTTCGTCGGTCCACGCATTCCAGGAGGAGAGTATCGATCGAAGCAGCGATCGTTAGGCCAGCAAACTTGCTCATGTTCTCTATTCGCGGCGCCCTCCTTTGCACCCTCCTCGCCCTCGCGTTTGATCCTCCGTCGCTGGTCCCTTCAAGCACGCGGATTCTGCTTCTAAACATCTGGATTCAACTCATGCAGAGAAGATCTACCAAAAATCCCTCGCCTGCTCTCTGGTGCGTCCTTTTCGCATCGTCTTGCTATATCTAGCTGACTTACATCCACAGGATTTCCATCGTCGCCCTGAGGCAATAACCAGACATAGTACACATCTTTGCGACTAGGAAAATTGCTATTGTTGTCCGGGTGGAGCTGTTCCGCCATACTACGTGCGCTCTTCGATACTTGACCCTCGGCCAACTCGCTTAATCGCATACTAGGCATGCGGAAGGCCTCGCAGAAATTGTTCATTCCACCTACTGCCGAAGACGGCCGCCAAATAAGTGCGTGTATGGTTTACTTGTACCTGCATTAGAGCACTGAGGATCCCCACTGCAGGAATGTGCCAGTTGTCGACAGCATCGCATGAAGCAAGGCGAGAAGCGTGTCTTCCCCAAACTGAGCTTGAGGACGCTGGTTGCGCAATCTGCATCCAGACGTTTAAGCCTGACCTTATCGGAGGAAGGTATAAGCTACGGGCAAATACCTGCAAGATCTCTAACGCTCCCCTTCATCTCTCCGCGTACGTACGCCGTTCGACGAAGCTATCCACATCCACAAGCTCCTGGAGTCAGACTGAAAATCTTGTTAAGCGTATGAAATGCAGAGAAAAACTAATAATTACTTCTCAATTTGCTTGGTCTCCATGTTAAATACTAAACAAGATATAGAATCAGTTATATCAGAAAGGTTTAACGTGCGGATATTTACCAACGAGCCGTTTTTCTACTCTGGATTTACTCGGTTGCAAATTATTAGGAGAGCGGAGGAGAGGGCCTACACCCAACAGACGTTGAGAATCCGGAGTAATGGCCACATTGTGAAGCTTCATGTTTCCAAAGTCGTATTGATCGAGGACCTAGTGTTGGATATCTCGAGTGAGGAATAGGAAGAACAATAAAACTCGGGCTCATACTTTTCCAGTCAAATCCTTCAGGCTGACATTAATGCAAGAGATCCACTTGGAATACTTGACAGTAGTGACGTACCAATTTAGTGACTATGGAATCTTCAATCGACAAGAAAGCTAAAGATTCAATGATACCATTAGTTACTTTATCACAGACGGGTAAATTTGTTAAGTACCCTCGCCTGTGGGGCACCAAGTAATAGCCTCAATAGAAGTATTGCGGTTAATAGTTTTTCTGCAAACGCCCTCCTGAATACGAAGAAAATATTCAGCAATTTTTGCAAACCAGGAAAGTTTGTTTAAGACTGACTTCCGCCGTCCAAACTTTGATTCCTCTTGCCATCTTTGTCAAAAGAATCTTACCGTTAGGGGACCTGAAAGATGATTAACAAAACGCAAAACAAGAAAACGAAAATATATAATCTCACCAAGCAACCTGCCCAACAAAGCCTTGCGCATGCGCCAGCGTGCGGTGAGGAACAAAAGGATGCTATCATTCTCCGAATCAGCAGCCATGAACCTCATTGTGATATGAAAACCATACTCCAACTTTGAAGATAACAGAAGTCTTGTCCCAACTGAGTCGCATGCATCAGAAAATCTCTCCCTGGATTCTGGACTGAGCAAAAGCATACCTCGAAGTAGCCAAAAACCTGCCATCAGGAGAGAACTGCATGTGCCTCACCAGCGCCGTATGCGCCGCCAAATCTTGTGTCGCCTCCAGCTCTTCCAGCTTCGGGACGAGCGTCGACACCCTCGAACGCGTAAACGGTACCGATTCGCCAGTCTTCCTCCCGATATCTGGCAATCCTATGCTTGATGACAGCGTCCTCTGGCGCATAGGCTCCGTGCGTGGCTTGTTGAGCACCGTCGCCAGGCCTCCAGCGGACGTCGCCGTGCCGATCGCGTTCCGCATTTTCACGTTCCGTACGGCGTTTTTCCAGAGCTGTTTGCCGATAGAGGGGGTATTGGGGCTGACCGCGATTGAAGGAGTTGGAAATGCAGTTTCGGCATCAACGGGAGAATTGACGGGGGTAGGGGCAAGTGACAATGAAGGGAATCCGAGAGACAGTTCACTAGTGATTGCAGTGCTGGTGGCGTCAGATGGGCGACGTTTTCTAGGGCTCATGCCGTCTTTCGGTTCCTCGTTGTATGGGCTCCCAGGTACGGTAGTGGGTAATCGACTTGCTTCTAGGTCGTCCTCGATGTCGCTTGGGTGTGGCCAACATTTCACTTTTTTTGCATAGCCCGTAAAGCGTCGGTAGGCACGCAGTATAACTTTCCGAAGCTTGCGTAGCTGTATATGCAAAACTTGAAATGGTCGCTTCGTCCTAGTGACTCCAGGGAGCATAAGGAAGCGATCGTTGGCTTCTGATAAAATGTCGCTTAGCCATTTCTGACCCTTATGGCGAGAAAATGCCCAACGCTCAGAAGCAAACCAGGCAGAGACGGCTGCAAGACCGAAAGAAGTAAAAGCAGTTAGTACAGTTGTTACAGTTGAGGTAACATGCGCCTTCGGAAGATTTGTTAATCAAATGAGTTACACGAGGATGATAAAATAACGTACCTGGTGCGAGGCGTACGCAAAACAAACAAGTCCAATAGAGAAACATGCGACGGATAAAACAAGGAAGACAAGGGGAGAGCGTTTGATCCAGATCAAAACCCACCAGGGCACACGGTGTCCTGGCGAACGGCTATGCGCAGTAAGATGATGTCAGAGCCTTATTAAAGTTATTATGAGATTATTGAAACCAAAGCAACATACTACATTGCTTGCTTCCAAGTGAGCCCAAGAAGACTGTTAACAGCAGCGGCAATGCTAAAAACCATAGAAGCGAACCAGAAACAATTCACTGAATCTGATATCCTAGCGCGATCTAATTGATAAGAAAATTGCAATGTTGTCGCTGTGACGGCTGAAAAGAATGTAGCGACGGTAGAAAGATTTAGAAGGTTATCCGCGCCATGCTTTTGTGCAAAACGAATGGTGGGTACACCTTAAAAGTTGATGTTATTCATTTACTGTTAACCTACGACTTTGCGAATATTGGAAAATAAACTCACCGACTTCGATGAACATTGACAAAGATGATGTCAATTCATCAAAATGATTTCCCATCTCAGAGGAAAGGTCATGGATGTATCGCTGCACAGATGGATAACGGAATTGACCTAAGCGTAAAAAAAATCGACGGATTCATAATCAAAGCCAAAGCGCCCGATTAATCTTGACTTACCTGCGTACTCCTTCAAGCAAGAGGACCAATACTTCAGGACAAATGTTTCGGTTAGTATAAATCTTTTCGCTCCAAAAAAGCTATGGATCTCACTTTGAGGTCTCCTTCAAACGACAAAATTGAAGCATTGACGGCTTCGTCGGTAAACTCCGGGAACTCATTCAAACACCGCAGAAAAGTTGTCACCTCCTTCGCCAGATATTCCAACTGCTCTGGGTATGATTCAGGATCCACGTTCTCTGCCACCTGGGGTCTGGGGACATGCAGTTGTGCTTTTCCTTTGACTCTTTGAAAGCCTCTTTTGCGCTTGTTTGATATAGGAGAGTCGGACACGGTTTCACGAACAATGTGCGATATCTTCCGCGGGAAAAGGTCTGCCGCGTTTTCGTGGTATAGGAATAGAAGTTGCGCCAGTCGCTCTCGGAGATGGAATGCAGATGAAAGGATTGCAACAGAGCTGCCCAATTGTCGAGCCGCATTTGCGAAGTTTCGTAACTACTTATAATCATTTAGTGTGGGATTAACATGTCAGAACGTGAGTGAACTGACCTCTTTATCCAGGCTGTTGATCCTCCTACGCTAATTTTATGCAACCGCCCAACGTGGACACAAATAAGCGAAGGATGACTTACCTTTCCAGTATATTGAATTCTTCTGCTCCAACAGCTTGTAGATGCTCGTCGACAGAAGCTATGACATGAGTTGATCAGTCGGACGATTACGGACAGGCAGTTTTGAGTACGCACGGACATCTCGGTCGTCCTCAAAGGATGAAACCTGTATGTTTCCTATTGCAATTATTTGTTAAACAAGATCTATGTCAAGCATACGGCCACTACTCACTATGTTCGTTGCTTTCATTGTTCTCCAACAGCATCTCCACCAAGCTCAAAATTGTTGCTCTTCGATTTGGGTCAGGAGAATGACGTCCAGAGGATATTTTCGGTGTTCTACTCTCATATTCATTAGGGACATAATTCGGAAGAGGAGATTTCATGAAGATTGGAGTCCTGGTTTCTTTTTCAAGTCACTGGAGGGAATAAATCGGAGTTGGGGAGTCGGCCAGCGCGCGAAGTTGGAAACAAACAAGGAAAGTACACTGTACAGCGGTAGGGGAAGGTATAAGTCGTGTGTTCGTAGAACTCGTTGGTAAATGTATAGAATAAAATCGTGACAGTCGTGGCGAAGATGATGAGGTGTGTTGCAGGGCTTCACCACACCCCCACGCATTGCAAATCAATTGATAGCCAAATTAGGCAATACAATGGACAGAACACGTCCATCATATTGTCCGTCATGTGAGTGGCCGACTTGGCGGGACCAATCGCGAAACGTGTTCA
The DNA here is from genome assembly GCA_014925825.1 of Pholiota molesta. NCBI lineage: Eukaryota > Fungi > Basidiomycota > Agaricomycetes > Agaricales > Strophariaceae > Pholiota > Pholiota molesta. The sequence continues at coordinate 277,428 of JACGCK010000029.1, forward strand.
AATTTTCAAAATTTGGGGCGAAGAAATCAAGTTCTCGGCCTAGCAAGTACAATTGCATAGTACATAAATTGCGTATGAGTGCCGTGACACCGGGGACAGAGTGAGGATTCAAATTCAAAAGTTCAAACGTTGAAACTCAAAGGCTAGTAAGCAGCTTGATATCTTGATAATTTGGATGCATTAAGAAGCAGAAAAATCGATCAACAGGACAGTATCTACATAAATAATAAGAGGGGTTGTAATAGGCCCCTGATGTGTACAGAGACATAGCCAGTCAGATTATTCAACAATTCTCTTGTATTGCAGATAAACTGGCTCTCCAATTGGCCGCGCCTGAAGTAGACACAAAAGAATTAGAATTGAGAACTCGGCATTAGTCTTGAAACGGAAAAATCCATACCTGATGAATGTCGTTTCTATCTGGCTGCGGGAGCTGCTTCGGCGTCTTCCCATTTGCGTCCACGACATCGAAGTCATATCCAGCAATCATCATAGCCACGATCAGCTTTATCTCCAACTTCGCGACCTTCATTCCAGTGCAAGGATGACGACCTAGAAACACGGCACCCTAAGTTACAGATCATGGCAGGTGATTTGAAAAGCGCTTACCAGCTCCCCAACCGAGGAATGCGAACGTAGAGCTTTTGTCTTCTTCACGTCCAGGGGCGAATCGAGCTGGGTCAAATTCGTCAGGTTGATTATAGATATCTGGGTTTCTGTGAGCGTCAGCGAGCGAGTAAGCCACGAAGTCTCCAGGTTTGATGACGCCACGAGACACAGTGAGGTCCTCAACAATATTGCGTCGCAATAGCGTTGAGCTGAGGACAAGGCGAAGTGTTTCTCGGATGACAAGTTCCATGACTGGCATCTCATCCTCCCATACAGAAATGGGAACGGCCGCAAGTCGCTTGTGCAAGGGTTCACCGGACGTCGTGTTGGTGTGTTTCTCGATCATGGCGTCCACCTCGGCCTTGACTTTGGCCTTCCATTCAGGATGAGAAGCGAGGAAGACCAGGGCCCAGCAAGCTACATATACATTTATAGCTTAGATCAAATCACGACAATAGAAAGTAAAGTGACACACAGTTGATTCCCGTGTTAATCACTCCAGCGAAAATCACACTGAGAATAAACTGTTACAGTCATCAGTATTCGTCAACGGAAAATCGGGCATACCCACGCACCTGGACGATGTCTGGCGTCGACAGACCTTGACCTATTAATATATCAATGGAATCAGCAGATGGGACCTTCGCCTCCCTTCTCAAATCGATAAAGCTTTTGAATTTCATGAAAAGCTCTCTCGTCGCAATCTCCTTGTTCTTCTTAGCCGGGGACGGAAACCAAGGGAGCAGAAGTGCGGTCGGTGTCGCGCTCTTCTCAAGAGTCCAGTACAGGCTCTGGATCTCTTCAATTGCCTGAAGGTCCTTCGACAGTTCATCGCATGTAGCCATCCGCGTGGTCATCTGAAAGACGAGCTAAATACGCGCGTTACACACGTTATTATTAGCAAATTCGTTTCCCAAGAGACTTGTAACACTGGAATCAATCACGTACATCATATATGTTCTTGAACGGATCCATTCTTCCTTCCTTCCCCCAGAGCTTCATGCGATGATTGACATCGTCAAATAGATTTGGGAGAGCTTGAGATTTATATATGTATTGATATCAAATCAAGCTTCAATTGCATGTTGACTTACCATCCGTCAATCTCCGTTTGTTAGTGAATAGTATGGCGAGTTGTTTATTGAACCAGGCAACACCCTCGCCATCATTTGCTGATTTCATGTCGATATCGTTTAAAGATGGGGACTGAGCGTTGAACAATGGGTTAACTCTAGACATAATTTAGAAAAAACAAAACCGCGCACCGCGCCCATTAGGATTTTATATCCTTCGGTGAAGTTCAAGCTCTTGGTATCAAAGAAAGTTTGGCGAGCTTCTTCGCCCCGTATCGCGACAACTTGATGCTAAGCATCGAATTTGTGGTCAGCAAGAGATATTACGACTTCAATCATATTAGGGAACATACATGGAGAACCTGGAACTTGAAGTGCGGGTCAGAGCTCTTGGCGAAGTTGGCCCATAGAAAATCGTATCGCTTGGTAAAAAACGTCCAAGCCGTCAGAACAGGAAAACCGCCCAGCTGTCTGATGGATCCTCTCTTTGAGGGAGAGAGTGCAGCATAGACCAAATAAGCAGAAAATGCAAGGACTGCTGACGAGGCATAAGTGAGGATTCCGAACTTGTCTTGCGACAAGTTCTGTAGAAAAGACATCAGAGAACTGGGTTGGAAACGAGGCATTCGAGTTTTCTACTTATGAATGGCCGTCTGTAATTCGTGGGACATTTATTGTCGGGGCCCTGATGGTAAGCAACGTCAGATAATTTCGTGGAGAAGAACCGCAGTCCTGGTGGAGTCCCACATCTGATCATAAGACTTTCTTAAAACTTCCGATCCGAAGTGCATTGCAAGTGAATTGCATCCAGATTGTACAAGATTGTACATATCTGAAACGACCGGGCAGACTTGACCATGCAATATGATGCATTTCACTGGAGCCTTCTACTGATGCATGTGTTCCTTCTCCGACCCTTAGGACTACCTGAGAACGCATACGAGGCTGTGTGCTGGTAACGGAAGTGACGACGACGTCAAAGCCAGCTCGGAAGGAAGGCAGTTGAGCTCAGAACAAAAAAGAAAACAAGATTCGCCACCTTTGAATCAATGGTAATCGATAGCCGGACGTCTGCGCAAGTTTCATTTATCAAGACGGCACGGATATAAAGAATTTTCCTCAATTGAATGGCTTGCGAAAACAGCTGAGGATGGGCAAAGAAGTGCTCACTCCAAGCTCGTCGAGGATGAAAGAATGATAAGAGGAAGATTCAAGGCAGATATTAGACATGAAAGGCAATTGAATACACTTGCAATTCCTGGAAATGTCCTGGAGGGGTGTGCAAAGGATAGCATTAACAGGCGACTGACCCGAGACTTCCACGAGACATCCTGACGAGGGAGAGACGAGTACTAGAACATGCGCTCTCAGATTTCAGCAATCTGCGAGTTCCAGGATGCTGAATTTGCTGACAGGTTACCGGTTAAGCGAGGGAAGGTCAAGAAAGGCGTCGAGATGAAAGATCGAGGACAACATCCCTGTCAACCGGTGGGGGACTTCGGATCTCGGCATGGGCACCGTATCCACGGCCCGAGTCTTCAAGTGATTCCAGTACTTACTAACTTAGAAGCCACATTAAACTTGCATCAACATCCAGCTTTATGATGCTATTATATGCTATGTAGGTCAGCTAGGGAAGTACTCTCGCGTTCGTTATCACTCCAGCATAATCATTGCTTAAATTGTGGCAATTTTATTCAAATCTATAAAATTATTGTCATCCAATGCATGGGCTAGTAGGGTACAGTGCGGGTAAATAAGAAGGAATTTGCGGCTTTACACACTTGAATCACCAGGTTCAATATGGTATGCGAATGCGAGTGAGTCTAAATCCAAAAATGATATATGTAGTAAGTAGCAAAATCAACGAAACGACAGGTCTAATTTTAATATAAATGTATAAATCCTGAGAGACAGGGTGCGTCGGTTGAAACTTGGGTTATGACGAACCCAGATGAGGCTCAAGGAGCATCTTTTCAACAAAGACGACACGGTTCTTGGGATATACGAGTCGTGGATCGGCACAGTAGATATTGGCGGCCCAGTAAAGAATTGAAACCCAGATCAAAAGAGGAAATATAGCCATGCAATCATGATTGTGGGCGCTTCTTGGGCAAGGTAGAGTCCCGTGTCAGAGGATTGGCGGCTCGTAATTTCTCTCCATTGTAGTAAATCCAGACAGGGAATGGAATTCCAAGGATGATAGCCAAACCAGCCAATAACTATGATTGGTGTCAGACGAAGAGAAATGGAGAAACACGGGAAGAATGTGACTTACCGAGTTGCCACCTCCTAGACCAAGCGCATCGAACATTTGCTGTCCGAAAAGGGGGAAGGCAAACCCGAACAGAGAACGGAAAAGCTATCAAACAAGCTTGAAAATTAAATTTCATCTATAAATATTAATCACTTACAGCAGCAGCAGCGGTGGCGCTAGCGGCATAAGTAAACGAATCTACCAGGTATAACTGGATAGGCAGGCTATTGATGTCAAAAATTAGAAGGTTTCTTTGTTACAGGAAGTGCTTGAGGCTTACAAAGTGGTCATCATGCCAAATCCAAATATCCCAGAACCAATGATGGGCATGATCCAATGAATCTTAGCTTGCGCGGACCAGCCATACCAGAAAAGGCCTATAGGCACAAAGAACGATCCAAAAAAGAGTGCTGGGATACGCATTTCAGGAGTGGTGACGCCTCCATTTTTGGAGCCAAGCTAGATATAGCACGTAAGTTTCTCGTGCTATCGAGTCATAAAATAGTTCACCCACATATTTGTATACCTGGTCAGCGAATTTGGCACCAAAGAGGGTTGCAGCGAAGAAGCCAAGTCCAAGTCCAATATATGCAAGTCCTCCGACGCCGGCCTTGAATCCGTAGGTTTCGCTGAAGAATGCTGAGATTTTGTCAGAATATGAAATAGCGATGGCAGTAAAAGAGCTCACCGGCGAAAGTCGTGAACATCAAGTAGAAGATACCGTACATGCTATACCAAATAACATCAGTTTGATTCATGAGCCAAATATAACAAAGGCTGATACTCACAAAGCCATGTATAAGCTAAGCATGAATAAGATCAAACTGCGGAAGAGCAGCGTAATTGGGCGCGTGAGGTTGACGTATAGTAAATGAATCTTGCTGCTGTGTTCTTGAAGGAGGTGAGGATGCGCTTTGGCGAGTTTCTCGGGATCGGCAGATTTGGCGGCGCGCTGCAAGCGAATGATAGGAGCATAGGTCTCCCTTAGGAGCGGAATACCGACGGCGGATGCTGCGCCACAGACAACTGAAGTCTCATGTTTAGGTAAAGGAGGTAAGGGAAAGTGACGATGTTTTTATACGTACTCGCAATGACGATAAAGACCCATTTGATTCCAATCGACTCCGTAATGAATCCTCCAGCTATGGGACCAACAACGGGCCTATAAACATGAGTCGTAATGCATAAGTATCCATTTTTTCAATATTTGGGGGTTGTTCCTACCAATTAGAGGTCCTAGACTGTAAAGCGCCATAGCGGATGCGCGGTCGCGCTCCGAAAATAAATCACCAACAGAGCCACCACCAATGGCGATAGGCGCACTTCCCGAAAATCCAGCTACGATAAAGGGTAAGGATATCGATCCACTAACGACTAAGGTTGAACTCACAAAGGAATCGGAAGGCAATAAGAGCCCCCGTGTTCGGAGCAAAGGCGCACCCAAAACTGAATGCCATAGTAAATATGTTGGCAATATGAAGGACCTTTAGATCGTCGATCAGTGAAGCCCGTGCTTGAACAGGATTTATGACTTGAACATACCCATGTCCTCCCGTACATCTCAGATAGAGGAGCAAGGATTAACGGCTAGGACAGGGTCCCGAAGTTAGCACGCTTAAATACAGTACATGGTGACACGATGCTTACCCCGATGGCATATGAGAGCAAGAAAATACAGAGCGTAAGTGCCATAATCGTGGGGTTGGTAATGCCGTATCTGACTGCTACTTCTGGAATACCAGGCGCCATCATTGAACTAGCAAGAGGTGAAACGAAAGTATAGGCAGAAACCTAGGAAGTTAAAATTCGAGGTTCGACGTTAGTACAGAAAAATGATAACAGAACGCGCGGCACGTACTATGCAAACAGCCCGCCATTTTTTGCCACTTGGCCAATTCCTGGGGTTGTCCGGATCGTTCTCCCAATCATCCTCAAGATTCTCAAGTTCCTCTTCGCTTTTGTCTTCGGGTAAAGCTGACTCTCCATGTCCTTGAGGTACAGGTTGCACTGTTGATCTTGCTTCGCTTTTCTCGTTAACTTGTACATGGGTAACAGAGGAGGCGATGGAAGCCGTAGTCGTTACGAGTGCAATGTCCTTATTAGTGAGGAAGTCGGAGGAGGACATGTTTCCGCAAAACGAAAGACGGAAAACGTCTATAAGAGAGAGAGAGAAATGAAGGCGAGGAAGAATACGACACAGTGGCGAAACTACCCCACCTTGTACTTATGCATTGCTCAACCAGTGGAAAGACCGCTCGATCGCAATTTCACGTTATGAACTTTGTGTAAGGACATGATAGTCACGGCCCGTTGACATGATTGGCCATCGCGTCATATCCTAACGTTTATTTCCCACGTTCTATGTGCCACAGCGGGAATTAGGCCCTAGGGGAATTTCTGGCCTTTGCTGGCAAAACTTAAGGAATCCCCGTATTTACCTTGAAATTTAGGCCGTGGACTACATCTTTGCCACCTTCTTGTTAAAGAATTTCGACAGCTTCGATTACTTGCGACTCGCGCTCTTGATGTGAATGAACGAGTTCATTGGTTGTGGAGATGCAATGCAACTGTTAAGTAGTCAGGAACCGTCATATGACAGTGATGGCCCTTAAAAAGCAGCTTAAAAATTGTAAGTAACTTCGATGTTCGCAGCAAGTATTGTACAAGATTGTGCAGTGTGGCTTGGTGCACCCAGAATCTGTTCTCCCGTTGTATAGGAGAATCCTAAATTTCTGGATATATGTAGGCAAAGGTCGCAAACATTTCACCTACGACGTATTTGGAGAGGCACGAGCCCGGGAGCTTCGGGACCCGCTTACACCGTGGATCTCAAACTAGCACGGAGTCAAGCGGACCTATACATAACTGCCTACGACATATCGTTCAGTTGATTGAAGTCTCTATCGGTATGTCACTACATAACCATGTGGACCTTCGAAATTGTATTACTGGTTTTATCATTGACTGTGCGTCGTCGGATCAGCAATGCTATGCCACCAGGGTAGGACTCGTACGTTCCCAACCACCAACTTCCAAGGCAGCTGCGTGAGAGAAGTTCGAGACATACAAGACAGAACCAGTAATTGGATGCGACCTTTGCACAAACGGTGCTGAATGCTCCCAGCTGATCTTTGCAGATAGGCTTTTGGATGATAACACTGATCTGTACTAATCTCCTGTACTCAGTGAATTTACCGATGCCGGCTCTCTTTCTCCGCGCTCCTAGACCCTCATGATTGAGATGCATTCCTCTGATTTCAAGAAGAGAGGCTGTCATGTCATGGAAACAATGGGAGAATTCAGCTGGGCGCCTATCTTTGGTGGCCTTGGCAAGGAAAGCATTTACCCGACCCATTCTAAAATTAGTTGCGGGTCGGCTCGACAGTGGCAGACACCGCTCCGCGTACTTCCAGATCTTTTCGAGATCCTGACGTACATAAGTAGGACGCAGTGCAGATCCATTATCGACGCATCACGCATCATCACCTTCGAACTACATTGATCCCTCGCAAGGCCGCTGATCATGGAAGGATAAATAAGATTATGCAATATCTCTATACCCAGATTAACATATAAAGAGTGCTTTGTGTAGTCTATAAAAGCGTGTATGTGGTTCCTTTGTCCGCAATTAGTGTCTTTGTACAATGGGAAGATGATGTCCGGGCGCAAGAGGGTGGTGTAAACCGGAAAGGGAGGATGATGTAGTTGTGGGGGTGCGTCAAAACAAACGAGTAAAGGATGATGATGCTCGGGAAAACAATAGTGGATGCAATGGGACGAATGCAAGGGCAATAAACAAAAAATTATATCCTATCCAGGAGAATCATTGGCGAGACAGAAGGAAAGCAAGAATAGATATGAAGTCGGTGCGCATTTGTCCGAGCAGATATCAAGAAAGACAAGGCAGCAGGTCCCGCTAGGTCAAAGCAATATGCGGCGAGCATACACAGATGGCAGCGTCAGCCTACGACAGAGCAAGAGCTTCACGGATTGTCGATAGCACAGTATCCACATCAATATAAATCGGATCGTCGTCTGTTGGTGGTAACACAGGGGGGAGATCCCTGCTAAATGTACTACAACAGCATTTCATGTTAAATCAAGACGTCTCTCAGAAGAGAAAGGAATATGTATGACTTACGTGCTTGTCCATAGCGCGCGATAGTGCAAACCAACGGAATGCGCAGCAAGCTCGCGGTCGCGAACGAATTTGTTCGTTGGGAACAATTCCACTAACGTGGATTGTGGTGTTCGGCGCATGAATAGGGCATCCATCAAGTGATCTCCATGTACGCCAACGATGATCTAGAGGATATGATAGATCGCATTGGTCATTTGCATCCTATCGAATCATACCTTGCCACTCACTGAAGATTTGGCTATGGCAGTCATCCGAGTCGGCCAATCTGTTTCGAAGGTCTCTATGGAAACAACATTGATTTCATACCCGCTCTTCTTGCCAAAGTTTTGCAAGCCGTTCACAAGCTCTTCATGGTCGCCTCCCGATAGCTTAGGACTTTGAGCGCCTTGACTATGCAGATACGTGATGACCGGCTTCGCCTTCGGTTTCACGTCGTATTCGCCAAGGTACTGCGCCAGATTCTTCCGCGCAGGCTCCCACCAGTTCTCTGAAGTCTCGAGCAGCATGCAAGGCGCATACGCAGGCTGGCCTTCTTCGAGTGCCGTAACGGCGGCGGAGCGGTCGGCAACCACCAGCCGCTCAAAGACAAAGGGAACTTCAAGTTTATGATAGTCTTCCCAATCTTCCTTATACATCATCGTGAGTGATGGGAAGGCCGCTTTGAGGGTGTAAGGATGGAAGCCGGTATCAACACGTTTGCGGCGTGTTAAGTATTCTTCGTGTGGAGGATCGGCGTCGGTAAAGGAGAGACTATGGGGGAATATGAGTCGCCGCGGAGGAGGTAGGGCTGTATTTCCTGAGGTATCTATCGAGGTATCGAGAGACGTATAGGTTTTCCATAGAGCAAATATAGTGGAATTATCTAAAATAATATCAGCCCGATTCTAAATACCCGGCAAGAAATCAACGTACGTGGTTGCAAGTCTGCGGTCAGGAACGAGACGCCGCGTATTCTATTCGAGACGGTCAGTTTCCAATACGACTCAGGAGAAAGAGGACATACGTTGCGCCGTAGTCTCCAATAATCTTGCGGCCTTGTTCGATGGAAAGGATTTTCCATTCCTTGAAGTCGGGTCCCGTGCTCGAAACCATTGTCGACATGGGTGGTAATACAGTCGCACTGTCTGTGATGAGATACACCGTCCCGTTGAACATGTACACATTATCAAAAACGGTATACCCTAGAACTTCTTGAGGAACGGAGAAAAGGGGAGGATAAGTCAATAGACACACCTGACGCATGGTTCACCACTCTCGTTTGCGGCAAATCACCGCCCCAGTGCTGCAGCGCATCGTTAACCGTTGAATCTCCAAAAGGTTTCTGTATGCCGGCAATCTCTGGAACGTCCTTCCGGGCTATCCACTGGGCGCCATGCCTGCCGGAGCCCTTTGACTGGCTCCTTTCCACTCCGTCGCCCGCAACATGGCCTGGCGTCCACTCCCAGTCGCCAAACACCTCGAGCTCGAGCTTATCTCTCCACCCAGCCGGCCGCAGACCATCCTCTCCGATGACCGTATTCCCCACACCCAACCGGCTCAGAACAGCCCCTTTTGCTTTTGTGGCCGCGGCGTCTATGCCGAGAACTTGAAGGGTGACTTCAATGTTGTATGCGAGGAAGTAGGCAAGGAAGCATAGTAGGACGAATCCGATCTCGCGTCTCTCCGGAGGGGCGTTCCACCGCATGTCAGAGTAGAAAATGAGAGCTGCGTCTCAAGTCGTCTTCGTCGTTGTGGTGGTCGAGCGTCACGATACGAAGTTGGGATCAAGGCTAGCGCCGTCGGGACCTATAATAATAATGGCAAATAACGATACAAAAACCTAGGCTCAGAGCAAGGCCGCTTTAGCCACACCAAAAATTAGAATTCGATTTCGGACGACATGAAGATACATTTCAAATTCGTTGAGCATTGGTCCGCCGCGTAATCTGAACGAACTAAAAAAAAAAAAAAGAGCTCTGTCAGTGTAAAGATAGGACAATTTAAATGCAGCTGCAGGTTTTCACGTACCCCAAGTGCCAGGGCTTTCATCAATTACACTATGTACCGTCTAAGTGTCATTAAACCAGAAACAAACGCGATTTATTGATTATTTAGTAGCTTTTACAAGACGAATTTCGGTGCTGATAAAAATACATGGAACAAGAGAGTTGGATACAGAATGTTTTATACAACAAGGCTTCGGCCAATCGACCATGAAATGATGCTAACAGGTAGACAGCGTTAAGCTTCCTCGGTTTCCCTCTTTTTACTAATAAACTTCGTCAGATAAATTCACCAAATGACAGAGCCAAACTTACGCAGACTTGGTCGGCAAAAGTTCCTAAAAAAAGAGGTATAACAGTGAGCAGAAACAAATGGCGGGGTAAAGAAAGAACGCGTACCGATGCAATGTGAGGCACGACGCCGCCTTGGGAGATAACAACATCTCCCAAAAGGCGATTCAATCTAACAGTATCTGTAAGCTTCTGAGGAAACCGCAAACAAATTCCGGACTCACTCTTCATCGTTTCTTATAGCCAATTGGAGATGACGAGGGACGATGCGCTGTTTCTTATTGTCGCGAGCAGCGTTCCCCGCAAGTTCAAGAATTTCGGCGGCAAGATATTCAAGGACGGCAGCGAGGTATACTAGACGTCGTCTGTAAGATTTTGTACGAATGATACATCAAAAATCGTACCAGGAGCGCCTGCACCGACACGCTGCGCATAATTCCCTCTCTTCAAGAGACGATGGACACGACCGACGGGAAATTGCAATCCCGCCTTTGCCGAACGCGACTGGGACTTCCCTTCAGCGGAAATCTTCCCGCCAGAAGTCGATTTCCCAGATTTTCCTGTGCTTCTGAATCAGATGTCTTTCGGCGACTACTCTGTACCGTATTGCGCACCTTTTCCGCTCTAAATAGCGAGCAAGATTAGAGATAGACACAGCGTTGATATGAATTAGGCGCACCATGATTTATATCTGGTTTGTTAAGCTCAAGTGGCAGACGCTGGGTCAGGGGATGGTGGTGGTTAAGCTCAAATATGACCGTGCTCCTGAAACCTGGCGTTAGATTGCAAGTCACTAGACGCCCTAGATATTGTATCACGTGATGGGCGCGTTTCCCAAAAATTCCCGGCATGCAGGGCCGGGTATCTAGGACTTCAGTGACATTGAACCTGCCATTAACCTCCATCATCTAAGTTGTACGGTCGATACCCATGTCTGTTTTCTCTCAATGGTCGATATACAGGGCCTTGGCTAACCCGCGAATGTGCCATGCACGCCTGGCGCGCACCATCCACGCATCGAGCTCAAAGCTTCAAGCTAACGAGGATCAAAAGGCGAAGAGCGTCGAGAAGCCTGCTGAGGATTCAGGTTGGATAGACAGCCCTACCAATCTTGGTCCTCTTAATCGGCCACTGGGTGTTCGCCAACGACCAACAACGGTAGTCAAGTCGCGGACAGAGAGGATGAAGGTCCTCCTTGACCAGGAAGCACGGATGGCTCAGCGGAGACATTTGTGCGTGATTTGAAATTCATCACTGCTTGGTACTCAACATCTGTTCAGAATTAAGGAGGCGGGCAAGGGGTATTTCCATGACATGAATATGACTAGGAGAAACGGAGGCAAAACATGGATTGCACCGAATGTGCTCATTCGTGAAGATGTACGTGGCGCCCTTGTGTTTTTTTTATGAAGTCTAATTTCATCCATCAGAAAGCTCTTTATTTCCCCAATGTGAAGGGCCAATGTCTGGAAAACGGCAAGAGCAAAGATACCACACCGCTGTGCTTCGGACGAATATCCTTAATTGCCATGCTAGGAAGCCAAATATCTCAAGTGAGTTGACTAACAGCCCTCTTCCCATCAAGGCTCAGCCTAGCATTTCAGGTACACGCAGCGTCATTCGCATCTCCTACATATACCCGCTTCCGCGATAACCCACTATTCCAATACATCCAAGTCAACCTCCAGGAAAACATTCTCAAAGCCTTCCTCGTTAGGATATTTTCCAACAGCCTCCGGAACACCGTCCCCAAAGAGCTTCAATCGACCTATTTAGTTTCGAACCAAAATATGGAATACGTCCACGATCCTCTCGGCATGACTAACAACAAAGTCGGCTACGTATATCTTGTTGACGAAAACTTGAAAATCCGGTGGGGTGGATGTGCAGATGCGCTGCCGAAGGAGGCGCAGGCTCTGGAGAGCTGCACTGGAGTTCTTTTGAAGAGGCTAGAAGATAAACTAGCAAATTCAAAGGCGACGGAGAAGGAGGGCGGTCCTGTTGGGTCAGCGACTTCGTAACCTTGTGTATTCTTCCATGCGGCAGCGGAATACGATGTCTGTCACTTATTCTCATCCCATACTTATATCTGCTGATTTATGCCACAGTGTAGAATTGATATACCTCGATTAACATTTTGTTACTCAAATAAACCTGGGATCTTTGACATCGTGCTTCATATATAAACGTGTGGGTTCAGGGATCCGGCCACGGGAATATGAATATCCAATTGAGACTGATCAGTTCCCATCAAACATGATAAGTAAAGGTCGCTGACGATTGACCTCACAACGAACCATCCTTCTTTCACATAGCCATTGACTCCCTTGAATTCAATGAAATGGCCCAACCAGCGCCAATATCTTCGCCATTTGATCTGCATCACAAAATAGCCATAATCACAGCAAGTCTTTTCATCCATATTCATTGAACTCACATTTATACTGTCCGATTATGAAGGGCGCTGCTAGTACGTGTCGAAAACATTCCCAGTCGCGAAGAAAATCTTCTAATGAGACATATTCTTCAGGCGGTATCGGCCTAGCAACAGCGGAAGGATTTCTGCGATCCAACATCGAGGGTCTCCTGTTAGTCGACAAATCCCAAGAATTGCTCCAGACTGCGGTCTCAAGTTTCACGCCGGAAGACCAGCAGCGCTGCGAAATCTTGGTAGCCGATGTCAGCTCTGAAGCCGACTGTACCTATGCGGAGCGAGCACTTGAACGATGGGGAAGACTAGACATTGCAGTGCTCAACGCTGGGATATGCTTTCCAACAGCTAGCATTACGGAGACAGATGTGGAAGTGTGGGACAAGCTCATGAGCGTGAATGCGCGTGGAGGTCAGTAACGAGATACTTCTCTAAATATTCATCTTGTTATTGAGCTTCGATCATCTATGCAGTCTTTCTTGGTCTCAAACACTCTGCGAAGGCCATGCTAAAGAAGTCCCAAGGATCCATAGTGATCGTGTCCTCTCAGCTAGGACTCCAAGGTACAAAACATGACATTCCCAATTCTTTGCTTGTGACTCAACATGGGGCATGAACGATTCCAGGATCTCCTGGTTTATCTGCATACGGCGCCTCGAAATGGGCAGTACGAGGGCTTTCCCTCACCGCAGCAGAGGAACTCACGCCCCTTGGAATCCGAGTAAACAGCGTATGTCCTGGACCCATCCTGACGCCCCTAATAGACGTCTTCGGGAAGGACTCTATACCAAAGATGGAAGAAGCGACGCTGATGAATCGAATGGGAAAGCCGGAAGAGATTGCGAATGCAATAATCTATCTTGCCTCTGATGCTGCATCGTACAAATAATTCTCCGTCATCTGAGAACAACCGCTCACTGAAATTTTTATTTTTATTTTACAGATTTTGCTCGGGAACTACTTTGAAGGTCGATGGGGGATATGCGAAGTTTGGCTGACTAGAGGGCATAAGGATGAAAGAATTGTAATATCGAACACTGCATTCATCCAAGCTATAAAATTTTACCATTCATGTAAAAAACAATCAACGTTGAAATTTTGTTCAAAGCAGATTCATCATGTATAAAATTGAATGGGGCTTCGAACCAACTTCAAAATACTTTGACTAAGCACAATCCCCAATTTAAAATGTTGCAACAAGCGCCCAGTAAGTGCCGTGTTCTCGGTAATATATATACATGGTTGTGTATCTAACTCGACTGGTTTTGTCCGAATCCGTCGGTGTAGATCTTGATGCCGCTATGTGTCTTCGTCGAGTTTACGGCATCCTCTCTTGTTTTGGCATTGTTTGCCGCTATGGGCGTCGTCCATTTTGGTAGTCTGGAGAGGTGTCGTTGGTTCGGTTTATATTTTAGGATATTCTGCGAATAATTTGCGTTTGGAGTGGCAGTTTGGAAATTTGATATGAGTGCATAAAGGGCGTGTTGCGACCTTAAATTATTTGTACCTACTTTTGTATGCGCATCTGTATCGACTCTCGAGTCATGTAAGTCTATATAAGTAAAGGTCGAAAGGGAGGGGGTTGACATAACACCTTTTTTCGAAACCTATGAAACTGTCTTACTCCGTCGCAGTGGTCAGCCTCATTCACCCATTACTAATTCCAACTATCATGCATTCCTGAAGTGACGTGAACTCTGTATATCACTCGGAACGACAAAGTATCTTCAGGCCAAAATGGTTTCAGAATCGTCAGGAACTGTTCCATTCAAAGTTGGGTCAAAAACCTACCACACCTGGTATAAAGTCTTTGGCGACCTGAAGCGTAGCCACTACCGTCCTCTCATAGCTCTTCACGGTGGTCCTGGCATGTCTCATCATTATATGCTGTCTGTCTGTTTATTTTGTGGTCGCTAAAGCGCCACTGATCTGCCAGATTTCACAGATCAAGCAAATACATATATGAGCGAGCGGGGTGAGCTGCATGTCTTTATATATAAAATACCCGATCTTGCATTTATATACACCCGTGTCTTCGCAGGAGACCCGTGGTCCTCTATGATCAACTTGGGAACGGTAACTCGTCTCCTTGTACAGATGTACATCCAGAGTTCTGGACAACCAAGCTGTTCATCTCCCAACTCGAAAATCTGTTGAACTGGCTCGAAATATCCGACAATTATGACCTTCTTGGACATTCATGGGGAGGTGTGCCTGCATTTGATTCGTATAAACTAAGTAATAAAGTCTGACTCCGTCTAGGGATGCTTGCCGCAGAATATGCAGCGAGCCACCAGCCACGAGGATTGAAACGTCTAATTATTTCCAACTCCATGGCATCAGTACCTCTTCTTCTATCTGGCCTAGAGACACTGCGCGACAAGTTTCCTGGTAACTACGCGCAGATGATGCGTAAACACGAAGCAGAGGGAAAATTCGACTCACTGGAGTATAAGCATGCGATTACGCAGTTCTGCAAGAAACATCTCTGCACCCTCGATCCACTTCCTGAAGACTTCCTAATATCGATGGCCGATGCAGTGAAGAAACGGGACATCTATCGCATCATGTCAGTAATGTGCTTTTAAATTCTAAGTTGTTCACTCATATTTATTCTGTACCTCATAGGTGGGGGCCATCCGAATTCTCTCCTACTGGAATCCTCAAAAATTGGACGATTGTTGATATTCTTCACCGAATCAAATGTCCAACACTCCTGATATCCGGTGAAATGGACCAAGCGCAAGAAGTGGCTTACTTACCCTTCTTTCTGGAGATTCCCAAGATCAAATGGGTTCATTTTGAGAATAGTTCGCATCTCCCCCAATATGAAGAGCCTGAAAGGTACTTGAGGAAATATCTATGCAATCAAACCAATTAACCGGTGATTTGCGATGATCCAGATATTATGGTGTAATCCTTTCTTTTTTGAAGGCGACAGAACCTTCGACTTGATAATTCGGAGGATCAACTCAAATATCATCCCCCCAAGTTATCAAAACCCAAGACGAAGAGGATTTGGAACACCATGATGACTAAAGTAAGTACTTGGCTGAAGCCTGAGTGTAGATAAAGGGTACTGTTAGTATGGAGTAATTTTGTACTTTTGATATGATTATACAGGCGATCGCGTGATTACGACCTTCTTAAAGGCAGAATCTTCCTTCCTTAAATTTCCCGTCTACTTATCCTCGTCTGTCAATGTCAAGATAGCGAGCATCGGCCGGTGAGTAAGCCACATCTATTTTGAACTAGAAAATCCAAGGTGAAGTTATTTTGAGATTTTATGTCAGATGCCACATACCACAATGTGCCCACTGTGGAGGCTTGTGGAGGCAATGTCATTCGCCATTATTGTTCACTTCTTTCGGGATTAGGCTTAGGCCATCTTAGGCACCGGACTCAATCGATAACTTATCTAGAATGCATAAAATCCGCCAACGGATGTTGAATCGTTGATTCCCTTACCTATCTTGCCCCTTGTCTGTGATGATGGCTAATGATAGTCGTAGACGTCCCTCTGATCCCCCCCAACTTTCATACGATGTATACCGCCTCATCGTCGACGAAGTTGCCACGGATCGGGAGTTTCGTCCTTTCTTGAAGAATCTGTCGTTGGTACAGAAATTTCTGGTACCCCTCTGCCAACAACACCTGTTTAAAAGACTGGAATACCGAACGAAAAACCTCGAAAGACTCATCTTCCTCAACAATGTCTCGCCCCATCTTATCGCTTATATTCGTGGCTTTTACTACACCTTTTCTGGCAACGACCCTATTGTAGTGCAGTTCATTTGGAAACTTGAATGCATTAATTCATTTTTGTTCAGCAGAGGCAGTCACGACCGACGAGATACCAGGGACTTCAGAGTTCTAGAACCTCCATTAATCATGGCGATTTACGGTATTCTATATTCCTCCGATTTGCGGTGGCTCAGCCTAAACAAGGCCGATAATTATCCTATGGAGAGCCTGCTGCACTTAGGGAACGCGCCAAATCTACGATTCCTTGAAATCCGGGAGCTTGAAACCAGTGACAATGACACCGAACCAATAAATATCCAAAGCTCGAATGCTCCCTCTGCGCCACTCTCGAGTCTCCACATCTGCCCAAGATCTAGCGAAGTAGTGACCTTGCTCCTTGGTGGCCCCGCGTCGCCTGGAGGTAATCGACCCGTCTTTGATTTCCCTTCGATACGCGAGCTTGATGTCGAAGGGGATTCGGAAGCAGATACCGATGCCAACAAGCTTTTAATTCAAGCCTGTACTGGAGTGGAGATGCTTACCTGCACAAGTGAGTACTACGATCTTGACTTTCAAGAGAATTTCCAATATTTATTCACGTTATATTATACAGTGGAAGAGGAAGCCCATATGGATTTTGAAGGCTTCGCAGGTTGCATCCTTTCTGGACCTGCTCAGACGCTTCGAAGCCTACATTTTCAGAGAGCAATTCCTTGGATAACGCCAGAAGACGATTTTTGTGGCATTCGCGAGGAGATCAAACAATTATCTGATTCTCACAAACTCAATGTTCTCGAGTCGCTCGAGATCACTCTAGGTATCTACAATGCCGAACCGACTGCTGGCGAGGCGAAACGTATATGTGAAGACGCAGAGAGTTGGGCCGCAGAGCTAGATGAAATTTTTGGCGAAGATTGTGGATTCCCGTCGCTTCGGGAAGTATCAATATGCATGACTATCTCTTGCGTGCCGCACAGGGAGTACAAGTACAACAAGAAGGTCAGAACTCGAGTCAACAAGATTTACAAAGCCACAGCTAGGAAGATCAAAGAGGAGTGTTTCGACAACTTGTCTGCCCTCAGTTTTGAGTTCGACATGGAACACGATTGGGACCTCACTGACTGGGACATGGGTCGTTGAACTGGTCTTAGGACGTTATTCTTGTTTTTAAACCCGGTGCGAGACCGGATTGCTTGTGTATCGATGATGGTGATTTACATGTGTATATTCCTACAAATAAAATGGAGCGAAAAAAAAAAAAAGTAAAGAAGGAAGATATAGTGTAATTTTGTACAATTCCACGACATCAAATACACTCGAGAAAACTAGAAAAACGAGGCGAATGAACAAAAACAACAGTCAACCGCAAATGTTATGCCCGTCGAAGCCATCCAACTTCCAGACCGGTCATTGTGCGCAGACTTTCCGGGTACGCAGAGTTACTTTCCTGCAGCAGCCCTGCGAGACGACGGCATATCGCCATAGGATAGGAAATATATTCCGCTTGCGGGAATCCCGGATACTTGTTCAGGATGCTGTTGGCAATGCATATTGTGAATTCATAATTCCTTCGATGAAAAGGGGGACAGGAACAGGAACGCACCTCTTGATATCCACAACGCCATTGACGGGTTTGATGAGTTTGTAAAGGACCTTGGCAGCGTTGATGCTCGCACTCTTCGGGATGGCATGGGACCGAGGAGTAGTATATGCCAGTCGAATCCGGGGTTTGAATAACCAGATCTATTCAGAATGAGCAGGCGCTTAGCATTTATCGACAAATAGATACATGTGAACTAACCAAAATCCTGGGTTTCTCTTCCTCCTCATCTTGCAGGACGAAACGATAAGAGGCATGAGCCTCGACAAATTCCGTCATGTCTTCGACAATGAACGCCGACAAGGGAATTCTGAGGGGCCTGATAAACAAATTCGTAAGCTATTTGACGCAGGGGGCAGACAAGAAACGCACTCTGCATTCGAGCTAATTGGACGAACGGCGTACTTGAGAATCCTGTGCACGAGTGTTTCCCCTCGTTCCGTCTTGCGTTCTATACACCGACCAACCACAGCGCCGCAGAGACATCGTGTAAGCCGCCAATTGTCATTATGCTAGGAGTAGCAAAAAAGGGTCAGTAGACAGCATCGAAAATAAAATCATTCCAAGAGAAGATAAAATGATGGAAAGAATTACAAAAAGGATCAAATCAAAAAATGTGCCCTCAATGGTAGCTTCCATGATGTTGACCTCATTATGCATGTGAGTTGTTGAAAGAGTAGCTGGCTCCGACAGAGCTCAATCTTGGGCATTTTGTATCAACTGGTATAGCTGGATCGACCACCGCGACCTCTCAAACGCATCTTATCATCTACGAAAGACGACCAGATGCGCCGATGGTCAGGCGAATGGTCGATCTCAGCCGTTGGTGGAAACCCCAACGCCAGTCTTCTTGATGCCCGTTAAATCATGACAAAACCAAAGAAGAGGGAAAATATGAGAATAAAACAAAGGCTCGGAAACCACTCACCTTACTATCACCAGCCACAAGCAGATTCGCCTCGTTCATCGCCGACTCATCAAACAAGATATAACTCCCTCCAACTAACGCCACGCCCTCCGACGGCCAGAAGCCCGCACGCGACTGTTGCTGCACATGGTCGTGCAGCTTCTGGTCCCCATGGCACATCCACGCCTCCACGAGCTCCTCCCAGTGCTCCGACGGCAGATCGCGCCACGCGCCCACCCTGGCGCCCTGCACCACCGGCAGCGAGCACGACGCGCAGAGGAACGCCGTCGGGCGGATGGCGGCGAGCTGCGCGGCATCGAGCAGGGGCGCAGGGGACTCGGGTTCTGGAGTGGGTGCGGGGGTCTGGGTCGTGAGTTTGATCTCGTAGTATCCGCGTTGGTCGCGGACTTCTTTGGGCCCTGGAGTGGTATGGCCAGGGAGCAATAATGGCAGTGATGAGTTGGGGCCAGCTTTGATGATAAGGTGCTCGCCACCATCGCCCGGGGCGTCGGGTAAAAAGCGTAGGACCTCCGCTTGAAGGTCGGTGCCAGGTTTGAGCCCTGTTACAGTGAAGAAGACGAGAATGTGGTGTAGGTTTTCGTGGTTCTCAGCGACGTAGATGATATCAAAGCCTATGGGATGATGATGATGTTAGCATACATCAGATATTGTTCGTAATTCAGCAAGAGCAAGTTTTACCATGACTTTGAGTAGCTCTTGCCTTCCCTTTCGACAACCCACTGCTACTGCTGCTACCAGACTGCGATGAGTTTGATATCGATCTCAGCCAGGCGAGCGGAGGTGCCGACAAACTCCGATGTCGTTTCTTGTCCTTCTCTTTCCCGTTATTCGTCTGGAAGTCCGGCAACTCAACATCAGGTTCTTCTTCTGGATGCGACATATAGGGTGGCATCGCCTCCTTTACGAACTCCGGCAGTGTGAGCAGCGCCTCAGAGTCTCTAACGCGCTCGGAAGGTGGGAGACACTCGCGCATGAACTCGGGAAGTGAGATGAGTTCTTGTGGGTCCCTAACGCGGGGCTGGAAGATAGCATCTTGGCCGTGTAAACGACCTGCTTCGGAGTGCCGGATTAACTGCTCAACAAAAGCACTTTTCTGGGAGTGAAATTAGTTGAGTAACAAGGCGAGGGAAAAAGGGGACGAACTTTCGCCATTTCTCGACTGCGCGCGCGTTCCATCAACCTCGCCTGCATTGTCCCATCCATAACCACAGACTGGTCCTTCAGCGTCCTCTCCGACGCTTTCCCGATCAATTTGAGAAGTTCATCTAGCTCCTTCGCATCCTTCTGCTTGCCCTTCCTCTGTGCTGCACGTGATGTCGAGGCCGATGAGGCTTCCGAAGAGAGGCCCTCGCGGCGCGCTTTCTCCATCTGCTCTAGCTTCGACGACTTCAGCTCAACACGCTGGTTGTGCAGCTGCGGCGCGGCAGAGTAGAGACGGTCAATGGCCATCGTTACCGCCTCCAGGTCCAGTCGCATCTTCTCGTCCGTCTGCCTCGCGCTCGTTGCTTGCAGCGAATGTCGCGCCTTGCTTTTGCTGTCGTCGAACGACGTCCGCCCACCCAACTCATAACCCGGCGGGTGCTCGAAGTCCTCATAGTCCGCCAGGTCGTACTGTGGGGGAAGAGTGTGGTCGTGCAGAAACTTGGGCAGCGTCTCCGTGCGCTCGCGGCACATCGCGACGACGTTGTCTAGCTCGGTGTCAATACGTGACCACAGTAACGCCGTCTCCACAGCGAGCAGCGGCGAGGCACCTGGGGAGAGCACCCCGGCCTGCGTAGAGAGGCGCTGGATCTGCAGGTCGCCGAGCTGCCTTGTGAGCGTGTCGAAGAGGTCGATCGGTGGAGGCGCCTCGAGGATGCTTGAGGTTTCCTCGCAAACTTGGCTTGGCAAGTGTCGCGAGTTTGCACGTATATCTGACAGGCGATTCAGGTCAGTGAGAAGAGACACCAGCGCCGTGGCGAGGGCGGCGTCGGAGGCGGCAGAGAGTGGAGAGGTTCTCTACGCGCTGGTGGAGCTCGCTCAGGAGCTCAGCGTCGGTGGCGGATGCCTTGGCTTCGATCATCTCGCCATTAGCTTCATGGTTTCGCAGATTGGCAACAAGGGTGTGTAGGGCAGACCCTGGCGTTGAGTCTTCGGGAAGTGTGGTAGATGCCTGAGTCGGAGAAGATGGCATAGAGTGCCTACGATCGGGAGAATTGGGCTCCAGTGTATTGGCTCGGAGAGGAGGTTGTTCAAGGTCATCAAGCATGACCGCTGAACGTGTTGGATGAAGGCATCACGTCTTTCTATAAGGACATATGAATCATTCACGATATCAGACGTTGATAGATGAATGTACTCACGAGCGCAACAGTCGTCGAGCTTTCTGCTGCGAGTTCGATGGGTGGTGATGCTGCTGATGATTCATCTTCGATTTCAGGCTGTGCAACATGGGGAACAAGGTCCTCTGACGATGGGCGGTGTTCGGACCCCCTCTGTGCCAGCAGTTGTATAGGAAATGGCGACGGTACTTCAGAATCAAGAAAAGGGTTCGTCGCCGACTGAGATTTGGTATGGGTTTTCGGCCGCGTTAAGGTCGCCATCTGAATGATTGAGCCAGGAACACGATAGTTTGAATAGACAGAAACGCACAATACTGTGAGTAAGAAGTTTCTCGTCGACCTGTCTACTTCAGGCACTGGATATCGGATTCAAGGTGGCTCTCAGAATCGTTGTGGTCGACAATTAAAACTTGGCGGTCATAAAGGTTGGGATATTCGTGGATTCTAGAGTCTCATCTAAGAAGAAAGCAAAAGAAAGATGAAAGTAGAGATGGGAGGTGGTTGGAAGATGGAAAATCAGAAACATAGCTCATTGACCTGAGAGTCGACACGTGATCGCACACAATTAATTTATTAGGTTATTTATAGGATTAACCTTCTTACTTATAGATACTTAACATACTTACTTTAACTTGACTGGTTCTTGGAACAATCATCATAGCACTAGGCAGTAAATCTATGTTTAAAAACACATCGAATTGGAGTATTGCCAATGGCTTTAGATCCATTTTTTAACACAGACCGAGGTCGGAACATCATGTGAGACCCCAACAAAAGCAAATGACGCCTCACTTTCTCGTGCACCACTGTACAAGCCTTACTCACTGACGACGACGCCAACGCTCATAACAAACGACAACTAAGATACGCTGAAGTAGCCCCTTGACACCCCTCACAAACTCGCTGCCGTACAAATCTAGGCAAAATCCAGATGTCGAACGCTCCTACCGTGACACCTACAGCCAGTCGGCTTCCTCCAAGCACCCGTCTACCAAGAGGAAGCCAGTGTCGCGACTCGCATCTTAGGCGTTCCAAAGAGGCCCATGACCTAAGAAACCATCGATGTCGCGGCGGGCGTCGGTCGCAGGTCTTATCTCGGCCAAGGCCCAACGCACGTCCAAGACCACCCACAAGCTCGTGGAACTGCCCTCAGCACCGCAAACGCGGCCACTGCTCGCGGATAGAGAGGAAGATCTGACGCTGGGACACGAGATTGACGGCGAGGTGCGGGATACAAGAGCCAGGCGGAGCGCATGAGCAAGGACCACGCAAGGAGGCTGGGTTCAAGAGGCTAACGGCGTACTGCGTGGCGGAGTCGTTCAAGATGAAGCTCCTATCGTCATTTCTCAAGCGCGAACATAACGTTTCGCCCCGCGCGTTCGACGAGCACTGTATGTGTGAGTGGCGATATTTATAATTAGCTATACTGCTTGAACATCCATATCCGCACAGATGTATCATCTGCCTCTGCTGCCAGGCTACGGCCCAAACGCAAACGTGCGCTCTTCGGCCCCATCTAAAATGAAAACAGGAAGGTCCTTCCTCGCACATCTCTCTGAGCCGAAGAGAACGGCTACCAAGGGACCTACTTCACCACGCCGACGCCGCAGGCGACAACCTCGGCGGGTACATCTCGTCCAGCTCCCCTGTCGAACCCCGTAAATCCAGCGCGCGCCACCATTTCCTACCCCCAGTCGACCTCCCTGTTCCTCATCTCCCGCCACACGCAGAAACGGACAACGAAACGGACCTTGACGTCAGTGGGTTCGCAACTGAACCCGAAATAGAAACACCCTATTCCGAACAACTTCCTGGAGAGACGCCCCAGCAGCTGGATATCGACCCAGGTGCAGAGACAGACCCCGGTCCCGGTATTTACAACAGGTGGAAGCCTCCCCGCGACGAAGTGCCTTCCGAGGCGTCAAAACGGAGCGACGACGATGTCGCGGAAGTTGTATTCTTCGAGTACGGAGTGGTCGTGTTTTTCGGACTTGCAGAGGACCAGGAGCGTGATATTCTTGAGGACATCGATAACGCAGGAATTATGAAACGCAAGATGGAAGAGGAGGACTGGGAAATTGAAGAGTGCCATTTCACGGTGAGCCAACTTCAACACACAGGCTACTTATCATCTTCTGGTATTAATTAAACACCCTATAGCACGATCCATTAATCGCATACCCACGGATATACAACGATTTCTTCAGTGCGTCCTTTATGTCAAGTTTCGTCTTAGAAGCTAAAACAGCGCCTCCAGCCCTGAAATCACGCTCGCACCTCTCAAACTCTCCATCGCACATGCCCTCGCACAATCCACCTCCTCGCACGATACGAAACCAACGCCAGCGCGTGCTCTCCTCCCCTTGACCCTGTCGATCCCGAAACAGCTGGCGTGTCCGGCGCGCTCAAGCTGCGGCGGCACGAGGCGCTCAAACTGACTGGCCGGCTGTTCAAGCTACGCAGAGACGTGAACCTGGTATCGAATGTCCTTGATGTGCCGGAGCTTTTCTGGAGCGAAGCGAGTCTGAAGGAGCTGTACGATGCTGTAAGGGAGTACATGGAGATCAAGCCGGGGTTCAGGTGCTAAATGACAAGTTGGGCGTGGCGAGTGACTTCGTGCGTATCGCTCTTACTTATATGGTGTTCGTGTTGGCATCATCTATCATTAATGCAGTTGGATGCGATACATGACCATCTAAATAGCAATGCCATGGACCGTATTACGTGGATTGTCATCTGGCTCATCGTCGTAGCATGTCTTGTCGAACTGGTGCGTCCCTTCTGTCCATTGTCGTGTCTCGTAAAGGAAACACGTATTGATGTCTGTCTGAACAGGGTGAAGTGTAGCCGTCTCATATTCCACGCAGCATCAACTGAAAAGATCCGTCTGGCATCTGCCGCCGTTTCGCGCGAGGATGCATTGCGGACGCTGGAGCGGATGATGGTAGTTCAGTCATGAAGTTGATGTTCTTTGATTTGATTTTCGTCATTAGCTTTATAATATGGGACTTTTCTTGTTTTTTTTTTTGGAACGGAGGACGAAAACAAAATTCACTTCTAATAGTGAAAGTATATTATGCATACGCAAGAGATATGTACTTGGGCATGGTCGCACATGCTATATCACATGTAGGACCGCCAATTCTTTGTGTGTTTCGATGTCTATGCTTCGTGTTTAGCCACTGTGACACCTTCACTACTGAAATTAATATCGTTTACTTGGAGACCTGATATAAGAGATGATATATACATATACAGTCGTGTGTGTAGCTAACTATAAAATTTGAGCGTGTTAGTAATTAATCCACTACGAAGATATATAGCTCTAGGACACATTATGTGTCTGAAGATACTGTTATAGGGTATCATGAAACGGGAAAGGAGAGATGTACATATTTTACGAATGACTTGATAGTTATGGGATAGAGGTTAGGTCATATTCTTCGGCGAGATTTCTTTTGCTAATAGTCAATTGGGGCATAGTAGATGGCGAAGATCAGTGATAATTTCAAGACTTGAAACTGGACCAACTCACCTTGGATATGCCCCACTGTCGTCTTTGCGGAATGCTTGAGATCGTGGAGCATCCGAACCAACTTTTCCATTTTGCAGTGGAGAAGATCGATAACGAAGGAAAATCTTCCCGAAGTCGATGTCGATCCTCAAGGTGTATGCAAAGTCGACGATATATTGCGCTGCATCAATGATGCGTCGACTAGACTTTTCGAGATCGGTGATATCTTGCAGGCAACTTATGGAAGGCCGGTGCTGCCAATGCAGCTCGGCCTGTTGCTTTTTCTCCTCGAATTCATTATATAGCAGGACAATGCGTGCATATTCTGCTTGGAGATCCTCGGAGCATCCTGTGACCTAAAATATGGCAAAAGATCAATAAATCGGCTTATCCACGACATCGGAGGTAATCAAACACTAACCAAAGGATTCTGTAACGGGTGTGGAAGACTGCGCAGACTCCGATCAATGCGCGCTGCGCTCCGCAAATCCAGGATGTTTTGACGCGTATCACGAACACCCGTCGCCATCACCTCATCAGTGCTTGCCGAACCATGACTGGGGTGTCGCTGCTCCTCCGGCCGAGAGTAAGGCTTTGGTTGGCGAGTTTTGCTTCTCGACTTTCGGAGAGCCGTTGCCGACTCGCAGGAGGGTGCTAGGGGCTCGATTCCACTGAGCCATGATGCTATCCGCGCGGTAATTCGTCTTGGGCAGACTTAGGGGCGACATTGGTGGGGTAGAGCTCGTAGCTCACTGTGCGTGTGGCTACGGTGGGGGCATTGCGAGACATCGTTATCTCTGACGTTTCGAGGAGAGGAGCGATCTGGGAGGTGGATCGGAGGAACCCTGGCAAACTTATAGGCGGTTCGTCGTGAACGGAGAAGAGAAGGTGACAATGAGAAAGGCGAGGTCTACTTATATATGTTGGTAAGTGAAAGGGGCTTTTGTCCATATATGATACATGCAGGGCGACGTCACCGTTAAAGCGCATGTCAACATCCCTGGTCCTGATGCAATCGATATTGATGCGAAGTATATTGTAGAATCGTGCCCATTGCTCATGTTCTGCCCATTTTCCGCTCAAACCGGTCCATTTTCAGACGTTTTTTTCTTTTCCAACTTGGCCATGACCAGGCATGCATGAACATTTATGAATTTGTATCAGAATCACTAGGCTACGTGTCTTGAAGTTCTGGCAACCGTATGCTACCGTATGTAATAACTCTACTCAAGCGACCCTAGTGGTGGTCGTTGTGCCTACCGTTGGTCGAATAGGTTCGACTAAGGCATCACTTAAATTCACTTAGTGATCAATTCTGACAAGCAGGAATGATAATTTAAGTAAAGCACCTCTGCGAAATCCGAAGATGAGTGTCAAGGAAAGGACTAAAAGTGCCAAGTGGTGCTCGGATGATTCGGATGACCGCTGATGACCGCTGCAAGTTTTTTTTTGCCAATGGCCCGGCAGGTTTCTTTGCTACGTTTGAAGTGGGCCCACCTTCAGCTACTTAGCCACGTCTACTACATAATCCACTGATAATTCCACAACGTCCACTGCATGATGTGAGGTTGTGAACGTTGTGAATGATACTTGGTCGATTATTGTAAAGCTTGATTTTATTTTATATCATAGCAAGCTCGATCGCCGTTCCAAAGCTTGTTTATTTTGTGTCAATCCTCAGGCCTGTTTCCATATTTGGCGTCGTGGTCAACACATGGCAGGGTTAACTGATAACTGGTGGAATGTAAGTATGTATGACAGCACTCACGACAGCCGTAAAAACGGTGCGGAACGCCGGCACCGTCGGCGGGTCCAAAAGACCCTGAAATGACACGGTTTCTGGAATCTGAAGACAGCTATTGTCAAAGCGCTAGACCGCCTCGTACTTTTCGTTCGATTGACGTTGTCCACTGTTCTGAGCGGCATGGTAAAGTGGGGCAGAGCAGGGTCGTCGCGTGAATTGGGTGTTAAATCGATAAATAAAGCAGTAATTTGGATTGAATACATATACATAGCAAGCTTCACGACCGGAGTTGAGCGAGAACACGGCCTGCGCTTGGCCTGCGCTTAGGGAACAATCAAACTATCTAATCTTCGGTTTTTGCCGGTTCTCTCTATCAATTTCAACTTCGTGCGACACAACAGCGCTTAGCACTCGGCCTTCCATGCTTCAATAATTTTGCTCATATTTCGGATGCGAATTGACTAACCAGTGGATACACTTATGAATTTAACAGGTTGGAGGTTTGATTTATAGAAGTACCACAGTCTATGGATTCGAATCAGCGCTCTGCCACTACCCTCTGTCTGCATGGAACAACCAATTTTAAAAGCTTCAGTGAAACTATCGGATGCAACCACAACTAATCCGATTTAGGATCAGTAGCCTTCGTTCCCCAATTTCTTCAGAATCTTACCACCGCCACGATAGGACACATGATCGCGCCACGGTAATTTCCTTTTGGAGAGCCTACAGATTCCCTTTTATCCAGTATAGATCGTAAGACTGTACCTTTCTTGCAACATTCCAATCAACGACGCTCCTTTCTCGATATTCTGACATGCTCTTAATGGACCGTCGCACGTCTAAATTTCTTGCATCCTTGGGAATCGCCTTGCTGGTTTCAAGTGGAAAGGTGTTTGCATGCGAAGGCGATTGCATCGTTAGTATTACAGATGCTTTAATCGGAAACTATACGGATCCGATGAACCTCGCCATGTCAAAACTGGTGAGTAGCCTATGACCCAATCTCAACACCCTCGCTTTTTGACGTGCCGTCTCAACACCGCCTAGGCCGACACAATTGTTTCCCAACTCATCCCAAACAACAATGCCCCTCCCATATACTATCTAAGTCCAATTGTGGAAGAATACAATCGGCGAGCCTATGATAATATGGAGAACGCCATTTTTCCATCCTACTTCCATGGAAAATGTCAAGACCCCGCTACCGGAATCGACCCCGCGGGGTGCCCAAACCCAGACTGCCCCGTCGTCTGCGGAACACCAGGATCGATGGTACACTTCTACAGCCATTTGCGATCCCTCGCCTACAAGGCCACGGTCCGCCTTATAGGAGAAATCGCCAAGCCTAGCTCGTCTGCGTTTCGGAAAGTTGAAAAACTTGTCATTTCCGGGGCCTCGTCGAAAACTGCGCGGCAAAGACGCTTCAGATTTATGCGGTTCGACGATGATGGTCAGCTTCAGTCGGCTATGGATCTTGGGACACAGATGGAAAGGCGGAGCAGCCATGTTCAGAAGACCTTGGAGTCTACATTTGGGCAATTTAATGCAATACTGGACGGCGTCTGTGGAGGCACCGATGGCAGCACAGACAGCCTTCCAAACTGCAGTTGGGAGCAAGCTATGAAGGAATACATCTTAACTTTCCCTTAGGACTTCGAATCGAGACACATTCTATTATTACGGACCACTTGCATTCCTGCTACGCACACGCTATCTAACCATGTAACATTTTTCTGGTATACATCTTTCTATACGACTTATGACGATTTGAACATAAGGTCCATTAGCTATTCGGCCAAGGACCGAGGCGATATTTATTAGCACCAATAAGTATACTTTCGAAACGCCGAATGAGAGAGATTTACAGGCTAGTGCGTGGCGTTGACACACGGATCCGCGCACGGACGACTCCCACCTCAGTTGAAATTAAAATGAATATTTTCAATTTGGATCTATGAAGTTTTAGTGGGATGTATGTACACACACGGAAAGGTCTCTTTCGATGGCGTTGGGAGCATATATAAACGTAATTGATGGATGGCAAGACTTGTCGGATACGGTAAAAGCTGGCCTTTATCTGTAGAGCCAACTCAAAACGAGGTTGTTTTATAGCTGCAAAATACCACAGGTATGTAGGTAGTATGTTATAGCTTTTTCACACATTTCGAAGTGCTCCCAAGTCTGTTAGATAGTCGTTTTCCATCCTGACAGGAGATAACGAAGTTACCCACAGGCGACATGTATATATGCATGAGATAACAGTGGTTGCCGCCTACACTTTGTTGAGCGAATCCAGGAAACATTGATAGGCTATAGCGTTGAATTCAAAGCCATTGGCCTAGTACCCAGCCCGTTTAAACATTTGCGAAGCATAGGATTAACGTGCGGTTATGTAGCAGGAGGAGGCGTGAAGAAGCCATATAGAGTACATGCCATCCTGCCTCCAGGAGATCGATACGCATCCCAAGTAATGACAGCATCAAATTGCGACATAGGTCATCTGCCGGGATATACAACTGCCGTTGACATCGTAGCACATGGTGCCCCGCCTGAATTCAGATGGCACCTGCCCTGCAAAGGCTGCAATAGACGCCACAGGCTGCTGATGCCGTCATAGTAACACGAGCGGATGACCATGTACCTCCATTAGAGGCTGCGTCAATTTGAATCAGCACCACAGGACTCAGTTGCGAGATGCGTTGCAATCGGGGTGCACATTGAGCAGGGATGATTGCGAATGTTCGCAGGCGTTGACAGTAAGCCGCCGAAGTTGAACAGTCAACCCCGGTTGTAGCGGCGTCCCATGAACATAAAGAACAGTGTCTGGTAATGGAAAAGTGAGACAAAAATACAGATCTACGGACTGAGGATAGATCCAACGATAACGAGGAACTCCAGCCAAGAACAAGCAAGTTTGCATGGAGCATGGAGCATAGGTACCCAGACAAACGACCGTCTAAGAGCACGGATCTTGAGCTGAACACTGTGAAGTAGGCAAATCGCAGTTTTCAGTAGGCATGAGCAATAGAGCAGTTATCGAGTTCCATTGTACAACAATACGGCCAACACCCAACAGTTTGTCTGCTCTAGGAAGTTGGTGATAGTGATAGTGATCGCAATATCAGTGCAAATTCGATGCGAGTTGGCCGATGAAGAAGGATGGATTGGAAGAGCGTCAAAGTTGGGAAAGACTCAGGCAGTACGCAGGGCTAGAGCAAGCACGGTGGTGGTAGAGTCTGAGCAAAAGGAAAACAAGAAACAGATGATAATGCGCGAACCCAGCGATTAAACGAAGCAGTGGGAGATGCGCTGCTGAGGTTTCAAATTCAGAGGATCCAAGTGCATTCAGAACAACCTCTAAACACAACTGGCTACCGTCAAACAAGCTCAGATACTGCACATTTGTGCGTCCTTTCGAGGTCGACGGCTGGCGTAAGATCGTTGCTGGCCGAGATGATACCAATGATTGTAGGCAGCGACTGCAGAGGCCGGTATGTGTATGCTATGGGGTTATGGGGTATTCATTGCGGGTGATACTTGCGGATGGATAAAGTGGACGCATACCAATAGACTGGAGCAGTCAGTCGAGGCGATGTGAGATGGGTGGAGATAACCCAGAGTGCTGTCCATCTCGACCTCCTGCCTCTTTCTCGTTCTTAGTCTATGCCGCCGCCACGAATCGCTTCTCTTCCGCTTCCTAAACATCCTCTCTCATACTTTCTACACGCCGAATGAAGGAGATTCCAGGCTTTCACGGGCTATACGTGGCGTTGGGGCTCTCTCTAAAGCCTACCCCAACTCTCGCGCTCCTTTCCGCTACGTCCGCCTCGTGAAATCACTCTTGCCCTAGCATAGATAAATGCCTAGTTTGTTATTGCAGTGGATGAGTTTATGGCTTCACCGCCAGCGGGTGTTTGAGGGCAAGCAGTGTGCATGTGTGGTGTTGGAAGTTCCAAGTTCAAGTTGACGCGTGACGCGTTGATGCAGGTCAAGCAGTAATCTTCCCACGCCGGTCTGCATGGAATTGGCCATACGTCTGATCCTCGTTCTGGACTCTGGAGTGAAGCCAACGAAAGAGTACTAGACGCCTGACATGACTGCGCTCTCTTCTTTCCGAACGTGGTGAGTGACGATTTCATTCATTTGCTCTAGTTGTTCTCAATGCTCATATTTTTCTCCAGATCTTCTCTTGATTCTGACGACCGAAGCTTGCTCGGGAAATGGGGCTTCCAAACTGCGGTAACCCTGCCATTTGGCTTCGATTCTTATAATGTAAATGTAATGAAATAAAGGTAGGTATAAATTACAAGTATCGGACATCGGTCAAACCTTGGAAATGCTTTTCTTCAATGGATATCATAGCCATTTGACTCGGTGGGCATAACGTCAGATGGGAAAGCCTCTGGATGCAATTCGACAGAGGAAGGCCGTAATGCCTTGAACATCAGCTAGAACGTTTGCTTGGTCGTTGAAAATTTTTTTGGGAAGTATGGCGTGATATCTGTGAATTTGGTAAGGTTACATCTTCACAAGGTGTACTTATTATACGAATGTAACCTACATCGCACAGTGGGGCAGCTGCTTCTGCCTGGGATACGTCTCTACTTATGGGTGAAGGTTTCTGGTTGCTTCATGGGCTCCAGTGCGGCAATGGACTACTGAGTGGCACATCAAGCGCACAGTTACTCCCGGCTGTGTAAACTGCCGGATTCCCCTTTGTTTTCGCTGCCTCCTGTATATTGTTGACATTTTTTCCAAGGTATGCGCTGGGTGAATAAGTCGTTAGTGGAAGGTAGAATCATTTTTAGGCGGCATGATAGACTCACGACCAAGGTGTCCACTTTCTTGGGATCCGATTCAAAGGGCTCCGCCGGCGCTGATCGAAGCCTTGGGGAATGAACCTCTCGTGCGTTCTTTTCGCCAATAAAATTTGTCCAATCGGGTTTGGACGGAGAGCCTGCGCGGGGACGAGGGGCGGTGCGTTGTCGCTCAGTTGATGGGTTTTGATGGAGAGCCCTCGCTGGGCACGAAAGAGGCGCATTGATGTTCATCGAATTTGAGGGAAGATTTCGCATCTAACGAGATTATATAGACAAGTTTAGGCCATTTGCATTAGGGCCACTGATGGGCCACGGTGCAAGCTGTTAGTACTTGACCACCATTTGTGGAAATTATGAACAAGCGTTCATCAATTAGCGCTTGCGAGCTTACACGGGAACGCGCTTGGAAACGGACATGTGAATTTGCTTGTTGTCTTTATCTGGTGTTGCCATGTTCTGGTCTCACGATTCTCTCCATAATCTCTAACCTCCTATGTTGGTTGTAACGTTTTGATTTTATTTAGTGTTACTAGGTTCAGGCATGGTCATCTCGCAAGCGTAATGAATACCCTCGGAGGGAAGGTGAAGAACATCACGTATTTT
This sequence comes from Pholiota molesta, assembly GCA_014925825.1. Lineage (NCBI taxonomy): Eukaryota > Fungi > Basidiomycota > Agaricomycetes > Agaricales > Strophariaceae > Pholiota > Pholiota molesta. The sequence goes on from JACGCK010000029.1 coordinate 309,489, forward strand.
AAGCTGATTAGTTGAGGTTCGGAATCAGAATAAATTGACCGAAGATTGCAATTTCAAACGTTGTCCTCCTGGACGAGAGTCCGTTATGCCATTACTACCTCTTGATGTAGACACAGCGAGTGCCTTTACGCCTGAGCCACACATGCCGAAAGCAAGTATACGATGCTGATGAACAACTTGATCTGGTTCACCGTAGTCAAGGATGCATAGGAGTGAGCGCAAAATCATTTATGAAGGATTTTTCCGAGCCAGGATGCGAAAGCCTCCGCCAGTAACTTGAAGAAGTAGCGCTCGTCTTTGGTAATTGACATTGCGAGGCGGCGAGGTTTGTTGGTAAAACATTGGGGCAGGCCGAGCAGACAAGAGGCCATGACCGAAAACTCTTCTGCTGACTGAGAGACGACTTGGATATTGGAAGCACGGAGCTCATTAACCGTCCAATCGCTGGCCAGAGTTGGCCGAGACTATGTTTTTAGCCATGGTGAGGAATCAAGGAATCGTTGAGTGGCTTTGCCATCATGACTCGTCGATCATCAGTATTCAGTGATCCGCGCTCGCCTCTGGAGGCATAGTTCGAGATAAAAAGGGATTATCAGTACACAGCTGGAAGGTCGTATACAAGACAGAAGGACGAAGCGGAACCGACTGTAAGGAGAGCACATTCCAATCAGTGGTAGATTGTGGCATTCCGTTGTTTGAGTCCATGGCACTTCCACAAACACATTTCTCAGTAGCCCGGCCAACAAGTACGCAGGCGTTAGCAGAGTACCGGAAATGGTCGATATCGGGAATAAGCTTGAACCCGAAAATCAACGATTTCCGGTAGCAGCTCAGTAGTACCGTTGGCCGATACCTGTAACGATGGATAGATGGATGGGAGATTCATGGGGAGAACGATTCCAGGACTTAAAGAAACATAGAGATGGACATTCTGGGGCTAGATCGCACACAGAGACGTCCACGTCCGGCCGGTGCATGAAACATAAAAGAAAAAATAAGGAGGACGACATGCGAGGTAGGTCGGCGGACCTGACGGCAGTGAGAGACGCGTCGGGGGACAGAAAGAAACATCGACTTCAGAAGGGACGGTGTCACGACGTAGAAGTCGATCATCCATGGTACCGGTTCCGAATACGTTCGTCCTTCCCCACGAGTGTCGGGCACTACGCATGCGCGGCAACCGTGGTGCTCGTCTAGCTCTGAGTTCCGAGCTCCAAGTTTGGGGTGCGCTGGAGTCCTCGAGGGAGCAGGATTCCACAGTGCAAAGGGTGCGTTCTAACTACCGATCTCCTTAAAAGTACCCAAGAGTCAAGCCACGAGTCAGAGTAGACAAAGAAAGTGAAGCCGCAGAGAGTGCCGAAAGCGCTTCCCAGATATGAGGTCCAAAGGAGGGGTGGCATGAACCTACGACACCGTCATGCCACTTGATACGTCCCACGTCGTTTTTTGGTTCCGATTCATTTGCATATGCCCGAGTACATGCTGGTGCTTGCATCAGATAAATATGCAGAAGCATATGTGTTAAACGGCAGTGGGAGGAATGTGGGCGCCAGTGGTGGTGGTGCGAAAACAACCGTACAGAACGTGCCACGCGAAAAGCAACTCCGATCGGCATCATCCGAACAGTGACGAGGTGACAGTGGCACGGGCGCCTCTGTTACTGTGACTCTAAGTATGGCCCGTGCGCTCGCCGCCCTGACTGCGCGCTGGGCGCAGTGTGGCGCATCTTTGATCAGCGCCATCGTCTCGCTCCATCATGATTCAACGCTGGGCGGGATGACTCAGGTGTTTTCTGGTGTATTCTGGTATTTTTTGCAACGCATGCGGTTGTGTGCGCGGGCGCAGTGCGTGTGGACTTGGCTGGGATGGGCATGGGCGCCAAGGCGCGCCTTCAAGTTGTTACTGGGGCTCCTCTGCATTACATAGAGACTGAAGCAACGCGCACCCGAGATCGCCAGTCCGCAGCGCCGACATCCATTCCTACATACATACTTACATACCTCCAAACGGGCGACGTCAGACCGTCACCGTGCGCCTTTGTTCCTTTTGTGGACAACAATGGGGGACGGAGGTGCGTCCGCGCCGCATTTCCACCTTCGGGGTTGGCTGGGCGGGGTATCTCATTTTTGTTTTGAGCTTAGCATGCATATGTAAGTAGGTTTTGACTCCTGGTGATTGTCTCTGTGTCTGTCTGATTTCCGAGGTGGTCGTGTGGATCGTGATGGGATGTTATAATGGCTACCATTAACCGTAACCATTGTTATCGCTGATATGTATGTAAGTTATACAAGCGTTGTGCAGAGTTCGTGGAAGTACGCAATAATGGATCATGGAAGCATCATGCATGACGGGTGACAGACAGACAGACAGACAGCAGATCTTTGGAATTGGGATTGGCATCGTAACGCGCTCCGAGGGATGCCCTCGGGCGCGCAGCCTCGAAGGCGTGGACTTGGATTTGGAATACTGTACATACCGTAACTTACAGTAATTTACAGAATACTCGGAGCACGGTCGCGCGTGCACCGGATCCCGAGTCCTTTCCCGTATGGCATTCAAGCGCACCGGGATCGTCGCAGTCACTCACCGCCGCGGCGCACGGCCGACGCACGATGCGTATCCGCGTCCGGGAGTGGCGTGCGGTGTCGGAGACAACTGAAGGGGGATGTACGGAGGTGTGTATTGTACTTCAAAAATAATATATCCTATCCTACTACATACAAAGACGAATGATAACTCCCATTTGTGCGTTTCGCCGTGGAGTTCCAGTGACAATGGATGGATGATGGATGGAAGGCAGGGAGGCAGGCAGGGAGGGAGACAATTAGCTTCTTCAGGCTAATAATGGCCCTTCTCAAGTTCGAACTTCCGCGTAGCTTGTTCTGATGATCAGGAAGACCCAGAGGGCTCGGGGAGAAGACGTTTATGTATGTTGGTACCCAGGGTAATGCGTATGTATTCTTGGAGCGTGGATGGCTGTGTGTGTGTATGTAACTGGAAGAGAAGGCAGAAGGCAGAAGCGATTGAGGCGATAAGCGAATTTTCGTGGGGCGAAGTTCTTGTCTAGGTGGTGTTGGTCTGGGCTTCTTTTACGGTTTTACAGTCCGCTCAGTTTTGTGTGAGTCGAGTCTGTTATTTGTTGCATCTTGTTTGCAAATAACATTTCGATGATGAGTCGATGACGGTGGAGGAGAATTGGATGGAAGTGAAGCAGCATGCATGCATGCACGCCGCTGTACTATGTCCTCGCTAACTGGTAGACGACATTGGAAATGATACGCTGATAGTGCAGGGTTCACGCGGGCACGCGCGCGCCTCGAGGCGGTGCAGGGCGATGCGTGAAGGGGTGTTTTATAGACCTGTAATTAGCTGTAATTAGCTGTAATTAGCGTGATGGATATGGGGTGGTCTTTGTACTTGCCTTTTGTGGGGTATGCTTGATATGGAAATAGTGCGGTTTTAGGAAGTGCACGAGTCTGAGTGGGATAGAGCTTTTGAGTTATGTCGCGAGAGATCTGGGTAGGAGGGAGATTTGACCTCCTCATCTTGGGTTAGCGTTGGTGTTATGGAGTGTGCCTTTTGCGAGGTATTAATAGGCGGGCATGGATCTGGCGAGGTTGGGCGAGGTTACTGCTGCTGCTGGGCGCAGCGGGAAGTGCGATGGCGTGGAATCTGGGCTGGGGAGGGAGGGATCTTTGGGGCCGCAGAAGAGTGGCACTTCCCCAGAGGTAGGGGGCACTACTCCGATCGCCGCATGCGCGCAGCCACGCGAGCCTGGAGGCACGTCCCTCCATCCATTGAACGACTAAGTATACTGGATATGTGGGCTTAGGCCGGTTAGAAGATCATCATTAGAGTCTGTATTGGATGTATTGTATGTAAAGGGCTTAGATGGGGCGTTTCTATTGCTACCTGCAACTCTATTCGCATCTGTGTCTCCAAAGTCCCAGATTATCCCGGGGATGGGAAGAAAGGAAAGGCGTGCTGGGTCAAGAATAGCAAGAAGCTGGGCGTGGATTCTGAGGTCTGATTGTGATTCGGCCAAAGTCTAGTAGTGCGGTGGGAATGGGGCGAAGACAACAGCCATGTCGCCATTGTCCGAGCAGGGTTTATTAATAACACGGAGAGGCAGGACGACAGGCGAGGCTGGGCTGAGCTGTGCGTTATGATATTTTGATGAACGGCGCAGGGCACAGACCGAAGGAGGGACGGGTGGGTGGAAGGGGGAGTGGCATGGAATGTCGTGGAAGGGAAGCCCTGGAGGAAGACGTCTGGTGACTGAGCGAGTGTGAGACATTTCCTGATCGGGACCGGCAGAATGAAACGCCACCGGAGCCAAGCAAAGGGCAACAGCGAGGGCTGCCAGGCCATCCTCCAGATTCTCACGCCATCAATCTTCTCCTCGTTTCTCTAGTTCAATCCGCCGCAAACCCTGCCTGCACAACACTCTCCGCCCTCCTCCCCCCCTCCCCACCATGTCCGCCATCCTCGTCTCCAAGCCCACCGCTCTCTCCTTCGCCTCGGCCCAATACTCCCACCGCAGGCACCCCTCCGCTCCCGTCGTCGTCCAACCAACTCGCACTCCCGGCCTCTTTTCGATCAAGCAGAAGGCAATCACACCCGCCCGCCAGCAGCCATCGGCTCAGCGCCAGAACAATGGCGGCCTGAAGCCCGCGGCGAAGCCGGTCAGGGCTGCACAGACGCCGCGTCCGTTGTCCTTGACCCCGGCGCCTATCATCCACGATAAGAAGCCGGTCGTGCCACCGACTCCCATGCAGCCCACCACACCCACGCCACAATCTCGCGGGAGGGCCCATGCAAAGAGTGCGAAGGACAAGGCCCAGGCGTACAGGTAGGTTTTGGTGTCTTCTGCTTTCCATCCCTCTGTCTCTGTATCGAGTCATGCTGACATTCTCGACAGGAGTGCCTCCAACTCATCCATCCGAGGGAAGCACGGCCGCCAACCCTCTCCTCCAATCACGACTGTCGCCCAGTCACCATCAAACCAAACCCCCTCGCAGGCAGAGGTTTCCATAATTTCAACCAACAACTTCGACCCCTTCCTCGATAGCCCTCAACCTCGCTTATTTCCCCACCTCCATCCCCCACACTGGCCAGGCCCTCCGGCAGCCTCGCCCGCCGCAGGCAAACACAGTCGGCCGAATCGCTCGCCTCTCCATCCCCGGCCCACTCCAAGGCCATTCCCGTACCATCCGCTGCCAAGCGCCTGCACTTTCCCAGCCTCTCCCGTTCGGATCCCATTCCCTCTCACATGCAACATCCTCGCCCCATCCCTAGGCGCTCGTCCACTCTGCAGGATTTCCCCGTTTGTGATGATTTGAACGAGGTGGCTGGCGATTTCGCACCATCACCCCCCTCTACCCCCTCGCGCCCTTCCCACGGCGGTCCGCGCACTGCCCCAATCTCCGCTCGCACCCCTATCGGTTTTCCATTTGCCCGGTTGGAAATGCCCAGCCCCTCTCGATCCATTGGAGGGAAAAGGCACCACCGACGGGTCCCGAGCGAGGGAGTCTTCAACATGTCATCCGACGAGGATGTGTCCTCCGGCCCTGAAGGAACCGTCTTGAACACGTCGTTGTTCGGTCTGCTGAATGCGAAGACAAGGCCGGCCGTTTTCTCCACCCCCGCTCCCTCGCGAGCTCTCCCTCCTCGATCTAGGGAGCAGTCGCCTTCCTACGGCTCCTTGACGAAGGAACAGCAACTTGAGCGCGAGGCTGCTGAAAAAGCCGGCTACTTTGCGAGTTCCATGTTCCAGAACTCGCCCAGTCCGGAGGAACTTCCGGATCCACTCCTCCTCTGAGGAGATCCATCACCCTCTTTCTTGTAACACCACTGAATTTAGAGAAGATTTAGAGGTAACGCCTCCTATCTTATTTTTTAATCTTATCTATTGGGTTGACATTGGGCTTCGGTTTCGGGTACAGCTCTTGGGAATAATTGTTTTTTAGATGTGTCCTTTTTTGCCCACCCCCTTTGCCCTGCCCACCTACCTGCCCTCCTATCAGCCCTCATGCACTCTTGCTGCTCGCCACCTCGCCGTGATCCCCTCCCTCCCTGGTCAGCTGCATTTTGGCTCTGCCCACCGTCTCTGCCTCGTCTCCCGCCCGCCACACGCACATCAAGTTACCTGGAACCCACACCGTCCCACGCACACACCTATACCACCCCGCATAATGATTCATCGCAATCTAAAATCGCAAGTGTATCAACATAATCCAAGCATCGCGCTTTGATCATATCGTTATTCTAATCGTGTATTACACTTTTTTTTCCCCTCTCATCATTTTTCTTTTGGTGTTCGTGAGGTCGGTTTCGTTCTGTTGGTTGCTTTTTTTGTTTGTTGTTTCTGTTGGGATTTCTGGGCTGGGTTCGTTCGTTCTTGTTGTTCTGATGTTTGGGGTTGATGCTTATCTTTTTTCTTTCAGGCGGCGGCGTGGCTTTGTGGCTTTGTGTCTTCGACCCTCCGTTGCTATCGACACGGATATCCCGCTTCTGTGCAATTTTGCAGGGCGGGCTTGTCCGGCGACGACCGAATCTGTACCGGATCACCTCGGAGCGGATCTGACGTCACCTCGCGCACGGACCTGTCACGGGACTTGGCTCTACGTCATGCCTACACACCACCACCACCACCACTGCCAGCCACACGTTCGCGGGCGCGTCTACAGAAGCTATATTTTTCCCCTTCTGCCCGCCTGCGCGGGGGCGCGTGCGTGTTCGCGGCAGCACAGAGGCGCTTGAATTGGTTCCATTGTTACTATCCCCCATCCTCCTATTGTTTGTTTTTACGCCCTTGCCGCCATACCAACACGCATTACATATTTCGACGAAACGCTTATTCCTTCCTGGGCCCTCTGTCTTCTCTATCTCGATGGGAGACTACTTGTATTACCATTTTTTTTTGTGTGTTTTAGACGACGCCCCCGGTGTTGAGGGGTGTTTTGGTCTTCGGTCTTTTCGGATATTTGCGCTTTTAGGACACCCTCGCTGCTGGGAGGTGGGCCGGGCAATCTACGGTTGTTCGTGCCCTCTCCCTTTTCCCCCTTTCCCCCAATCTCTCTCTGCCGTCGATCTACAACTACCCGCATCTGCGTGGTAAAAGTATACTACGAGCTTTCCGTTCAGGGAATCCACCTACCTACTCCCCCGACCTCAACCCCGACCATCGCCGCTGCGCCCACACGCTTACGTTGTGCAGCGGGGTGCTTTTTCCTCCTCCCACTCCCCATCACCCCTTGTATTCTCTCTAGGCCGTCGTCGAGGTATCCTCTCTACCCGCCGCCATCGCCATCGACGACGTCCCCGACAACGACGACGACGACGACTGCGGTTCCGCCCCGGCCATTCCTCGCGCCGCGATGCGCACTTGACGAGTGTGCTCCGCGCGGCTGGGCGGTCCTGCGGGCCCCGTCGATTCCTCCCGCTCTTCCGCCCTGGCCATTCCTCGCGCCGTGATGCACTTGACGAGTGTGCTCCGCCGCGGCTGGGGCGGTCCTGCCGGCCCCGTCGATCCTCCTCATCGGCCCCGACTCGCTCGCCTCGTCTAATCAGCCAACCAATCAATCACAGCACTATCATTTGGATTTCTTTTCTCTCTTCTTTTTCCCTACTCTCTTCTCTCAAGCTCAAGACACGTTTTTTGTCTGCCAAGCACAAGCACAAGCCAACTGTACCATCTCCACTGCACTGGGCTGCATGCGCGCAATGCGTGCGCCGCATGTACCCGTTTCCATTATACACATCATCAATGCACGCAGCCGCCATCTTTTTCTTTTCTTTTTTTCTTTTTGCGAGTCTATATTATTTGGTTTACGATAGGATGACGACGCACGCACGCATGTGATGAGCGATTGATTTTGTGTTTTTTTGAGTACTCACTTTTTACTTTTCTGGTATCTATACATCCTTTTCTATTATTTTTCCACTTTGGGCTCTATATTATTCCTTTTCCCTTTTTACGAAGTTCCTTGTTCCATAGTTTTCATTCATTCTGCGGTTGCCTGCAATACTTTACATTTTTACATTTTATTATTTTGCTTTTTTTTCTTTCTTGGGTGACCGCCCTTTTTTCCCCCTCTGTTGCGTTTCTCACTTTTGCGTTGTTTGCATGACTACCCTCAAGTGTATCTAGTATTCCCCACTACATTGTCTTTCTATCTTCTGGCCAACCATCCAACCCACCCACTATCTACTGCCTGCTACTTTTGATCCTACCTTGGCGTTCGATCATTTGTAAAGATGCGCTAGTACCTCCCGGTTTTTTATTCCCATACTCCGTTCCCCGTTATCCCGTACTCCCTTCCCGCCGCGCGCCTGGTCTGCTGGAGCCTTCGTGAGTGTTTGTGTGTCTGGGTGGGTGCGTTGGCTGACTTGTGGGTTTGGGGTTCGGTGTAGGCTTTGGTGGCACTCCTTTCCGATGCAAAAACGGCACCTCTTCGTCTCCGGTCGGGGTTGTTGTAGCTCGCTCATCGTCTCGGTTTCACCTTTTTCTTCTTCTTTTGATATTGTTTCTGGTATCGATACGAGTATCGACATGTCCCTCTCTACATCTTTTCCTTTTTCTCCTCTTCTCTTTTTCTTGTTTGCCTCAAGTTCCCCTTTTTCTGTGCATGGACCCTAGCCCTAGCCCGAGACGAAAGATGCTGAAAAAATTCCTCGCGCCAAGCATGATATAGAACTTGTACTACCACTATTTTCTCGTTTACCCCCACTGGTTTTCGTATCCCTCCCTACTCCCTCACTCACTTCCTCCGTCCCTCCTACTCCCGTGAGTCGTCGCCACCGCTGGCCCCACGGATCCTTATCTGCCGACCCCGCCCCGCCCCCCGCTTTTCCTATTATTGTCTGTCTGCATCGCATACACCTCATATAACTACGTGCAAGTACATACATACACACCGTACATACATCCCCCCTGATCCCCCCACCCAACACAATAACATACTTTTATGAAGTTATGGTTCCTTTGCGTTTTTTTCTTTCTTTGAGTCAGCATTTGCATTGTTTTTTCTTTTCTGTTCTCTTCTGTGCTCGCTTTGTTTGTTTGAGCCTCCCTCGCATCTCGTCGCTGCCTGACAATCATCTCTCAACTGGGCGCCTGATATCGCCTGTCTATCTCATGCATGCATACAACTACTCCGCCGCCGTCCGTCGATACCTCTGCAGACTAGCCCGCACAAGCGACACCCCTGCTTCCGATCTATCTTGTGTATATCCCTCCGCCAACTACACCCTCGCTTCCACTATCCCACCACACTCGTTAAGCGCGAAAACGAGCGTCCCTCATCGTCTCCTCTCTCCGCGTCCGCCTTCGAAGTCCAGCTCCGAATCCAAACGAAACCCAACCCAAAAGTCCCCGTATCGTATTGCACCGTATTTGAATATCGTATTGTACCATATCCGCATTCCCAGATCTCCGTGGCCGTCCTATGATCCTATATATCGGGTGGAGTTGTGCTTAGGTTATTTCCGTTGTGTTTATTTTCCGTTGCGCTAGCTATCTTAGTCCTCTGTATGCGTTGCTTGTTCTAGTTGAAATGGAATGCATGGATTTTCCTCCCCGCGTTTCTTTCTGAGTGAACAACGTCAGGGAGGCCACATATCTTGCGAATCGCTCGTCCACTCGTCATTGCGCGATTGATGTTGAGATGATGGCCGTGTGTGGGTGATTGTGAGTAATTTTATCATCGCGCTGAGCATTCTCAATACCCACAAAACTTGCATTCCAGAAGCCTGAGGTGCAACCTCAGCGCTCTGATATAATACAAAAATGTACGTGTACGTCTTGTTATAGATATGAATACCACCATGGCCTCGCCCATCTCCCTTGCCCTGTCATCGTATGACAAAACCTCTTTACTACTCGAATTGATCAAGGCCAATCCGACATGGAAGACAGTGGAACATCTAGGCTACACTTTCATAGAGCAGGCTAACGCCAAACCTTGCGAGGTCGAGAAGATTGCGACCGTTATTGCAGACCTCGAGAACGATCCCAATGTCCCGCCTATTGAGACACTAGACTTCTACAGGCAACCAGTTGAAGAACCGTTCAAGGGCACCCTGCGCATGGTCGTCTATGATTTTGTCAAGAAAGAGTTTTCCGATGATATCCCTGCCATCGAGCCAACCAATCCGTTCCTCGTCTCTGCTCTCATATCGGGAGCGTGTATTCGCAGTGGCATTTGCAATTCCAGCACGCAGTCCGGGATGATTACGCTCGGTCTGCGATTCCAGGATGAACTGTGGAGAGAAATGGTTCCTGAGGAGAAGGCAGAGGTCTGGGCCATCCACGCTGCACTCCATTTGTTAGCTGGAGGCAGAAGGATTTATCGCAAACAGCAGATTGGGTACCGTCAGAAAGAACTCCTGCCGGCGCTTAAAGCTATAGCTGAGCAAAATATTATTATCAATCCTCAAGGGAAAGCGTTGTTGCAGGTAGTTAACCTTTTCTGTGGTTGTTATTCCGTTTGCTAACAACTTTTTCAGGCCGCTATTGCAGAAGCAGAGGCTGGATTCAAGAAAAATATTCCGATCGTCGATATCTGGAAAATCCTCTTCCCTGAGCCTTCTGTATGAAAATACATGGCAACATTCTATCGTCTTGTTTGAATACAGTGCATATTCAATACATATATTTTTGGCATGTTGGTAAATATTCGCAAGGACGAGCGCAAGTATGCACAAATTTTCCGCAGTAGCAGACTTGCGCTCTGAACTCGCGTAAGTAGGCGCAAAAGTGCTTGGAGTCACACAAGTCAGCGTAAAATCTTAGCGCAAGCGCCGCATAGCGAAGCGCAATATGAAACGCGAATTATCCTGTGCCTGAATGTCAGCATATAATTCTTTTTTTTTTTGGAATGGTTTTTGGTCTGATGCGAGTTGAGGTTAAGTAAAGGGAGGGGTAATACTTGCCCTGTACTTTCTAGCCAAGCTCAGACTATTTCTTTGATTTAAATACCTGTACGGCACGTATAGACTAAGTTTGTTCAAGAACACTATATACCGCAGCGCCATCAACGACCAAGCTGTTCAGCACTCAGTACTCAGCGCCAGCACCCGCTCAAAAACATTCGCTTTGTTAAGCTTTGATCAAATGTCACCATATGACTCCTTTTTCTAATTCTAAGGGAAAACGGTAAAACCTATCAATTTTAATTCCAAGAACACATTCAAATCACTGATATATTATATCTTTTTTTTTGTAAAAGCCAGAGCTAGCTTTCACATGACGATACATCCTGTTTGCTCATATATATATTTCACAAACCTTGCCGTGTACAACGTCCAAGGTTTTTACTTCGATGTAAAAGGTTTTCAACGCGGGAGCGCATGTGTCCTTTCAATAATGCATCAGCCCAATACAGTTCCTTCAAGTCCATCGAGTAGAAATGCCGGCAGACGATGAACTTCATGATGATCGCGGTAGCCTGGGTGAGTTTTAGGCAGCGTAACATCATGAGAAACAACGCCCATAATATTGTATCCGCCTTCAATAATCGAATTAGTACATTCTTCTCAATCAAACTGTGTTAAACGCACCTGCAGCATTGTCCTGGTAGATACCACGGACGGGCCCTTGGCCGCCAGTAGTGGTAGCGTGATATCCACGGACATCATTGTTAATAGGATATTCATGGCCTGGGCCAATCATATGGGGAAGTGGCTGGTGGCGGTTGGTTGGAGGACCTTGTTCCAGATTCTTAAATTTGACGGGCTATAGATGATCGAGTCGTGACTTTTAAGCACCGAATTTATGATATTGGATCGTACATATGGGAGTCTCTTCACATCCTTGTACATCCCGAGATTATAGGCACCTGTACGGACACCCTTTCCGTAGATAACATCTGTCATGCTACCAGTCAGCTGAATTTCAACTTGTTATTAAAGAAAAGGATATACCGTGATTGGGTACATGGTACTCATCATGTCGATTGGGCATGTTGCCATGTGCGAGTGTTTGCGCATACCGAGCATTCGCAATGGCGTGAGCCGCTTGACCTTTCGCCTTTTTCTCCTGTAGTCGAGCTTTGGCTTCAGCTTGCTTTAGCATGGCCTTTTCGTCTTTTTCATGCTCGCCCTTGGCAAAGTTCGCCCTGGGTTTCTTGGGTTGTTTGGCAAGACGACGTCCCTGCTGCCGATGTTCCGCACGGAAGCCACTGACGATGTGCTTTGTCCCCTTTGAAGTAGTCGTCTTCGTATATTTTGGATTGTTCGGCCTTCCATATTGTCTGTGACATATCAACAAAATTCAGAACAAATGCATGTAATATATATATCACATACGGAACGTCTTGCGCTTGCAGATGAGCCTTTTTCGCAGCATTTAATGCTTGTCTATGGGCCACGTTGGCTCTTACGGCGGCCTTGCGAGCTTTGGCATCCTCTGCGGAGAGTCTGTTTTTGTTGCTACGAGAGAAAAGCGTTTCGTCGGTGGTGTGCGCGAGTATGTGTGATTCACCATCCTGATAATCTCGCTTGGCTAGAAGCTCAGCACTCATATCCCGAGAAAGTAATGCAATCCTGTCCGAGGACAAACTAAAGGGTCTAGTTTCAACCAGCAAAGATCCAGCTGATTGGACTGGTAGCGCAAGCGACGGGGCGATAGCACCCAAAAGAGCTGGAAGGACGGTAAAAAAGAGTCTGGGATACATTTTGTATAATGCAGTGATTAGGACTAGACCGAGCACAGCTCAGTCGGTGTGTATGGAGGGGGGAAGGCCAGCTTAAGGGACAAAATGGCATACACTAGGTTTATGTAGTTAATAATAATTACGAATCTCCCTTGTGGGCACCAGTGGGCGTTGACAGGCGTTGAACAAACTGATGATCAATGAATATTATTGCACTGATCAACCAAATGCTTCAGATGGCATTTGATGATAATGAATCCATTCTTTGTATAAGGCCTTCAAGTTGCTACCCCGAAACACCTTCCCACAATATAAGAAAGCCTGAGTCGCCCGTCTTGTGGAAGGTGCACGCCAACGTCCGCCTCCCATTTCTTTCTTTCTGAACAATGTAGAGAAAGACTACATATCTTGCGAGTTGCCGTCCAATCGTCATTACGCTACTGATGCCTAAGGCGATGGCTGTGTGGGTGATTTTATCATAGCGCCCGCTGTCAATTCAATTGAGAATTTTCAATACCGTGACTCGCAAGACTTGAATAGTTCCAGAAGTGAGGCGCAATCTCAGCGCTCTAAGCAGTTGAGCGGCACTTTGGCATGGGCGATGTTTATGATGGGTTTAGCGTGGCAGAACGCATCAGTGATGTGAAGTGTACTGCCTTAATGGTTAGTGCACGGGTATACAATATAATACACAGATTGTACTTCGTGTACGTCTCGTTATCAATACCAAAATGGCCTCCCCCATCTCCGTTGCACTCTCATCGTATGACAAAATGTCTGTACTCGAGGTGATCAAAGCCAATCCGACATGGAAAACAGTAGACCAACTAGGCGATGCTTTCATAGAGCAGGCCAACGCCAAGCCTTACGACGTTGAAAAGATAGCGACCGTTATTGCAGACCTCATGAACGATCCCAACGTCCCGCCCATTAAGACGGTTGACTTCCATAGACAACCCATTGAAGAGCCGTTTAAGGACATCCTGTGCCAGGTCGTCTTCGACCTTATCAAGAGAGTATTCTCCGACGATATCCCTGCCATCGAGCCAACCAATCCGTTCCTCGTCTCTGCTCTCATATCGGGAGCGTGTATCCGCAGTGACATTTGCAATTCCAGCACGCAGTCCGGGCATATCACACTTGGTCTGCGATTCGAGGGCGTAAAGTGGAGAGAAATTATTCCTGATGAGAAGGCAGAGGTCTGGGCCATCCACGCTGCACTTCATCTATTAGCTGGAGGGAGAAGAGTCTATCGCGAAGAGCAGATTGGGGACCGTCAGAAAGAACTTCTACCGGCGCTTAAGGCTATCGCTGAGCAGAATATCATTATCAATCCCCAAGGGAAAGCGTTGTTGCAGGTAAGTATTTAATCTTTTCTGCGACTGTTCTTCCGTCTGCTAACAACTTTCTCAGGCCGCTATTGCAGAAGCAGAGGCTGGATTCAAGAAAAATCTTCCGATCGTGGATATCTGGAAAATGCTCTTCCCTGAGGCTTCTTTATAAGAATGTATGGGAGTATTTTCTTATCTCTTTAGCATGTAGTCCATATCAATTTTCTTGTAATTATACGAGGCATATCAGTGTTGCATCCGGCTACCATCATAGGCCACTACGATCGAAGACTTCCAGCTCAATGACCAATTCAATACATAAGTCTTGTAGCTCAATAAACGCGAGACGAGATCAGACCGGCAGCCGCAGCCAATCGCATGCGATGCGGTAATCTCTGGAAGATAATCGACGTCGCTCCAGCCTCAACGTCAACGCGTCAACGCGTCAACGTTTCAACCACCACCCCCCTCGCAGCGAGCCCTCGCTCTTGCACACCAACGACACAGGACATGGAAGATAGAAGCAGGGGATGCCCGTGAGCGGGGGACACAACAGGTGCGTCTGCTGCGCCGCCCATAGTCCCCAAATGCTCACGTTCCCCCTCCAGCAGCCTCTGTTCACAGCAGCGAAGAGCATGGCCACCACCACTGACCGCTCTCCCTGCCGTCTCTCCATCATAGCCGCCGCCCCTTGCATTCCGCCTCCCTGCCCGCACACTGGCTCCACGCTCACTTCTACGTCATTGTGACGAGGCGGACCTGGCCACCGCCGGCCTGCGCTCTCCTTCACGCTGCAGCCGCTGCCCAGCGCTGCCCTCTCCGTTGAAAGCTTGATACCGGAGGCCGTACACTGGGACTGTGTGCGCCGCTAGGTTACCACGACGATGCGGCGCGTACGAGCCCGTTCGTCTGCCCTGCGCCTCGCGCCTTGCTGCTCACACCTCCCCGGCACCTGCCCCGTCCCCTGCCCTCCTGCCACCCGTTGCTTCTGCGGTGCGGAATCTACCGCCATTGGCGACTCGCAAACAATCACAAAGGTGGCGTGATGCATCGGCGGCTGTCCAGCGAACTGCGCAGGGGGCAAGAAAAGCCGGCGGCGGCGGTTCCACGAGCACGCAAGACTGCGGCGAGCTGGCCACGGTGGTCTATCAAAGCGCGAAGGAGCACGAACGTCGAAGACCCGGCGACGCCGTTTAGCCACGTCACCACCGGCTCTTCTGCTAAAACGGCCGCGTCACAAACCATCTGTACAAACGACACCGGCAATGGGTTGCGCCAGCTCAAAACGCCCCGCCATCCATCTGCCAGCTCGAGTCACGCACGATACGCGCCGGGCAATGGGCGACGGACGACGCTCGAGGCTCGACGGCGGACGACGCTCGATACACGATACTGCACGGACAACGATGGCGCATGCGTCATGTTGGAAGAGGCTCGATGCTCGACGCTCGATGCTCGACGCTCGATGCTCAATGCCCGATGGACGACGCTCGATGCTCGATGGACGTCGGACGACACTCGACACTGAACTGAATGAGCCCATGGCCCGGTGGCACTGCAGCAACCCCCACGAACGACAGCACAAACGCAGCAGCTGTTCGCCTCAAGCTCAACGGATGTGCATTATGCGCGACAGCGGGAACGAGCACGGCGCTGGCGCGCCGTTCGTCTTTGGCTGTCACCGCCATTGCTGTGTATTCATAGATTGTAGTATCTTGTATGTTATGTAGCTGGAATTGTATATAAATGTATGTCGTTTTAACTCAACAACACCCAAGGGTCCATGAGCGAACATGGTGCCCAGTCAGTGGTAAATCCTTGGACACACGATCTCTGAGGCCTGAGGCCTGAGGGATGGTGGAGGAGATTCGCAAATCGATCTATTTTTGGTGAGGCCGCGGTCCCCGACGTCAGCAGTAGGTGGGTATAATATGCGCAATAAACCCCACCTAAAGGTCCTGTCAGGAGCGTGCCAACTGCTGCCAAAGGTGTCCGTTGACCGGTGACCCACCGCGCTTGTTAAAATGGAAAACCAGTCGCTTCGTACTTTGTGTTCCTGAGGAGCTGACCACTATTTTGTGAGCCTGGTGATCTACAGCTCCCTCACAGCTTCGTTCTATTTTGCCCGCGCTCTGGATTCTTCCCTCCTGAAGTTCGAATCCAAATAACGAAACTGCGAGTGTGTATAGTATCGGAGCATATCTGTATTCCCAGCGTTTTATCTCGGTGATCATCCTATGTGATCTATCTGGATAATCTTGTTGTTGTGTTTATTCTCCGTTGCGCGTTGATGGAAGTGTCAAGTGATGAGATGATCTCAAGAGAATTCCACAAAATGTTTCTCATCGTGCTACAGACTACAACCTGGCGTGAGCGACTGTTGGTCAATAATTTAATGATGACTTGTGAATAAAGTATCTCCAGCTCCCTCTAGCGGTTCATTGACAGGCGCTAGCACATGGGGAACTTGGTGGTGATCATTGCGGCCTTCGGCTTTGGCACCAATAAGAGTGACATCATGAGCGACTACGCCTTGAATATTGTATCCGAGATCTGAAAAAAATCATATCAAATAAACCATTCTAATTAATTTCAAGATTAAAGACGTACCTCCCGGTTGTCCCGGCCCTCCCTGAATCTTCTGGTAAATTCCACGGACGGGCCCTGGGGCAGCATCAGGGTGGTATCCTTTTTTAGCGTTGTTAATGGGATATTCGAGGCCGTCGCCAACCATGTGAGGAAGGGCACTATGGCCGTCTGTTTGCAGATGATTCCTGAAGATGACAGGCTAAAGAGAATTGCGAGTAAGTACAGGTAAGTACCGAATAAAGTTATCTATTCGTGAAGCTGGAACATACATATTTTCCGCCCTGACCGATATGCATCCCGAGATTATAGGCACCAATACGGACATCCTTGCCATGGAGAACGCCTGTCATGCTCATATTTAGAGAAATCTTGACCTGTTACCGGACAAAAGAACACACCATGGTTGGGTACATTATACTCGTCGTGGCGATTGGGCATATTGCCATGTTCGAGTGTCAGTTTATGCCGATCTTTCGCTGTAGTATGAGCATTCCAACCCGCTGTCTTCTCCGCGTGTAGCCGAGCTTTGGCTTCAGCTTGCTTCTGGACAGCCTTCGCGTTTGTCAAATGGTCGCCCTTCGCGAAATTGGGCTGGGGCGTCTTCGGCTGCTTGGCAACTCGAAAGCCCTTTTCGCGGCCTCTCTTGCGATAGCCGCCGGTAATGTGGTTAGTGCCCGTCTTGGTCTTTACTTTGCTGTATTCAATCTTGCGCGTAGGCTTTCCATACATGTGGCCTCTGTACCACCAGTTAGTAGCAAAATAAATAAAAATGTAGAGTTGACGTACGGCCCTAGCTTGGCTGTCTCGGCTTGCGACTCGATCTTCTTTGCAGCGTTCTCGACTTGGTTTTTAGCAATCTCGGTTCTCTTGTCTTCTTTACGCTTCTGGGCCTCTGCAGCAGTCAGCTTTTTCTTGGCGACAGGAGCGCGGCCCTTCTTTCGGATGGCACGCGGGATGGAACGCGCAAGTACGTCAGATTCATCGTCCTGATAAACCCGCTCGACCACAAGTTCGGCGTCGAAATCGCGAGATACTAATAGGCTTGCATCTGGAGACAGCCCAAATGACCTGGCCTCAACGGAGACAGAGTCGGAGGATTGTACTGGTAGTGCAAGAGACGGTGCGATCATAGCACCTAACAGCGCCGGCAGGATCGTAAGAAATAGATGAGGATACATTTTATAAGCGAGTAGGACCAAGCGCAGCTCGGTTAGTCGGTTGGTGGTGGGGAGGAAGACCAGCTTGTGGGAGCAAGGAGCGCGCATTGAGTTCTTATACCCCGACAGTGACTTCGGAGTCCGGACCCTACCGCCTTTGAGCGCCTTTGAGCGCCTTTGTCGGAGATATCAAAGCGCCCAGCATTTTCTATACAGCTTGCCAAATAAATGCTTCATCCACAACTTACAAGATACTAAAGCTAATGCTCAACACCTAAAACAGAAATTAAATGAAAAAAACAAAGGCCATACTTTTTTTTGCAACTTTTTGTTTTACGAGTTGAAAGCGTTGAAGGCGTTTTGGCTCTGTTTAACGAACTTGATTTATGTTAGCAGTGCGTATGATCCAGACAGCTTGTTTCATATCTACCGCGTGTCGTGCCAAGGTGCGACCAAAGGGAATTGCGTTTCTGTACGTAGCCTAGTCTACGGAGGCTTGAATTCTGCGCGTTTAGACATCACCCACATTCATGTCAAACAAATGTCAAATGGCCGTTTTTGTGATATCAATATGTACACCTGAGATCTGAACATTGATTGTTGTCCAAGTTGCGATCTAAGCGCAGACTAGCGTGTTCCGATGCTATAGGAAGGTGCATTGAAGTTCATCTGTATCCTGCATTTTGTGGTCACGTCTTGATAATAGTTGTAACTAGCAAACACTTAGAATACATAGTATTTAAGACTATACTAGTGCTCATCAATCAATTTTTCAAGTCTCTTAGTGCTTTTTTACACGGGGAATAGCGATGTGATCATTGTAGCCTGGGTGGCTCTTATCACGAGTAACATCACGGGAGACCTTTCCTTGGACATTGTATCCATCTATAAAGACGGATCAATGAAAACATAGTACCTTAATTATATCCCTCCGCAGACCACACCCTCACTTCCATTATCCCACCACACTCATCATTTCTGCCCGCGTTCCTCCTCTCTCCGCGTCCGCCTCTCAAGTCCAATTCCGAAGCGAACGAATCCCAAAAGTCCCCGCATCGTATTGCACCGTATTCGTCTACTGTAGGTCCATATTTTTACCCTATCCGCATTCCCAGCGTCTGTTTCTGATCTCCGTGGCCGTCCTATGATCCTCTCTATCGGGGTCAGTGCTTAGGTTATTCCATTGTGTTTATTCTCCGTTGCGCTAGGTATCTTAGTCCTGTGTATGTGTTGCTTGTTCTAGTTGAAATGCAATGCGAGCGTATGTTTTATTTTTCGTCTTGGGGAAGGTGCATACATACCAACATCCCGTTCTCTCATTTTTCTTTCTGACGGAACAACGTCGAGAAAGGCCGCGTATCTTGCGCGTCAGCATCTACGCGATCGTCATTGCGCGATATATGCCTAAGATGATGCAAGGTGTGGGTGGTTGTGGGTGATGCTATCATCGCGCCCGCTGAGCGTTCTCGATACCCACAAGAGTTTCATTCCAGATGCCTGAGGTGCAATCTCAGCGCTCTAAGCAGTTGAGCGGCGCTTTGGCGTGGGCGATTTTTATGACGGGTAAGTATAGTGTGGCACTGCCTTGATCCTACATTCGCAAGTGCGCAGATATACTATATAATACACATATTATACGTGCACATCTCATTATCAATACCACAATGGCCTCCCCCATCTATATTTCACTCGCATCATATGACAAAACGTCTGTACTTGAGGTGATCAAAGCCAATCCGGCATGGAAAACAGTAGATCAACTAGGCGACGCGTTTATAGAGCAGGCCAATGCCAAGCCTTACGACGTCGATAAGATTGCGACCGTTATTGCAGACCTCAAGAACGATCCCAACGTCCCGCTCATTAAGACGGTTGACTTCCATAGACAACCCGTCGAAGAGCCGTTCAAAGACATCCTGTGCCAGGTCGTCTTCGACCTTATCAAGAGAGTATTCTCCGACGATATCCCTGCCATCGAGCCAACCAATCCGTTCCTTGTCTCTGCTCTCATATCGGGAGCATGTATCCGCAGTGATATCTGCAATTCCAGCACGCAGTCCGGGCATATCACACTTGGTCTGCGATTCGAGGGCGTAAAGTGGAGAGAAATTATTCCTGATGAGAAGGCAGAGGTCTGGGCCATCCACGCTGCACTTCATCTATTAGCTGGAGGGAGAAGAGTCTACCGCGAAGAGCAGATTGGGTACCGTCAGAAGGAACTTCTACCGGCGCTTAAGGCTATCGCTGAGCAGAATATCATTATCAATCCCCAAGGGAAAGCGTTGTTGCAGGTAAGTATTTAATCTTTTCTGCGACTGTTCTTCCGTCTGCTAACAACTTTCTCAGGCCGCTATTGCAGAAGCAGAGGCTGGATTCAAGAAAAATCTTCCGATCGTGGATATCTGGAAAATGCTCTTCCCTGAGGCTTCTTTATAAGAATGTATGGGAGTATTTTCTTATCTCTTTAGCATGTAGTCCATATCAATTTTCTTGTAATTATACGAGGCATATCAGTGTTGCATCCGGCTACCATCATAGGCCACTACGATCGAAGACTTCCAGCTCAATGACCAATTCAATACATAAGTCTTGTAGCTCAGAATAGCGAATATCAGGAAGGGTAGCATCATGTGCAATGACGCCTTGACATTGCATCCTCCTAGCGTTAACGATAGATAAGACCGTTCAAATTAGTTTTAATGTTAAACATCAAAGACGCACCTGCCGCATTGTCCTGGTAAATAGCACGGACGAGCCCTTGGTTAGTATGATGAGGGTGGTAACCATTTTTTGCGTTGTTAATGGGATATTCGTAGCCGGTGCCAACCTTGTGTGAGGAAGAGGTCGGTGGCGGCTGTCGGGAGTACCTTGTAGATCGTTCCTGGGAATGACGAGGTAAAGAGAATTAAAAGCTATTAAAAGTGAGTGCCAAGTTTGTTCTTTTCATCATAATACCGGATCATACATACTGATCATTGTGCGTCCCGAGGTTATACGGACATTCTTGCCATGGAGAATGCCTAACAGTGTCACATTCAGCCGAATTCAACTTGTTAGTGATTGAAGGGAAGAATATACCGCGATTGGGTACACGGTACTCATCGTGACGTTTAGGCATGTTTCCATGTGCGAGTGTCTGCGCATAACGAGCGTTTCGTTGTAGCGTGAGCAGCCCGACTTGCTGTCTTTTCCGCCTGTAGCCGGGTTTTAGCTTCAGCTTGCTTCCGCAGGGCCCTCCCGTTTGTTAAATGTTCACCCTTGGCAAAGTTCGGCTTGGGCGTCTTGGGTTGTTGAGCAGTACGGTGTCCTCGCTCTCCTTCTGGGATCTTACGACTGTTTGCACGGAAGCCAAATGACGATGTGCGTTTTACCCTTAGCAGTCGGCTCCTTCTTATATGACTGTGAAGTTGTGCGAAGCTTTCCGTAGCGGTGGCCTCTGTACCACCAACTAGTATCATCAATGAAGCAAAAATGTATAATTGACTTACGGCGGTAGCGCGTCTGTCTTGGCTTACAACTCGATCTTCTTTACAGCGTTATGAGCTTGGTTGGTTATAGCATCCTTGGTTCTCATCGCTTCTTTACGCTGATGGGCCTTTGCAGCAGTCCGCTCAGGCCTGGTGGCACGAGGAAAGAGGTCCTCGTCGATGGCACGCGCAAGAACATTGGATTCGTAGTCCTAATAGCCCCGCTCGACCATAAATTCGGCATCGATATCGCGGGATACTAGTGGGAACGCGTCCGAAGACAAGTCAAACTACCTGGCCTCAAGAAAGACAAAGTCGAAGAATCGGACGGGTAGCGCAAGAGATGGCGCTACAACAACTAACAGCGCCGGGAGAATTGTAAGAAATAGATGGGGATACACTTTTTAAGCAAGATTGACCCAAGCACGACTCATCAGTGGTGGGGAGGAGAGCCAGCGTGGGGGATCAAGGAACGCGCATTGATGTTCTTGTATCCCCGACCTTCCAAGCATTGTGATTTTTTGAAAGTGACCCTATGATTTGCCTATGATAGAAGTTTGACCCCCCAGATGCGAACGCCTTGATTACAACGTTTGATGAGTAATGCTATTCTGAGTGTTGCTGTCGAAGCGATGTGAAGGGAGAGAGGGAGGCGGAGTGGACTTGGAGTGGACTAGAGACTAGTCACGGTGGAGAGAAGACTTGGGAGTCGACTTGGAGTCGACACTCGAAAGCAGGCTCGGAACAAGGATGCCGTTGTTTGTTTGTATCTATATTATTGACCGGGCCGGAGCAAAGTTGTCTTCGACGTCTCCCTTGAAGTTGCCAACACCGTCACGTCGATGCTTTCTTCCTCGCATAGCATGTTTGTCAACACAGCGAGCCCAAGCCACATCGTCACGATCAAGAGTCGATCAGGCATCGATATCAAGCACTCCCGGACGCACACTGCCGCACACACCTGGCATCGTCAGATCATACAGTCTCCGAGTTACTGACCGATATCGCCATGCAAATAACGACTTACAGCGGCTCTGAACTAGCGACTGCATGCACCACACTATTCCATCCCGCAGCCCATCCGTAGTCATCGGCGCTGATATTGACTGTTCCTACCGGGTTGACCAATGAATTCCTTAACTGAGGTCTAGCTATGACAGAAATTACACATGGTTTATCATGGTCGAGCTGGCTGCATTGCAGGAGGCTCCTTCTAGATTAACCATCGGTGTGCAGCAGCTCTCCTAGATGTGGCGCTCCTGCACGTACAGTACCGCTAGTTGTATACTCGTTGTATACTATCATCGCTTCTAGTCTGAGTTGGAAGCCGCTGAGCGATATATTCCTTGTGACTTTGCATGTCCTCGTCGCTGCTATCTTGGACTCGGGGTGAAAACATTGCTTGCTGGCTTGTCAGCCTGTGTCCTTGTTCAGCGAGCAGTGTCTGGAAAGTGTCAATTTCTTGATATTGGTCATTTTTTCTAAGACTGCCATCTTCTTCAGGTTCCTGAACGTCTTGTTGTGAAAAATTTCATGTATTCTTTCTTTTCCTACCGCGCTTTTGTCGAGATTCATACTGACTTCTTGTATCACCAGGTCTCATGACCGTCAATCCAATATGGTGCTCTGATATCTCTATCCACTGCTGGTACCGTTTGGCGGTCGCGAACTATCATGGTGATTACTTCCTCTTTGCAGCCTAACAGCATTTCTCATTCTTAATTCGTCACCCCAAAGTCTTGTTGTTTCTCACAAACTCCTTTGAGTTTTGACATATTCTGGATGACTCGGACGACGTATGAAGATCATCCAATAATCCGATATTCTTTTTGTACGACCACCCACGTATCCACGCTGGGCAGTTGATACAGATCGTCTCAGCCCACGTATGCTCATAGAATAGCAGGTATTTCTTACTCTCGTCTTTTTTTCTTCTTGCTTTCTCTCTTTCTTCTGGTTTTGCTCAACCTCCGCCTTGGGTTGCGTTGACACTGCTATCAAATCCATCGGCGCCCATCATGCCCCTTTCAACTTTGCGCCTCACACAACCTACCCATCCCGCACATTCAACTACTACGGCCGCCGTCAATACTTCACAAACTAGCGCCCAGTATCTACACCCCTCTTTTAGATAGACCCAGGCGCCAGTATATATTCCTCCGCCGACCGAAACCTTGCCATTTTTAACCCACCACGCTTATTAAACTGAAAAACAAGTCGCTCCTCGGTTTATTTTTCTGCGGAGCCGGCGACTGTTTATAAGCGCGGTGATCCACAACAAAACCACAAGCACACAGCGAATATGAAATTGTACCACATCTCCGTATACCCAGCGTTGTATCTCGGCGATCGTCCTATGGTCTATCTATTCTATTTAGTTGCTCATATTATTTCTCATTCTCGGTTGCGCACCGAGTTTTCTGTATTGGCATTGGAGAGTGTTTGTTGGTCTGCCCGCTGCGCATTCCCAATTCACACATGTCGAACGAGAAGTAGCACCTACTTCGGCGTATAAGTTTATTAACATTCGATATCAATGGAAGTGTCCCATGAAGTCCAAAGAGGATTCCACAAAAATGTTTGTCATTATGCTACTGATAACATCCCAGCGTGAGCGGCTGTTGTTCAGCAATTTAATGATGATCTGGGAATATTCCTCCAGCTCCGTCTACCGGTGCAGGCGCTGGCACACCGTGAATTTGGTGGTGATCATTGTAGCCCGGGTGAGTGTCAGGAAGGGTGACATCATGAGCGATGACGCCTTGAACAGTATATCCTCCTAACGATAACATTAGATTAAGTCACTCTAATTAATCCTAAGATCAAAGACGTACCTGCCGCATGGCTCTGGTAGATAGCGCGGACGGGCCCTTGGCTAGCATGGTGAGGGTGATATCCGTTTTTGGCGTTGTTGATAGGATATTCGTGGCCGGTGCCAACCATGTGAGGAAGGGGCCTGTGGCGGTCGGTGGGAGGGCCTTGCAGATCATTCCGGAAGTTGACAGGCTAGAGAGACTTGCGAATGAGTACCGATTACTTGTCTATTCATGAAGCTAGAACATACATATCTTCCGCCCAGACCATCGTGCTTCCCGAGGTTATAGGCGCCGGTACGGACATCCTTGCCATGGAGAACGCCTGTCATGCTCATATTTAGAGAAGTTTTAACGTATTACTGGACAAAATATCTTACCATGGTTAGGTACATGATACTCATCGTGGCGATTAGGCAGAGTACCATGTGCCTTTGTCTGTGCATACCGAGTGTTCGCTGTAGCATGAGCAGCCCGACCCGCTGTCTTCTTCGCCTGTAGCCGAGCCTTGGCTTCAGCTTGCTTCTGGACGGCCTTCGTGTTTGTCAAATGGGCGCCCTTAGCGAAATCAGGTTTGGGCGTCTTCGGCTGCTTGGGAAGGCGAAAGCCCTTGTCGCGGCTGTCCTTGCGAAAGCCGCCGGTAATGTGTTCTGTGCCCTTCTTCGTCGTTGCTGTGGTGTATGTAATTCTGCGGGGCTTTCCATAGCGGTGACCTCTGTAACCGCCAGTCAGTATCATCAATGAAGCAAAGACAAAAATAGTGTATAGTTGACGTACGGCGGTAGCGCGGCTGTCTTGGCTCGCAAATCGGTCTTCTTCGCAGCGTTATGAGCTTGGTTGGTAGCAATTTTGGTTTTCACAGCTTCTTTACGGTGATGAGCCTCTGCAGCGGTCAGCTTTGGCTTGGTGGCACGAGGAAAGAGGTCCTCGTTGATGGCGCGCGCAAGTATGTCGGATTCGTCGTCCTGATAACGCCGCTCGAGCATAAATTCGGCGTCGACGTCGCGAGATGCTAATGGGGTCGCATCCGATGACAAGTCAAACGACCTGGCCTCAATGGAGAGGGAGTCGGAGAATTGGACGGGCAGCGCAAGAGACGGTGCGATAGCACCTAACAGCATCGGCAGGATCGTAAGAAATAGACGAGGATACATATTTGAGTGAGTGAATGAGACTAGACTAAGCGCAGCTCAGTTAGTGGTGGAGGTGGAGAGGAAGACCAGCTTGGGGGAGCAAGGAGCGCGCATTGAGTTCTTATACTCCCGACTTTTTGGACCTTGAACAATTGGGAATTTTCTGACGATCCTTTGAAGTTTGAAGCCAACTGCGAATGTGTCGGAGGAAGATTGAATATGCTGATTGACACTTTGAAGTTTCTTTGACGGTCTCCGTCTTGGCACCGTCACAGCATTTTCTAATATCTACATATACGGCCTGCCAAATAATGCTTCATTTACAAGGTACTAAAGCTAATGCTCGACACTTATGTACTTAGTAATTTAAATAACAGCAACGAAAAAAAAAAAAAAAACAGAGGCATATTGGATCATTTTTGCCACTTTCGTCTTAACAGAAAGCGTTGAAGGCATTTTGGCTCTGAATAACGGACTTGATTTACATTATCAATGCATATGATCCAGACATCTGGTAACTTCTGGTTTCATGTCGACGGTCGACCCATGTTGAGCGGCCGGAAACTCATGCACCCCGTGAAGTATCTAAACATCTAAGTAAAATGAAATTGATTATAATGGATGACTGGCGCTGCGTACATATCCTATATCGTACTCAAGTTCAAAGAGTACGCCTGCACGAGTACATGTGGTCCTATGGAGACAACTGCAGGGACTCGCGTACCTACTTATCATTGAGCGCTCATTCTCCATATGCAGCGCCCGTCTCTAGCCGTCTCTTCGCCCGGCTGAAGCACCCGTGCCATTTCCATACATGTTCTTTCTAGACTTTAGATACTTATCAACAGCAAACTGCATCATGCATGGACCTGCATGGACTTGGCACGGGCACGGAATGAATACCAGCGCGTCTCCGAAGGTCTCCGACAACGTGGCCATCAGCACATCGACACTCATTGCACAATGCCCGCTCCTGGCCCGCTCTCAGCAGAACGGCTTCAGCATGTCACCGGTATAAATCTTGGCGTACCTAAAAAGATGAACATTGCTCGGGTTCGGTGAGCATGGAATGAATAAATAATAGGTATTTCCGGATGTTTTCGGACATCGTACTGGCACGAGGTTTTTCTTCTTTCGTTTCGAGTTTCTCGAGTACGCAGTAAGGTCCATGAAAGCTTGAACTCTGTGAAACCATACATCACTCTCACAGCCAATGTCTGTCCTTGTGATGTCGACGCGTCTCACAATTTTCATCATTGAATGTTGAACGATTGAACATATCTGATCGCAGCGGTCAGCCTAGCGCATTGTGGCTATAGCAAGGCGGATTTGCTCGTGCTGAATCCCGATAATAGTAGGTGCGACTACTAAATACAATAAGAAAACCAAACAATTAGAGATATTCGGACAGTCATTACTGATCATCCTGGCGTGTTCATTCTACGTCAAGGAGCCAATCAATTAGAAAATAGCATTTCAGATCATACTACTTAGTACTAATTAACTCGTCAATTTTTTTAGGGCTTTGGTACGCGGGGAATAGCGATGTGATCGTTGTAGCCTGGGTGCTTCTTATCACGAGTAACATCATGGGAAACGACTCCTTGGACATTGTACCCGTCTACGTACAACGATGTGTCAGTACAAATGCGATGCATCTTAGCACCAATGGAGAACGTACTGTGGCTCCCATCTGCGGCCGGTGGGTTCTTCTGGTAGATACCGCGAGTAGGTCCTACAACGTTTCCTGGATGATAGCCGCCTTTTTGGATGGGATATTCGAGTCCATTACCGGCCATGTTGGGGAGTGGCTTGTGACGGTTGTTCGCAGCACCTTGTTCGTAATTGCTGAATTGGACGGGCTACAAGGAGGGATGAATGAATTTTGGATAATTTATTCGAATACGAGCCCCGGGACGTACATATTTTTTGCCTTTGCCGTCATGGAGCGCGAGATTGGCAGCGCCCTGGCGAACTTCTGTGCCGTGAAGAACACCTAGTGGAGGACGATAAGAGAAATGTCAACGAAGAAGCTGAACGGAGAAGCATACCGTGACTGGGGACGTGGTATTCGTCTTTGCGGCCTGGCATGTTTCCGTGCTGCAGGGTTTTCTGATGGATCGCCGCCGCAGCGCCGTGTTTAGCACGACCATCCGCCTTTTTCTGCTGCATGCGCGCGGTGGCTGCTGCCTGCGACTGTACAGCCTTCGCGTTTGTCAAGTGCTCGCCTTTAGCGAAGTTGGCCTTCGGTGTCTTGGGCTGCTGGGGCAGGCGACGGCCCGCGGCGCGGCCTTCCTTACGATAGCCGCCGGTGATGTGCTGTGTACCCGCCTTCGTCGTTTCTTTGGTGTATTTTGGCTTGCGAGGCTTTCCGTAGCGGCTGCCCCTGTATCGCGAATTAGTACTGTTGATGCGAAGCGAGGAAGAAAACGGGGGTATAATCAACGTACTCCGGTAGCTTAGCTGCTTCGCCTTGCAGATGGGTCTTCTTTGCAGCATTGGCAGCCTGATTATGAGCAACGGTGGTTTTCACGCTTGCTTTGCGGGCTTCAGAAGCATGATCCTTCGCGGTCTTGGGCCTGACGACACGAGGGAAGAGGTCTCCATCGAAATCGCGGGAGAGTAGATCCTCGTAATCGTAATCACGCTCGACAAGGGAATCTTCCGCGACATCGCGAGAGGCCAGTACAGCGGCGTCTGAGGAAAAATCAAGCGACCGAGCCTCAACGGAGAGTGTGTCGGACGATTGGATGGGTATCGCAAGAGCTGGAAGTGCAGCGCACAAGAGGGCGGGAAGGACAGCGAGAAAGAGACGAGGATGCATTTTTGTTGGCGAAGAGCGTATATGACTAGACCAAGCACAGCTCGGTTCAAGTTGATAATGGGGTGGAAGACCAGCTTGAGGGATGGCTAACGCCTGGCCAGGCTTTTATACTCCCAGCTTGGCTCCTGCATGCCAACTCAGCGTAGAGAGGATGTATGGAGTGTTCGGGCTTGGCCTAGCTTGGCTTGGGCACTCCATGCGTAGCATCATGTACACGTCCGTCGCTACCAGTCTCGAATCAGTCTAGGTCAGTATTGGGACGACACTTGTCTAAGTCTTACATTGTCATCACTCCTGCACGCTACATGCCAACCGAAATCTGATGTGAGCAGATGTGAGCCCGACCATAGTGCTCGAGAGATAGGCTAATTTCGTACGTTCAAAGAATAGATCGTGTCTGCAAAGGTTTCGTCGCAAGTTTTGGCGGAATGTTGTTCAATGAGACCTGCAAATCGTTGATCATCGATAATTGCTGAATGTCGCTAAAGGCCTGAGGCCTGAGGCTGTTAAGTTTGACGCACCAGACGATGAGAGAGCAAACTCACAAGTGTGAGTTACGTATACCTGGCTGGGTCTCGTTCTCATCCGTTTAGGGTGACGCTCGCTGCGGCATTCAAAAGATCGGCGGTGGCTTCGGCCCGGGGCCTGGTGTAAAGCCAGCGTCTCCCTCCAAATGCCTTTTGTCCACAGCAATATATCAGTTTCTCCTATTTTCTCTTACAGATAGTACATGTAGTGCCATATGTTTTTTATGCTGGCCATTATGTTCTGGAAAATACGCTGAAATGAGTGAGGAATATTAATGATTAATGGGCATTAAGAAAGCTACTTAGCCTATGTACAAGTTCAATGTATAAGTTCGACTGCATTCAGCACTTATGAGCGTCGAGCACAACGTATTTTGATCCTCAATTCCCTGCTGAACTCTATCTAGAAGAGCCGTAAGGGACAATAGGCGATGTGCTACTAGGGCTGGGTTTTTTTGCTCAGCCGGCCTGTTTGTAACATGGTGATGAACCTGGGCTCTGTGTGATGCATGTGATGTGTGTTACTTGTGTTTTTAACGGTTATTTACTTATGTAATCATGACGTCATGGCCGCGCAGCGGAATTTTTTTTGGAGGTTTATAACATGTTAAAAACATGTTATAAACCTCCAAACAGAGTATTTAACATGTTATAAACTATAGCAGCACCAGGGAGGCTCCCAACCTCCTATTCTCCCTCAAAACTCTCCTTCTCTCAATCATTTGGTCTATTGAAGATTGTTATAGAAATAAATAACATGTTGTTAACATGTTAAAAAGGTATCTCGAAGGTATCTCACAAGGTGGTGTTGGGTAGAATACAGAAGCCAAATTGGCGCAGCTGCAGGCACATGGCAGGAATGCCATCAAGATGCCTCCCAAGTAGTTTACAAGTGGCATCCGCCAATGTTGACGCAATATTCTGGTCATTTCTGAGTGCGACAGCTACCATACACATAAATGGCAATTATGCACAAGGATTCCACATAATATGCAAGCTTTCGGACATGGTTATGAATAGGGGTATTTCACAGTAAAAAACATGACCTCCGAGACCCCCCCATGTTATTAACGTTAAAAACATGTTAAAAACATGTGATTTATTGGGATGTTTTTAACAGAGCAGTAAAAAACCCAGCCCTATGTGCTACCACGGTGTCCGCGGTAACATACATGCTGATTGGGCTATTAACATTCATGTTTTGAGCAGAAATATCACCGGAGCGACAAGGGCGGAATGTTAGAGTGCACTACGCGACGCGGGACTCAAGAATCTATACTTTGATGATCGGTGTCGATGATGATGAGGAAGTGCAAAATGATGTTGCGAAGAAAAAAGGGATATTTAGGTGTGATTGTCCTCGAGGTCCAGGGCGTAAGCCTGCGTAAACGCCGATCTAACCAAAAGAATGATGAAGGTGTAAATTTTAGCACTGCCATTGTACTCACTCCTCTCAAAGTAAATTGATATCGAGTGATATTTCTTCCTATGTAGGCTTCTTCCTCCGAGAAGAACGAAGCGAAGTCCCGTCGAAGTGGAGTGAGTCAGAGTAAGTTAGTTCCCATTTGAAACACGTAGTAGCGTGAGCCATATTTTTCAAAATTTCTGATATGCATCCGTGCTGCAGCAAAGATGAGAGAATTCCAAGAGATTTCAAGACAATGCATATGTATGGAAGTAGGACACAAGAGGACACAGCGGCGCTAGCGGCGCATCAATGATGTTTTTAGCGACATACACCGCCACCTCCCTGATTACAATTTTCATATGACTCGACACTTGTTTCAACTTTCAAGCTATCGTGCGTTTCGTAAATACAAGGAATTTAGTATGCGTACTTGAATTGTAGCGATTGTTGGTATTCACATTCAGTACCAACACCACGATGTCCTCCCCAATCTCCATTGCACTCTCATCGTATAACAAAACAGCTGTATTCGAAGTGATCAAGGCCAATCCGAATTGGCGAACTGTAGACCAACTAGGCGATGCCTTCATAGAACAGGCCAACGCCAAGCCGTACAACGTTGATAAGATTGCGGACGTTATCGCAGAACTCGAAATCGATCCCGACGCTCCTCTAATCAAGACATTAGACTTCAATCGACAGCCCGTCGAGCAACCATTCAAACAGATCCTAAGCCAGGTCGTCTTTGATCTCATCAAGAGAGTATTCTCCAACGACACCCCCGCCATCGAGCCCACCAACCCGTTCCTCGTCTCTGCTCTCATATCGGGAGCATGTATCCGCAGTGGCCTTTGCAATTCCAGCACGCAATCCGGGATGATCACTCTCGGCCTGCGATTCGAGGGCACGCAGTGGAGGGAGATTGTTCCTGACGAAAAGGCGCAGGTCTGGGCCATCCACGCTGCACTCCACTTATTGGCTGGAGGGACGAGAATCTACCGCGAGGAGCAGATTGGGTACCGTCAGAATGAAGTTTTGCCGGCGCTTAAGGCTATTGCTGAGCAGAACATTGTCACCAATCCTCAAGGAAAAAAATTATTACAGGTATGAATATATCTTCATGACCGTTCTTTGATCAAACGAACCCTTTTTCAGGCAGCTATCACAGAAGCAGAGGCTGGATTCCAGTCAAATCTTTCGATCGTTGATATTTGGAAGATTCTCTTTCCTTAATCACGCATTAGATATTTCACTCTACGCAAATCATTTTTCCTTTGTCGAGCGTGTAAGTAGCCCCATACACATTAGAATATCAGAGCAGCGATATCTTGCTACAAGTCTACAAATCACAATCCCCTTTTCACCGCTGCACTACGACTCGCGAGGCTTGAATGATCTCATCATCGACAACTTCCGAGACAAGCAGTGGGCAGTCTGGACACTCGAAGGTCTGTGCGAGCTGTGGCTGCCATGCTGCGTCATGATGTGCTGCTCAACAGCGCGAGTTAGGCTGTCAGCACTTCATAATAGAGGTGAGCAGACATCTCGGGACACCTTTAGTACGCGATCGTCGACTCGGATCAATCAATCAATCACCTCAAGTAACCGTTATCGATAATCGATCAAAATTGTCTAAACTTCAAACGTTCATCATTGATCTATGTACATAGCCTTATCTAGCCGCCGAGGCCCGAGAAGTTTGGCGGTCCACTACACTATGTACTCGAGTCCAATACACCACCACATATACGTGATTCGTACGTATACGTATGCCTGTGTATGCTCTCTCAGTCTCCCATAAGTAATGGTCTGTCAAGTTTCAACGCCTCATCCTGCCTCATCCCATCCGTGACCTCCGGCGACAACCGATGATTCCCGTTCTTGCAGGGAAGCCAAAGGAAAGCCTCCACCGATATTCCGACGAATCCTTTGCGGAAACGATCTAAGTAATTTGAAACGAGGCTCAATCTGCCGAGTACGACTAACGGGCACACGAGGGCTCGTACTATTGGAAAGGCTCCACACTGCATTCAAACGTGAGCCGGAGCAGTAATGATGCATTGATGATCTAGCCAAATGCATGGAGTGCCAAGGCACCCCGAATCGACCCGGGGAGTATAAAAGCCTGGCCAGGCGTTAGCGATCCCTCAAGCTGGTCTTCCACCCCATTCTCCACTTGAACCGAGCTGTGCTTGGTCTAGTCATATACGCTCTTCGCCAACAAAAATGCATCCCCGTCTCTTTCTCGCTGTCCTTCCCGCCCTCCTGTGCGCTGCACTTCCAGCTCTTGCGGTACCCATCCAGTCGTCCGACTCTCTCTCCGTTGAGGCTCGGTCGCTTGATTTTTCCTCAGACGCCGCTGTACTGGCCTCTCGCGATGTCGCGGAAGATTATCTTGTGGAGCGCGATTACGATTACGAGGACTTACTCTCCCGCGATATCGATGGAGACCTCTACCCTCGTGTGGTCAGGCCCAAGACCGCGAAGGATCATGCTTCCGAAGCTCGCAAAGCAAGCGTGAAAACCACCGTTGCTCATAATCAGGCTAACAATGCTGCAAAGAAGACCCAACTGCAAGCCGAAGCAGCTAAGCTACCAGAGTACGTTGATCATACCCCCTATTTCTTCCTCGCTTCATCAACAGTGCTAATTCGCGATACAGGGGCCACCGCTACGGAAAGCCTCGCAAGCCAAAATACACCAAAGAAACGACGGCGGCGGGGACACAGCACATCACCGGCGGCTATCGTAAGGAAGGCCGCGCCGCGGGCCGTCGCCTGGCTAAGCAGCCCAAGACACCCAAGGCCAACTTCGCTAAAGGCGAGCACTTGACAAACGCGAAGGCTGTGCGGACGCAAGCCGAAGCCAAAGCGCGCATGCAGCAAAGGAAGGCGGATGGCCGTGCTAAACACGGCACGGCGGCGGCGATCCACCAGAAAACCCTGCAGCACGGAAACATGCCCGGCCGCAAAGACGAATACCACGTCCCCAGTCACGGTATGTTTTTCCGTTCGACTTCTTCGTTGACATTTCTCTTATTGTCCTCCTCGTCCACTAGGTGTTCTTCACGGCACTGAAGTCCGCCAGGGCGCTGCCAATCTCGCGCTCCATGACGGCAAAGGCGGAAGATATGTACGTGCCGCGTGTTTATATTCAAATAAAGTACTCAGAAGTCATGTTTCCTTTCAGCCCGTCAACTTCAGAAATGACCTACAAGGTCCTGCGAGCAACCGTCAGAAGCCGCTCCCCGGCATGGTCGGCCACGGACACGAATATCCTATCCAGAAGGGTGGCTACCATCCCGGAGACACTAACCTAGGACCTGCCCGCGGTATTTACCAGAAAAACCCACCGGCAGCGGATGGAAGCCACAGTATGTTCTCCATTGATGCTAAGATGTTTACGTTTGTACTGACGCATCGTTATACGTAGACGGATACAATATCCAAGGAGTCGTTTCCCATGATGTTACTCGTGATAAGAGCCACCCAGGCTACAACGATCACATCGCTATTCCCCGCGTACCCCAGCCCTAAGAGATTTGACGAGTTGATTAGTAGTATGATCTGTAATGCTATCCTCTAATTGATTGGCACCTTGACGTGGAAAGAACATGCCTGAATGATCAGTAATGAGTGTCCGAATATTATTAATGAAAGTGGTAATGCTCCTTGAGCTTGATCCAAGCCTCCCAAAAGTCAAACTCTGGAGAGCGTCGTGTGCATCGCGCCCAGCGAACAAACAATGTTTATGTTTCAAACATGCTCAGATCAAAGGAACTGGTTTGTTTCAACGGCTAACATTTAGATTGCTCCAGCCGAAGCCAGTCGCCCAGCTGCGAGGAGGCATTTTCCAATCAGTATTTCAGTCGACAGACCGTCAAAAAGCCGTTCAAGCCAAATTCTACTTTTTCACGATATCTAAAGTATAGATATATCTCTACTAAGTAACCGCCTTTCGTTTAAAATTCCTTGGTCCTGGATGAAGTGTTAACGAGCGCTCAGCAAGACACCTTGCATCTATTATTCGGGATTTAGCGCCCATTCATCACACTCAATAGGCATACATACATCGCGTGGTCGGGGCTGGAATAGCAGCAAGTGGATCCGGGGAAGCCTAGAAAAATCTCATCAGAATGAATCCATACACCGAACTTCTCAAAAAGCCTACAGGGATACTGAAATACATTTAGTCATTGACAAAACGCTGTGGAATTGGACGTCACTTACAGGGCTTGGTCCAGCGATTCCAGAGCCTAAAAAGAAGCAATAGGTAAGAGAGGGAAAGCATCTGATCCGGCATGATATAGACACATACATAGGCCACCGATGGGAACAAATTGGCTGGGGCAAGTGCTTACTGCTGTACACCTAGGAGAGTAGTTGGGATGAACTATGCTGCGGGGATGTTTCGTAGAAGTTGAATAGAACTAAACTCACAAAGATCTGTCAGGACCGACTGGGCAGCAGATGCTACCATAGGTGCCTCGAAATTGAAGTATAAGTCTTTTTCGAACGGCATTTGATGTATTCACAGTCAAACGACTCACAAGGCATAGGAAGGGGCCCTCCAATGCCAGAGCCTATAACGCCACCAACACTCAATCATCATCACCAGTAAAATCGAAAGAATAAGACGCACAGAGTCTTCCAACAGGGATATCTGCATAGACAGAGGTTGTCGCGAAAGAAATGAGAACAAATGAGAAAGCGAACTTCATCATATTGGGGTTAATGGTTTAACTCAATTCCAGTTCTTTTATAGTCAAATATACATATGCAAATGGAATCGCTGGGCTCCGTTTTGGTTATCGACATCAAAATGAAATGTCCAAAATTCAATAACGAGTACGCATCAGCTGCTTGAAAGTTCTAAAATTCGTTGATACGAATCGACAACGAGTAGAAACTATTAGACGTGCAATGCAAAGCCAGAGCCAAGCCACTCCGCGCGACTTCGGAGCCTCGAAACATATTAAATCATACATTGTGAGACGCTCTCACAAAATGTCAAAGGCGAGAGAGAGCGAGCTTGCCAAGGAAGATCTTCGTTCCAGACGCGCGAACAGTGCGCAACAATTTTGCAAACAGCAATAACCATCTCCACTGGTATACCGTTGAAGTGGTAGGAATCATGGATCATTGACAGTCCAGGTACTTCTTGCGCAGTGCAGCTATAACTGGCCGGATAGGACACCTAATCCTCCCTTTCGGAAGGCCTGGGGTCATTGAAAAAAAACCACTGAACAAGCATGAGAGACGACTAGGGCAAGAGCCGACGAAGCCTTCAATTTGATCGTCAGGATTCGAAACATACATCTGCATGATGGATTGGCAAGATCTGGGAGCCAGGAAATTTTGTATAAAGCTTCTATGTCTGTGGCGATGATATTTTACAAGGCAGTTTATGCAAATCCAGATGGCGCCTGGTGGCACTGGCGAGAGGTGCTATGGAGGACGGAGACCTAGAAATAAATAAAAAAAGGGGAAGGAGCGGCCGGGGCACAAGGCCACCAATAAAGTATAGATTATAACAGAAGGAATGAAAGAACGGCGTGTCTAGGCGGACGAGAGAGGTCAAAGACGGACGAGAGGGGTCAAAGACGGAAAGATTATCTGTATACTGCTGCTAATAGTCTATAAAGTCCAGGAGAGAGGCAGAGAGGTTCGAAGCGCGGGATCGTCATCATGATTAAGGTACATCGACCGAGGGGAGTCACGATCCAAGAGTTGGCGTGAGGAAGTGACGAGGCGAAGGAATGGCGGTGGTGCTGGGAATGGAGGGTCTAATACAGTCGGGCGGGCCATCAGGCGGTACAGAAGCAATTTACTTCGATGAAGCGGTCTTGTACAGGATTAGACCACCCAAGGCAACGGAATAACCTAGAAGGCAAATAGTGGTGAGACCTCTGTAGAATACAATCCAAGGGCATGGAGACAAAGGCAAAAGGATCGTTGGCACCATTGAAAGAAGCACGTCCAGAATAATGCTCAGAAATCAAAACCAGCGGTAAACGCGCAGAAAGAAAAAAGTCAACAGAGTAGACAGTGGGAAGGACATATCGAAAAAAGAGTATAATGTACAGAGTGTGGAACGAGGATTCAAAGAAAGGTTGGATACGAAATGCAACCTCACGAAATAGAAGGAAGCCAGAGTGAAATCCTCAGATCTCTTGCGTGTGTACGCAGTGCAATCCAATCCCATAAACCTTGTCCAATGATGGTCAAGCGAGGGTGGGGAGACATGACAACCTCCCGAAGAATTAATTTACCCCAAGCACGACGACTGGGGAAGACGAAAACGTACGGGGTGTCAAAGTAGAGAAAAGAACAGAAGAAAAGAAGGATCACAGAACGAGCAGGGAAGAAAGAAGTAGCGCAGTGAGAATGGAGAAAACAGAAAAGGCCACAGGGCAGAAAAATATCCAGGCATGTCTGAACAGAAGGAGAAAAGCCTCTGCAGATGTCAACCCCACGACCAAAAGGGAGTAAGAAGGGCGCGGGCCAAGGGGAACATAACGCCAAAGTGAAAAGATGCCCAAAAGGGAACGAAAGGGAAAACCAAAGAAATGGGGGAAAGGCAGACGCACCAAACACCTGCATTGGTGTAACTTGATTTCCAAAGATAAGCACAGACCCGGTGATCAGCAGGATATCCTGGAGGAGTGAGTACGACCCAAAAATCAACGCGCAAGATAAAGATCGCAGCAAAACCCGAGGATGAACCGAAGCGCCAAGTGCGTGATCAGCGTCCACCGTTTCGTCAAGCGTTTGGTAAGTCGGTTAGTCGATCGGTCGAGCAAAGCATAGCATTTCATTTGGGGTTTCCGCATACGTCCGTGCGTGGCATATAGACGTCGGAGACGAAGGTCCGCGTTTAAAAGCAGCGAGCGACACGGCCAACGGATTGATTTTTTGAGCATAGGCAGCGTCAGATGACATGTGCGCGTTCAGTGGTGGGAGGGGCGATGTTTTTGGGACATGTCAACGTATTTGGGACATGCGAGCCGCGTGCAGATCCGAAAATAACACCACACAGAAAACCGGGGTAAAAATACACATATGTTAGCGCAGGGATGTGGTGTCGTGGATGTCGAAAATGCGTCGATGCATTGCAGGCGGGGTGATCATGAACGCGTTGTGGGGGAGGCGTACAAGTGATACCGGAGATAGATATAGAAAGAGGGGGAGAGAGAAGAAAGAAACAGTTAGTAAATGAGGACTACACAGCACGAAACCACAAAAAGAGGTAAAGCAAAAAGCAAAAGAAAGCACGCAAAACCCAATGCGCTCGATAGGCAACAGAATGCGTCAAAGAAAGGCTCAAGGAAAAAGTGACGCGCAAGAGAAAGAAAATATGCCAAAAAGGTCAAAAAAAAAAGAAAAAGAAAACATATGATCTAAACAAGCACCGCGACATGCGAAAAAAAAAAACGGACAAACAACAAAGAAAAATAATGGCCAGGCGATGCATACACAGACCCCGGATGCGACGCGGGGTGAATGGGGGACGCAGGTGATAGAGACATTGACAGGCCCGTGCAACGTCTACATGCGAAAAATGAAAATGCCATGACGGTATCTCGCATCCCGGACTCGGGGCACCGTCAACGCGACGACGCTCTGACAGCGCGAGCGACGTCGGTCCCAGGCGTCTCTGACGGGACCTGCACAGCACACGTGGTGTGTGTCATTTTTCTTTCCAGAGCAAAGAGTCAAGCGGCGGCACGTCTCCGAGAAGCAGAACGACGTGCCGTGCGAACGACGTCTGCCCGCCCACCCGATTCCGTTATCTATTTTCGCCGCAACAAACACACATCCCAACTGGAACGGGGCGGGCGCAGAGCGAACCCACCAATAGACGAGGATGGGAACGGAAATAGGTGCAGACAATCCCGTTCGGAAGGGGGCAAAAATAGCCCAGAAATATTGACAATAAGAAAGGAAGGCGAGAAGAGAAGAGAGGCTAAACGTAAAGAAGAAGGCCCACGCCCGCCCAGCGAACAGCTAGCAAGCGCCCAAATAAGGAAAGGTGAAAAGGGAGCTTCGCGCGCGAGCGTGCGAGCGCACCGCCATCTCCGACTGAACGACTGCGAAAACAAAATAGAAAGAAGGTACGGTGGGTGGAATGGGCCATAACAAATTTTTTAAAAACCGCCACCTCCAGTCGGAGGACCCCGATGCATACGGGAATGCATTGTATACCATCTCAACATAGTAGTCATATAACGCCCGAAGCGATCAGCGCAAGACCATGAACATGGACCGCGGGGCGCGAGCGATGAGCATTGGCAGTTGGTCACCATCAATCCACGCACGACAGTGCGGGCAAAATGACCGCGCACCCCAAAAGAACTCGTCCAAATTCTGAATAGGCTCCCCCCAAAAGGATGATTCCACATCCACTGCGCTGTGGGAGCGCACAACGCGATACAAGACCTCTTGTACACCCGTAATAGGAAGGCAGGCAGGTGAGCAAGATGCGCATCCCCACGCGCGTACCGCGCAAAAAAATTCTCTCCACTCTCGGAAGCGAAAACATGCAGGCGCGAGTGCAACAGTAGGCACCAATGAACGTGCAGGGGAAAAAAGTCCGCATAAATTCGGATAAACAGAATCTTGAATGGCAAGGATCGCAAGCACACCTTCCAACGAAGGCCTAGCCTGGAAAAAGAACGGCAGAAGAGTTCCGGTAGAGTTGGACTACGTGCTTCGAGAAGAGCGTTTCGCTCATCAGACGCCATCGCCCAAAAGAAAAAAGAGCCTACACCAAATCCCATCCACTTCAAAAGAGCAAAATGGTGCTAGGCGCAGGAAGAAGATGCAAACGAACAGAACTCAATCTATGCGATACGTGCTCGGCATTGCCTGCGTCCAGCAAGAAACCGGAGACCGGTAATGAGGAGAGGGAAAACAGAAACGCAGAAAAGAAACTGGCCAGAACAGGCAGGAGAGCCTTGAGAAGAGCAAAGGCGGGACCGAAACGTGAACGCATGAAGGTGAACCAATAACATAAAAGAAAGTGGACAGCGAACGAACGACAGTGAACAATCCAGTTTGGTTCCTTTCCAAAAGGCGAACAAAAAACAAAAAGCGGAAGCTGCAAAGTGCATATATATGCGCGCAATGACGTGGTTGAGAAGCGCGAGAAAGAAAAAAAAAGAGAGATAAGATCGACATAGATAAAATGAAATGACGCCGCAAGATAAGATAAAAAAGAACGGATGTGCAGAGCACACCAAGAAACTGAAAACCTCCACGAAAGCTCCAAGATAAAAGACCACAAAAACCAGTTGCTCACCTTAAACACTCCAGCCAGCGTCAACACCAATCCACTCCCTACGCCCACCAAGAACACCGCAGCCACATTCAACAGGAACGCCACGCTGGCGTTGGTCACTAGGACCCCAACGCCAAGGTTCTGCAATTCATAAAATGGGGCTAGCCCTTCCGTGAAGGGCAAAACTAGGAGATTGATGGCCGCACAGACGGGGGCGTAGTAATGCAGAGAGACTAGGGGGTCCATTTTGAGGTTGTGTAGCAGGATTTGAATCATTACTAGACGGGAAGCTTCGAACTAGGGGAAGAAGGGAAAGTCAGTATGTAGAGTAGGGGCCAGGTATGCGGGGGGTTGGGGGGGTTGGGGTGCGTAACGGCGAATAAACAGGCGGATAGACGCGTCAATCAAGTTTGCGTTAGCTGATTATGAATAGCATGGCGCGTGTCACATCACGCCAGTACCGATGATTCTAGCTCGTGTGACGCGAAGCTCGCATTATAGACGCGTCGTCGCCGTCTGCCAACCCCAATCCAGTGCCACCAATATGGAGCTAGAGAGGAAGAGACTCACCCCAACAGCCGCAGCTTGCGTGAGGAACCCAAAGAGGTTAAAGTGCAGCTCGCCGTGCGACGCTAGCGCGACGCCGGTCGAAATCATGAGCACAATTACTCCGAGCTTCTTGCTTGGGTCTTGTATGCGCGACACCCATGAGATGAGCAGAATCGCTACGGGCGTGAAGGCCTATACGGAAAAGGAAGAAGATACCAAAAAGGTTAGATCTGCGTTACCAAGCACCCACCACCGCCGCACGATGGCCGATGATACTTATCATATATCACCCGCGGCACGCAACGGAGCGGGGTAAGATAGCCGCAACGACGCACCTTGAGCATCTGGATGTATGATACGCTGAGATAGAGGTACGCGGTGTTGCTGAGGATAAGGCTGCCGGAAAAGAGGAGCCCAATAGGTAGAATCGACCGCACGAACATCTCCTTCGTCATATGCACGTCCTTCACGCCATCCAGCAGATGCGTCGTCCGCTGAAGAACGCGTGTACCGAGGGCGGCGAAGCCAAGGTGCCAGGTCACGAGAAAGACGGGGTACTTGAAGTTGCGGGTGTTGTAGAGGTAGTTGTTGTAGATGATGACGGACGAACTGAGGACGATCCAGATGGGAATGATGACGGTGGACGAGAGGCCATACTTGGCGGCGGTGGAGGGCGCCTTGGGTGGCTGGGCGTTGACGGGTGACGGGAGGTCCATTGCGGAGGGGCCCGAGGGGATCTTGACCTGCAGCATATCCTCGTCGTCGTCGCGCTTCTCCTGCTCATGGTACGAGGACGACATGGGTGGCGGTGTGGGCGGGGTGGTGGAGGGAAGGAAAGGAGTGGGCGGCGTTCAGGAGACAAGAGGGATGACAGAATACTCAATTATTTAATTTACCAGCACGTGCATGCACGGACCCGAGCCCGTCGCCGCCAGACGCCGCCTCCGCACTCCTCCCATGTCCAGCCTGCAGGGCTACGTCGACCGCCGCGTCCTCCTTGTCCTCCAAGATGGGCGCGCCATCGTGGTCAGTCTCCAGCCCCCTTAATCTCCTCCGCTCACCCGCCGATGTCTTTTCCGTACAGGGCGTCCTCGCCGGCTTCGACCAAAAATCCAACATCGTCCTCGCCGACTCCAAGGAGCGCGTCTACAGCAGCGATGAGGGTGTCGAGGAGGTCCCTCTCGGTCTCTACCTCGTCAAAGGAGAGATGATGTGCGTTCCCCTACCAGCCGCGCGTCCGTCCATCTGTGTTGCTACTGATACACGTCTTTTTTATCTGCACAGATGCCTTGTCGGCGAGCTCGACGAAGAGATCGACAAATCGGTCGACCTCGCGAGCATTCGAGCCGAACCGATCCCGCCAATCCGCTACGGATGATCGTCACTCATACTCATCGCGCCCACGAGATAGAACACGACCTAGACACGCCCGTATTTCTTTCATTTTCGCTGCTCGCATCCTACGGATGAAGGCGAGTAGGAATGCTCCTCGCCTTCATCCGCCTTCCGCCTCTCCCCCGTTCTATATCTTCTATCTTTGTCCATGGGACGCCGCGTTGGGCGTGCTGAAACTTCTATCTCCGACTTGACCTCTATTCATCCTTCCTACGGGGAAGGCACCACCTCCAAATCCAACGCAACAAAAACGCGTCACCCGCTGACATCCCTGGAAGGAACGGGATCGTAGGAATGATATTTTGGTTCAAATCAGGCGCTCTGATTATACACAATTCAATATCGATGTATGTATGCGAGCTCGCGAAAATGTCAACTGTGCCTTCCTTCATCTAGTTCTCTCTCTATTTTCTGTCTCGCCGCACCCTTCACTATATGCTGACTCCGACAGGTCATCTATGCTGCTAATTTATGCAGCTTTTCTTTGATGGTAATATGGCCCATTCAACATTCCTAACCCTAATCGTACACCTTGAAAACAAGACAAAAAAAATCGACAAAAAATCAGACACTTGAACATCCCTTAGGGCCTTTCATCCATCGGCATCGCAACGCTCTGCCCCATCTGTTCTGGCTTCCCCCTCTCCGGCGCCCTCTCCTTCTCACCACCCCCCGCCCCCGCCTCCCCCATCCCGCCCATCTTATCCCCCTCCTCGCACGGCTCACCCCCAAAATAACCTGCCAGAACAGGCGCAAAAAAAAACATCATCAGCCCCACGACCCCGACCCCATCAGACCAGGACGAACGAACCTTTCCGCTGCTCGCCGTCCAGCACATACCCCGCATCCACGTCCCCCTCCACGCTCGCCATGCCCATCGGGCGCGCGGACCCCGTCGCCTCGAGCGGCGGCGAGTTCGTCCCGAACTGCTTGCGCGCGTCGCACGCCGCCCGCTCCGCCGCCTGCTGCGCGCGCTGCTGCTGGAACTGCTGCTGGTGCAGCGGGTTGTGCGTCGAGCCCGACATGAGCGCTGTCAGTAATTGCTGAATTGTGTTTTTGAGTTATCGGTGAGTGTGGGTTGTTGGTTAAAGGAGATTGCGGTGGTGTGGTTTGGTATGGTTGGTGCTTTGTGGAGGCTAGGATGGGGTGTGGAGGTGTTTTATATTGGCTTGTACCCTATCTGACTATGACCAGCCCAGGCGGAGATGACATCAAGTACCCCTCGAAGGAGTCAGTGGGGGTACTGTACGGCCCGTACTGGTGACATCATACGGAGGTCAATCGATCACCGCGCCAAAGGCTATAAATGGCAATGCTGGCTAATATCTACTATGTTGGAGGATCGACAGAATATCGTCCTGGTAGTGGCTAAAATCAGCGCTGAAGCATACCATTACTATCTGAAGAATGCCCTCACTTTGTTTACAGCTACGAATTTTCCGTGCGCTAAACCAATTGAGGTTTCAATCAGGATTCAATTTGGATTCAATAGTCCAACAAAGCACGACCACGATTGCAGCGGCTCTTTGCGCAACGGTATCCCCTATCGAACAGTTTCGATGACACGATGCTCGCAACGACCTCCAAAAGAAGTATATACATATGTGGTAAATAGTGAAAGACCGCATCAAGAACTATCGCGATTCGAATTGATAATGATAGTCGCGAACAGGAATGTCGGCATAAGTATACTATGTAAGAAAAACCTCAGATCTTTGTCTATGTGGTGGGAAGCCGTCGTATCTATGATGTAAGTATATAGCTCAGGAAGAGGCGTGGGAGGGCTCCGTCGTCTCGGAAAGATGCGACGGTACGTGATCATAGCCTGAGGCAATGATCACCGCAGGAATACCAGCATCTCTTAGATTCCCTGCGTCATTTCTCACATTACCACCGTTTGCTGTTATTACGCGATGCGCAGGAGAAGGAAACAAATTATGATCATAGTCGCAGATCGTATGTAGAAGGTCCCCGTGGGACGCGCCTATTAAAATCTGGGCCAAGCACAATTTCTAATAATGACCATGTCCGGGTGCACACATTGTCGGTGGTGCCAATGGCCCAGGGATGATGCGCACGTTGATTCTCATACAAGCAGCCTTGTCAGCGACGATGAAAAAGCAGGTAGTCACTTTGTCTTTCACACAAAGGTCCAACCTTCGGGAGTGAGCACAGCATTAGCGCCCATAGGCGGTCAAGCACAGCAATATGTATGGGCGGAGCTGCGGCGCCATACACAGCTACTTAGGTATAGGTATGCGCAGGCCAGGGCCCGCTTTGCCTGCGGACGGGACTTGCTCTCCGC
The DNA here is from genome assembly GCA_014925825.1 of Pholiota molesta. Lineage (NCBI taxonomy): Eukaryota > Fungi > Basidiomycota > Agaricomycetes > Agaricales > Strophariaceae > Pholiota > Pholiota molesta. The sequence continues at coordinate 352,922 of JACGCK010000029.1, forward strand.
CGTCCGGCGTGACCACCTGGCAATGATTTTATAAAAACCCCGGTGTAGATTATATCAAAACAATCTCAAGCGCCAGCGATAACAGCTATCTTCCCTTTCTCAACAACACTCATACTCAATCTTTTCTTCATTGATCATGGGCCGTCGCAAAAGTGCTGGTTCGGGCTCGTCTTCCGATTCTGATTCATCACACAAGAAAGGTAAGAAGAAGAGAGAGGATAGACACCACCGCCATCGGCTTGAAGGTCAGGACGATCGCAGCGCGTTCGCTGCGGCACATACCCCCACTTCCCAATTTCCACCCGACCCACACGCAGCGCATACCACATCTGGGTTCCCTTCTCATACAGGCTATGGCGGTGAGCACGATCACGATCAGCAGAACATCCACGGAGCAGGAGGTCGCAACGATCGCGGCGGCATCCTAAGCGCATTCGCCGCGGCAGCTAGTTCCCGTTTTCCGTCCGACCCACACACGACGCATGCCACACCTGGCTTCCCCTCTCGCACAGGCTACGGCGGTGAGTACGATCAGCAGAACATCCGCGGCGCAGGAGGTCGCGGTTTCAGCGAGCGCGGATCCGGTGGCATCATTGGCGCGATTGCCGCAGCAGTAACCTCTAGCTCTCGATTTAAATCTAACCCAAACACAACGAATACCACGTCTGGCTTCCCCTCTAGCACACGCTTTGGCGATGAGCGCGATTACCAGAACATCCACGGCGCAGGAGGTCGCGGCGATCGCGCCGGCATCATCAGCGCGTTCGCCTCAGCCGCAGCACCCAGTTCACGTTTTCCTTCCGACCCACACCCAGCGCATGCCACGTCTGGCTTCCCCGCTCGCACAGGCTTTGGCCCTGAGTACGATTACCAGAGCCGCTACGACGCAGGAGGTCGCAACGATCACGGTGGCCACACTAGCGCGTTCGCCGCGGCAGTAGCCCCCAGTTCTCAATTTCCTTCCGAGCCACACACAACGAAATCCACATCTAGCTTCCCCCTCGCACAAGCCTTCCCAATGAGGATTATGTACAGAACCACCACGGCGTAGGAGACGTCGGATCGCCACCGCCTTACCAACTTGAAGCACCTCCACCGCCAGCATCGGGCTTCAGGGTTCCTCTGGCCACTGATCAGCCCCTCCCCGCCAGCCTGAAGGACATCGGTCCGCCGCCTTTCCACGACGCGGATGGCTCATCTCCGATATACATCGGGTCTGTATTGATGCAGGATTCTATCCAGCCATGCACGATTGGTCCTGATCTTCGCCCATATGGCTACCATGGACGATACGATCTGCTGCCCTTCAGGCCTCACGAGATGGAGTGGGTGCCGACATCTCATGGTCGAATTCCTTATGGCCGAAGGCCTATTGACGGAGGCTACGAGGAAAAGGGCGCCAAGTTATATCATGCCGCTGCGCACTTCAATGGGCTCAGAGTTCCTGGAAAGGCAGGAGAACATCTGTAATTCATCCCCTTCCCATATCGAGATAAATGCAACAAGTTACTAATCTATGTGGCCCATGTTTTCAGGGGAGGTGCTCGCATTTCTTTTGGAGGACGTGAATATGAAGTGTCCGATAATTATGAACTCTTGTAAGTCCCCATCTTTAATCTAATCACTTCCTGCGCCGAAGTTTAATGATGTGACCGTTTTTTAGATGTTGGAGATGATGTATTTTATGAATAATTTTACGGAATTGTAGGATCTACGACATTATACGGAGGCGGTGGTATCAATCAATCATGGCGCCAAAGGCTACAAATGGCAATGCTGGCAAATTACTTATTGACTTTTCTAAGAATCGAGGACATATGGCCCGATAGTAGCTAATATATATATATAGCTGCATGTACTCTTACCTGTTGAATGCCCTCGCCTTGCTTGTGCGACGTTGTATTTTTCGTGCACACTTAGCTTCCGCAGATGGCACGCCAAACCAATTGAGGATTCAATATTTCACCAAAGCACGACTTGATCCAAGATCACGGCGGCTCTTTGAGAAACAGAAAGTGAATACGTTTACGCAATGCTATCATACGCTATCCCCCATCGAACAGTTTCGACGACGCGATGCTCGCAACAGTTTCCAAATACATATGTGGTTAAAGTAAAATACTGCATCACTAACCATTGATACTGATAGTCGTGAACACGAATGTCGGCATATACATAGCATAGCGTAAGGACGTACGTACGTAAAACTATTTTTCGGAAAACTCCAATTCCTAGTGGGAAGTCGTCGTATCTACGATGCTAAAGAAGAAGTGCGGGAGGCCTCCATCATCGTCTCTGACAGGATGTGTGCACATCACTCGAATAATAATAAGTACATGATCAGCGCAAGAACACCAACATCTCTTAGAATCCCCGCGTCATTTCTCACATTAACACCTTTTGCTGTTATCTATGTGATGCGCAGAAGAAGGAAGCACATTACAGATCATAGTATGTAGAAGCCCCCGTGGGACTCGCGTGTAGAAATCCGGGCCAAACGCAATGCCACAAGTTAATAATGACCGTGTCCTAGTGCGCGCATTGCCGGTGGTGCTCATGGAATCATGCGTACATTAATCCTCATATAAGCAGCCTTGACAACGAAAAAGCAGGTAGCTTTGTCTTGCACAAAAGTATAACTATGCACTCCGCACGAGTTGTTAACATGGAGCCGCCAGAGTGATGAGTATTTATGAAAACATGTTGGGTATCTTTTAGCACTCCTTGTCCGAACTCCGGAAGTGAGCACAGCATTAGCGCCCATGTGTGCGATGGTGCTCTCACCTTCAGTGCTTAATACAAGTATCTCAAGATAAATTGTAGATTGCGGTAGCCCTGGAAAGCTTCAAAACTTTTCAGAGGTTGCGCAGTTTCATGGCGGTCAAGCGCAGCAGTTGTATGGGCCGAAATGGGGCGCCATACACAGCTATGCGCAGGCCATTGACTAGCTCGGACGAGACTTGCGCTCTCTCCGGCAACGATTTTGTATAAAAACCCAGATGTATCTCAAAACAACTATAGCGCCAGCGATAACAGCTATCACCCTTTCTTAACAACTCCCCTACTCAATCTTTGTTCATTGATCATGGGCCGTCGCAAAAATGGCATCATTCGCAGCGCGTTAGCCGCAGCATTAGTCCCCAATTCCCGATTTCCATCCGACCCAAACACAACGCATACCACGTCTGGCTTCCCCTCTCGTACAGGCTTTGGCAATGAGCGCGATTACCAAAGCATCCACGGGGCAGGTCGCAGCGACCGCGGCGGCATTATTCGTAGCGCGCTCGCTGCGGCATTCACTTCACAATCTCCATCCGACCCACACGCATCCCGTACCATGTCCCAGAACATCCGTGGCGTAGGAGACATTGGACCACCGCCAGCCTACCAGCGTGAAGCACCTCCAGCATCAGGCCACAGAGTTCCTCTGGCAACTGATCAGCCCCTCCCCGCCAACCTGCAGGACGTTGGCCAGCCGCCTTTCCACAACGAGGATGGCGTCTCGCCTATATACATTGGGTCTTCATTGACGCAGAATTCTATTCAGCCATGCACAATTGGACCTCATCTTCGCCCATATGGCTACAGTGGACGATATGATCTACTACCCTTCAAACCTCATGAGATGGAGTGGGTGCAGACATCTCATGGCCAAATTCCTTATGGTCGAAGGCCTGTTGAGGGCGGCCACGAAGAAAAGGGTGCCAAATTATATCACGCCGCTGCGCTCATCAACGGAATCAAAGTCCCTGGAAAGGCAGGAGAGCATCTGTAGGTCTTCTTCCTACATTTGAGATGAATGCAACACGTCACTCAAAACGTGGCCCATATTTACAGGGGAGGCGCTCGCATTTCTTTTGGAGGACGTGAATATGAAGTGTCCGATAATTACGAACTCTTGTAAGTCCCCATCTATAACTTAATCACTTCCTGCAACGAAGTTTACGATGTGACCGTTTTTCAGATGTTGGAGATGAAGTGCAAATATGTATTTTATGAATAATTTTACAAAGTGAATGAGATTTACTTTAGATCTACTTTTTTTTAGTTTACTTATGCCCTTAAATAATTACAACCCGATCAAAAAAACACTCAATTTTTGGCTAGGAGAGCGAGGTAGTTACGCAATTACTAATTCACATATCTAGAACAACTGCCTGTGCTTGGCCAGTGCATCGGATGTGCACAGTGCCATCCAAGTGCCATCCTTGACAATGACAGCAACCGTGATCCATGGACGTCATCATCTAATCTTATCGTCGGTTTCACATCACGTGTAACGCGACGTTATAATTTACGCGTGCGATTCGGATTAAGTCACAGTGGCAGCGGTTGCCATTATTGATATCAGTAAGTACTTAGGAAGGATATTTTTTTGCGAAGGAGTGGCTTTAGTGATTTGCCTGAGCCGGTTCATTCATACATTCCCGCCATAGAAACAACCATCAGTAATTAATACTTAGAGGTCTTCAAGTCGAGCCCACTGGGATATCACAGTATGGCATAAACTTCCTCATATGTATAATTGATGCTGCGAACCATGAGTGCGATAAATGGCTGCCCATCCCTTTTTGAAGCACACATATATTTTATAAAAGGGTGACCAATGAATTTACCGATTCCATAATTCGCAGTGGACACTGAAGCATTTCGAGACGCGTCAGAAGCCCAAGCGATGGAAGAGGAAGAAAAATCCTTCTAAGGAAACTTACACAAAGTTTAATCACTACAGCCGGTAGATAACCGCAGCATTCGACACATCCCGCCGCCGGTTAGTTAATTTATGAAGATCCCAGCTAGAGACCAACTATAGACAGATTCGCCACCAACGCAATCCAAAGCGCAGGAATCTCCTTCTATCCACTCAGAATCCAGTATATAGCGGAGCCGTCGCAGGCAACAGATCCTAGCATCCCCGGATTTCTACTGAGAGAACGATCTAATCCAAGACCAGAATCCGTGCGGGAACCTTACGTGGATTTAGTAACAACATGATGCACGAGGCGTTACAGTGGAAGGCAATCCACCGCAGGCCAGGCGCAGATTAAAATCCTAGGATGTGCTCCATCGTCGAGAACGACCGTCGAGAGCACCAAGGCCATATATACAGAAGAGCCTCGAGTAACAGCAACGGCAGGATTCGACAGTCTCCATGCCGATTGGCTTCATTTGCACAAGGTCTCCATGAGATCGCACACAGAACGGGTGGCGGTCGACACAAGCTATTCTAAGGCATATCCCATGGCACTCGCCCGTAGAAACCTCTCTCCTCGTCGGAGATCGCCACCCCAATCAAAAGATGTTCATATGCCGTTAATTCCTCGACGATGTCATGGAAATAGGCTGTAAATAGGATGACAATGCTCTCGAAAGCTATAAGGAGTGCAAGAATCTATGAGAGTCAAGGGCCTCGAGGCGGTGAGCTTATGGCAGAACCTGAGAACGGCTACACAGATTTCGGAAAACAAGACCCCGTGCGAGAGACTCGCCTCGTTCTTGGCTGTAATTAAGCATAGAACATCAACGGCATCGAGGCTTCATTACATTGAAAGTACCCGGATTACTTGGTGTGGGTCTTTACAAAGTCCGAGAGCGACGAAGGAGCGAGTGTTCAAAATAGCTCGAGAAACGGGCAGGTATAAGGTAGACACCAGTTTCACTGAATATAGTCGAAGACGATGAAGGCTGCTGCGAGGGAAAGATTATAGCTACTAGTGCGTCGTCGAAGCTTCATGATAGTCTCCAAGTAATTCCAGTATCCCAGAGTAAAAGACATCGCCTGTGGTTAATTTATACCACCAAATCTCCGAGTTACCACGAACTTCACTTAGGCTAGTACAGCATCAATCAAAAGCACCGAGATATGCCACCAAGATGCGTATTCCCGCCTGTGTGTATCTCCCCAAGGTATAGAGCCCGTTACAGTTCCGAGAAGAGACAATGAGGCAGTCCTCGTGTCGACGGATCATTCGTATCGGAGACTGCTGTGTAAATGAACGAAGCGAAGGAAGCCTCGAGGAGATTAAATTGTTAAGGAAAGTGACGTACCGTCCTGCAGATCGACAGGTACACATTCTAATTTTGTACCGCAGTGTTTCTCCGCCTGGAGTAGTACTTAGCGTTCATTTGCGCGTCTGAGAATCGTAGCTGCATCAATCGAGTTACATATTTGCCTTTCGCGGGTAGACATTCCAGTAATAGTGTACATACGTCATGAGATCTGTTATCTTGGGAGAGTCCTTCGTGTTCACTTTTTCAGTGCTTCATTCCACCATTCTTCGAATAAGGATAGTCCCAAACCGCCTTCAACTAAGTCTTCGGTTTCCTTGGTGTAGAGCTGGCAATTGCGCGGACGCGTTGTCGCGCCAGCCCCCGTTGGTGGTTCGGCGTCGGGAATGATGTGCTTGTGCGGGAGACCGAGAATCTTGGCAAAGGTCAGGCAGATCTCGTATTTTGTGTAAGGTTCGTCTCCAGAGTAGTGGAGGATTGGTGGAATAGTATCCTTAATGTCTGGGGGAAAAAGGACAGTCAGTTGGAAAAGAGACATCGAGAGACTGATGTTGACCTGTCAAGCGGACCAAGAAATTGGCGATATCGACGACATTTGTCGGGTATCGAGTAGCATAGTGGTCCATCTTGTAAGTTTTTCCAGATTGATCCTGAACGACGTCTAATAGAATATTGATAGCAGAATCCGAATTTTTCAGAGTAGGACCGTATCTGAACACATTATGAGCAAACACAACAGCGAGGGAAATTGACTACTCACAATACAGGAACCCTCAACACTATAACGTGGGCACCATCAACGCCTAGCACAGCAAGCTCGCCGTCACGTTTGGACTTTCCATAGAGCTGTAGAGGATTCGGTGGCGAAGAGGGGTGTATGGGGGCGATGTACCATCAAACACATAATCTGCCCACAACGGCGCTCCTCAGAATGCATATGGGTTCTCACGAAAAAGCTCTATACGTACCGGTAGAAATGTAAACCAGTTTAAACTTCAGCTTTTTTGATAACGAAGCTAGCAAACCGGGAACATCTGCATTGAGCTGATATCGTGCCTATGAATATCAGTGGTTATGACTTGAATCGAACGACTCGCACCCGTTGCGCTGCCTCAGGGTCCTGTACGAATGATCTGTCAGAACGGCATGAGATGAGAAGAACTAGCTATGTCTATAACCTTTTCTGCTACATCCGGACGTCTTTCCGCAGCGCAATGTATTACCCCTGCGATAAATGATATAAATGAGTGCAGTTGCGACAAAGGTGATGTCAATGGTTCAACGAGGATTACAATTGGGTTTGAACTTTGCAACGAAGGCTTCCACGTCTTCCTCGTTGGTCAAATCGAGCTTCTGTAGTCCCTCACCCGCCCGAGAGTTTGCAAGACCAACGACATTGATGCCCTCCTTCGCCTGGAACGCTTTGAGCACGGCTGATCCGAGGACACCTGAAGCTCCTGTATACCGAAGCCGTCGCACATGTTATCTATAGCAGCGAATTTGAAGGTAGAGACTTTCGAACCTGTGACGGCAACTTTCATGATGAGATGGATGAACTTGGCGGTTCAAAGTAGAGGATGATGGAACTAATACCACCGCTATCTAATCGAAGGCGAAATTCGGCAATCCCCGGGGTTCACCATGGGAACATAGCCAACGGGTTTCCAGGAAACAGTCAAACAGAGGTCCCAACCCCTTTCTCCACCCAACTCAATGTCTTCTGGTCGTGAAACTTGTCAATCCCTGCTTGAAATTCTCACTTCAGCTCAAGGTCATCTGGCATTCCGGAGCTCCTGCTGGATTCTTTGCTATCTGGAAAATCTTGGGTCTCACGTACAAAAGCCTCCGACGTTGACTATTCCTCCCATATTGCGGTCTTTTGCTCACATGGACTTTCTTTCTCGATTTGTGCGCTATTTTTCGCAAAGCTTGGCCGACACCCTCTTTTCACTCGCGATCACCCAATGATGGACTATCTGACTCGACATTCTTCATCGCTTTGGGAGCTGCAGCGTGGAATCATACACATAGACAATTATGAACACCATTTCAGTTTTACGAGCACCTGTTCAAAAAAATTTGACGTTCGTTGTCTGCGGGGTTTTTACACACCTAGGTTGTCGTATATGCTTTGTGGCGCATGCGGCGCCATGCGCCCGTTGAAAGGGGATCGCCTCGGGTCGAGGTATGTCACCGTATCTGAATTCGAAGAGATTGTTCTGCCGGATGTTTACGGCAGGTTTCAACCTTTATTGAATCAGACTGTGCGTTATCAAGCGTTATCTCCTGAAATGTTTTCGGCCCACACTCGTTCTCATCGACTTCGAGAACTTAATTGACAGAGCTGACATGTATCCAAGTGCCGCGAAACGCTTGTTGATCATATGTAGTCTCATTGCGGCAGACGTCGGGCAGGCTAGAGCCGTTCTGGGAAATCGAGTAAGAAATATTAAGGTGAGTAGCTCCATCGAGTCAATTTCTGCTTCTGCGTACTGCACAACCTCGATTACATGCCCTTCTCCATATACACTGAACACGGGATTGTCGCAGCTGACCGGCGACTTATCATTGATTGCAGCTCTAATTCTCCGAAACCGATGAGATTCGAGTTTCTTTTCTGTATACGTTATTCAATCCTTCCCATCGATCGATTTAGCATGACTATTTCGGCTTTCATGTACTTACGCACGCGTCAAAAAGAAGCATCTGGCCTTGGGAATGTGCGCAAAATTCCAACATAGTCTTCCGTCAGTATCCATATTGATTGGAAGGTTACACCCACTCTATTCCGAGGCATTTAATTATTCACTTCAGGCTTCGGTCCCGCTATACGGTGGGACGCAGTTTGACAATGACAATGACATGTGTCCCAAGATAATCTAAGGATACATCCTGACGTTAACGCTTCTTCGGATTCATCATAACTTCTAAGATCACTTCGCATTGCACGGAATCAGCTCTTCTTCTCCGTTCCGCCACAAAGGAGCCTGTCGAGGCATACCGGGTCGGAAAACTTTAAACCCGTAGTGGTTCTATGTCCACTCTGACGTGCCACACATGCGAATATGTGGCTAAGATCGCAGAGCAGTGACCTGTGTGGTTGATTCTTGGATATGGTTGACTGTGAAACAAAAATAGGGAAAATGTTCATCCAGTGCGGTGGCAACTGACCTACCTCAATACATACTAACTTTACTTACTTACTTACGATACTTAGTACGATATGTTGAATCCTTTTTAGATCCCATTTCAGATCACACATCTACCCTATCGCGGGAGCTACTTGCCCCGGTTGAGCGAACCCACATATGTCTTCCAATTCTACGGATGCCACTCTTCAATTCATTTCCTTTTACTTTTATGTAGGCTGGAGCAACACACCTACGTACTTGGTATGTTTGTTTTGAGCATCAGAACCCCTCACTGCTCAGGGCTCTTGGTCGTGTGAGGGCGATACTTATAGACGCCTCGGATCGCTTTCGTTCGGCCACAAGGACAGAAATTTGCATCGTCGCAAAAATTAGCCGGAACCTTCGTTTGTTTTGCATGAAAGCTGGTCATCGTGGAGTCTTTGGATATATGTATAGCTACTGACTTCAGTCTTCAGAAGAGTTTGCAAGTGATAATTTGTAGGAAACAACCATTGCTATATTGTTCGACCTCGCTTCTTATCCTATAGTGGCTGGTGAATCCCATTCACCGCTGAAAGAAAGTCAGGAAAATGGGTTACTTGAACATAACTAAATTTCAGCTTTGCGTTGTTGGCTGTCGTCGGTAATTTCCTGTCCACCCAAAAGACTGGATAGCCCTCTGTTTCGGGAAGATTTGTAAGATCTCGGGCGGTTGGAAAAGCCGTAAAAAGCGCTTCTACGATATCAAGTGTTGATAATCTATATCAGAATATATATTCAGTGGCCGATGAATAGGAGCTATAAGCTAGTATAAGCTGCTATAAATGTCGTATGTATGTATCCTGTATGTATCACAAGCCAATATGGGCATATATTTTGTAGCTGGACGTTAGAGACCAGTTGGAAACCATACTTACTCCAAGTCTTTTCGCAGCCAACTTTTGGGCGCTGCTAAGTACAAGCCAAGTATGTAGCTTTTGAGTGCCCGACTTGTGTCTGTCGAACGCCGCTTGGAACAAGGAGTAACAAGGAGTAGAGTATGGTGGGGTAGAGATCTCTTGTTGTCAGGGATTTTCATGACACTTCGAACAGGGACAGTATCTGGAGCTCTCGAAGTGACGAGCATCATAAACCAGGTCCGGAAAATACACGTGCTCCCACCCGAATTTGGTAATACTACTAATACCGAAGAATACCCATTCGCAGATAGTGATGTGGCTGATGCCCTCGAATTTGAATCAGCTCCCCTTTCTCCCCTTTCCTCGGCAGTGTGTATAACCCTGTATAACCCTCAAGGCCTCGAATCGTATAAGCTCCTCTGCATACCAGTTTCTTCCATGAAAATCATCAAATTTTATTCAGCAATGCGCTTCCAAGTTGGCGATAATTGCTTCTGAGCAAAGAGTTGGCGAAGAATATGACGTTCAGAGTCTCAGCGGGAACATCTTGATCAATATATCCAATTGATAGTATCCAAATTCCTCAAGGGCTTCTTATGGGCTGAATTTTCTCTTTCTGGCACCATGACATCGCGAAGAGAGTGTCGTGGAAAATCTCATAGGTTGCGGCAGCCGTTGCCCCGTTTCCATTGGAAGTCAGCGAAATCTGTGCGAAAAGATTGCATGTCGTACGAAATCCCCATCCCATCCTAATCTTCGAAACATTTCAGGGTTTGACCAAATACGCGAGTGGATCCCGTTCCTTTGGACCGCGTTGGTCGCTGCAGACCTATGGATCTGATCTCCACATTTAGGCATTATATTCTGGAACTATTTTCTTGTTTTGGCTTTGCGCCTATAGCCCCCATGTACCTGCTGAGAGTGGGTTCGCTTTGAACTTCTTTTGTGGGTGTGAGTATATGTACCCAACGCCCACCATGTCCGCTGTTCAAGGCCAGGCTTGGCTGTCTGACGCCCCCGTCCCGTATTCCACCTCGGTAGAAACACTAGACCCCAGTGATCCAATGCGCCGGCGGGCAAATACCAGCACTTCGACGACCGACGCGCCTCGGCTCGCCTCAAAATTTGTACCCGTGTCCATCTACTCTCATGTGTCCACATACCGGTCAGTGCCTTTTCGTGTCATATGTGTTTCTTGCTTTGACATTGGTGTAGGTCTTCAAAAATCGAGCTCCAGCTCTACAGCCCCTCGCTAAAGATTTACTCCGAAGATGGACATGGTCCCATGGCAGTATTTAGCGACCACGACCAAGTTGGAGGAAAAGTTACATTGGATCCAAGTTGCGGACATACTGGGCGCCTGACAATATCCGTGCGTTCACATTTTCTGTTTCCTGTCTTTTGTCAAGCCATGTTGTAACCCCATGCTGGCTAGGTCGAAGGTCACTTTCTGTTTCGGCCGCCGGCAAGTTTGAATGAGGAAGAACCCTCTTCCCCGGAAACCGTTAAACACGTCTTCCTCTATTCAACGACGACTATAGCCTTGTCGAATTCGGAGGGGACGATGTCTAGGTCGGTGTTTCGGGACGCGTTCATCAGGCGGCGGCCGAGCATAACTGGCATCTCATTTACGGCATCGAGCTCCGAGAGGACGCACCCGTTCACGTTTTCCCTCCCACAGAGCATGCGCCCAGGCGAAGAGATGCCGCCGACATTTGCTTCATCCAAGGATGATTCTTCGCCGGATTACTTTGAGGTGGTATACAAGGTTGTCACCGACTGGGAACCCAATGATCCGTCTGAAATGCCATCACGGTATGTTTTTGGGTATACCTTTGTACATCGTCATGCTGACCTTCTCATGTCAAAGGCTCGAAGTACCATTTATCCTTCAACCAGATACAGATTTTCAATGTATCGATGCTTCTGGAACAACGGCAGATTCTTGGCTCGAAATGCCATTGAGACCAGATAGGCCAATACCTGTCCGATGTGCTGTGAGTGTTTTTCTTATTTATAATCGACCTTCTTGTTCTTCGAAGGCTGAACTGGTAATAGATCACCTTACCGACCTCGGTTACCTTCTCACGTTCCTCGTCAATACCTTATTTTGTTGTTTTCACAACAACCCCTCGCTCGGTCGAGATGGCGAAAGAAATTGCTGCCGACGCGACGATCTCTGTGTCGCTGGTTCGTCAGATAATCGTCACGGAACACACCCCTTCCTTGCCGCCCTCTCCTCCACTTACGCCCTCAAGCGAGGAATCCGACGTTCCTTCCCCACTGCTCTCATCCCCGCGTCCAAAGCTCCTGCGTCGCGTCGCGCGTTCCCAGCCCCGGCTCTCTCTCGGGCGGCGCACATCCGACGGCGCCATCACAAACCTCGTAGCGCGAGAAAAGCCGCTGCCCCAGATACCCGTCTCGACTTCGTTCTCAGATACCCGTACGATAAAGCACGATATGTGCATCGGCTTTCCGAAGAGGCCCCGGCAGCAGCACGATAGCAAAAGCCATCCGTCGCTGGAGATGATTGCTGCCCTGCCGGATGGACTGCACAAAACGCGCATCCCCCTAAGTAAGGAGATGCTTCCTTGCATTGATTGGGGTGGGATTAGCGTCAAGGTCAGTGCTTTTCTCTGCAGATCGGTTGATGGTTATTGAATTTCTGCTTTTTAGTATTACTTGGACGTGTCGGTCCTCCTCGGCGTCGAGGATTTTCGTGCTCGTATTCCCATACGGATATTCTAGATCTTATTATTTCTTTCCCCCCTTTTTTGCATCTCAATCGGACACCGTTTAATAATTGCCACTTGCATATATCATTATTGTCCTAAATGCTATCGTGTATAAATAGTTTGCGCATTCCTGTACCACCACCAACTCCTTTGCGTCCCATTTTCTTTCTTTGGTCGTCATTGGGTCTTTTTGCTTTTCGTCTTTTGCAATTCGCTCTTCGATTTTTCGTTCGTCCTTCGTATATTTTTGGGCCACCGCTGCAACAGCATGGGCTACGACTGGCCCGTGGCCCTGTAGACTGTAGCACGGAAAGGTTTCAATGCTTTTTTCGATGCTTTGGCGCTGAGCGCAAACATTTGCAGCGGAATATAAACCGTTATGCGATCGACTATATAATTGAATTCCTGAGTCCTAAGTTAGTCTTAAAATTCTGTCTTCTAGAAACACCACCTTAGCAAGAGCCCGCGAGCAAGTTCTTCTTGATGCTGCCTTTCGGACGACAGTAACCTGGGCGTCTCTTGAGTGGAAACCCGTCAGGGTAACTCCGAGTCAGCATGGTCTGGTAACAAACCTAGAAGTAGTTATGAAGGCTGCAGCCCCCAAGCCCGTAGAGATAAATATATGCAAAATTTTCACCGACATGTCGTTGAGATTTGAAAAGAAAGCAGACTCCAGAGTCAGGAGCAACTGCAGCCCGGCCCGCCGGCAGGCAAAAGCCGAACGCTGCGCCGCGCAGCCTGCGCGAGTTGTCAATTCGAGCACTTCGTCTTCCACCACCTTGGCCGTTTTCTTATTCTATATTGTAACGACTATATCAAGTTTCTCTCGCCATTAAAGCTATGGACCATCCCACCACCTCATGGCAAGCCATGCCTGAGGGCAATGTGTTCTATCGACGGCAACAATGCTATTCGACGCCAGGAAAGCTGCCTAATCTTGGAGATTACATCGTCGCTGGGTGTCGATATGGGGTCCTATAGGTATGCTTCTATAGTTCTTGTGCTTTACGGGTCTTTACTTATCGTTTGACAATCATGCAGCCCTCATGCGAGACCATACGAAGCTGCTGGCGTTGGGACGTTCAACGCCCGCTGTAACCAAAAGTCAAATTCAAATCTTCTCTCCGGCTGGAGAGGGATTACTTGTCTTTAGTGTGGATCCTCAACTCAACTGTGTTGCATAAAACATCTTGGCTGACCCTCTTTGTTGTAGTGGGATCAAGGCAAAATCATTCGCTTTGGGTGGACAATTGAAGAGAAGCTGGCGGTTCTAAACGAGGAAGGAGTATATCGACTATACGACCTGCAGGGCGACTATCAGCAGTATTCTCTTGGAACGGAGGCCGCTGAACTCGGCGTCATTGATGCGCGCATCCACGATAATGGTTTGGTGGCATTGACCAGCTCGCTGACGCTGCTTGAGGTGAAAGGATGGGAAGGCAGCAGACCGATGACACTGGCAAACCCAAGTACGTGGCTGTTCCAATTCCATATGCACTGATTCATTAATAAATATTTGAAGCCCTCAGCGAACCTCCACACGCATGGGCTGTGATACCCCCAGACTTAAATATATCCCGACATGTCGAAGTTCTGCTGTCAGTGGACGCTACGATACACTCAATCGACAACCTCGAAAGTGTCGACCAGCGTCTCTCTCGAGGACCCTTCACACATGTCTCTCCTTCGCCTAACGGCAAATCCCTGGCCCTCCTTACGTTCAACGGCATCCTGTGGGTGGTATCTACGGACTTCCAACGCAATCTTGCGGAATTTGACACCTCAACCGTCACTGGTGCGGAAGGCCCCGTTCTTCAAGTTGAGTGGTGCGGAAATGACGCGATCCTGGTTACTTGGAGCTCCCTCGTCGTCCTCGTCGGCCCTTTCGGGGACATTTTATAGTGAGTTTCCAGAGTATATCATGCCGTACTCTCGCTACAACGCGTTACCATTTAGTTATCCTTATGTGGGCTCTACTTTTGCTATTACCGAAATGGACGGGGTACGCATTTTTAGTGAAGACGTATGCGATCTGATTCAGAAGGTGCCTAGTAAGTATCCATTGCTCGACGGTTTCTCAGCATTCTTCCATCTTTCCCTTCTAAAATGGCCCGCTGGCGGATTGTTGATTGCCATTTTCTTAGCTTCGACGTTATCCATATTCAGACCTGGTTCGACGCTACCTGCTGCAATTCTCTACGACGCCTGGGAGAGCTTCGCTAGCAAATCGGCCAAGGCAGACGAGAGTATCCGGAGTATCCGTCCTGAACTTGCCAAAGCTGTTGACGAGTGCATCGACGCTGCAGGGCAGGAGTGGGAACCTTATTGGCAACGGCGTTTGCTCAACGTGCGTCCTTGGTTTCGTGATATGCATTCAATCCTATGTTGATAATATTTCCCCACGAATAGGCGGCGAAATTTGGACGCGGATTCCTAGATTTCCACAACCCGACCGATTTCGTGCACATGGGCCAGACCTTGAAAGTGTTGAATGCAGTCCGATATTACGAAGTTGGCATCCCACTTACATACTCACAGTAAGCCTCTACCAACCCTTGCCACCTCTCTCAGCACCTGACATACACACCCAGATACAACTACGCCTCCCCCTCGCGCCTGATCACCCGCCTCACCTCGCGCAACATGCACCTCCTCGCCCTGCGCATCTCCGGCTTCCTGGGGCTCAAGCCCGACACGGTGCTCAAGCACTGGGCGATCGCCAAGATCCTGCGCTCCAAGCCCACGACGACGGGCACGGGCCAGGACGCGGAGCTCAGCGCGGACGGCGAGGTGTGTCGGCTGATCGTGGACAAGTTCGAGGAGCTGGGCGGGACGGAGGTGAGCTATGCGGATATTGCGAGGAAGGCGTGGGAGGTTGGACGGGGTGGGCTGGCGACGAAGGTGGGTTTGGCTGAGTTTTTTCGTGGCTTGTGTTCGGTTGGATTTTGACGATAGTGTGGGGCTGGTCTTGTTTTCTAGCTCCTTGATTATGAACCGAAGGGATCCGACCAGGTGCCACTGTTGCTTACCATGAAGGAAGACAAGCTTGCGCTCGTCAAGGCTGTCGATAGCGGCGATACCGATCTCGGTGAGTATTTTTCCTTGCCATTCATGTACTCCTGAAATCTTCGTTCACTCATTCTGTCCGTACTTTCAAGTTTATCATGTCCTACTGCATCTGTATAAACGACTGCCTCTGGGCTCCTTCTTCCGCCTGCTGGAGGATGGGGGCAAGACGCTGGCACCGGCGAGTAAGCTTCTGGAAGTCTATGCACGCGAGCAGAATCGAGAGATGCTGCGGGATTTCTATTATTCTGATGACCGCCGCGTTGAGAGCGCGGTCCTATCTCTGGACGAGGCTTCACGTATGTCGGTGAGTGGTGCCTTTTGATATGTGATCGGCTTGGGCCTGACTATTGTATTGGGACAACAGGATCCAACCTCCAGGATAACAGCGGTCAAGGCGGCGCACAAATTCTTTTCTGAAGACAAGGAACGCGCCTTTGAGGCCAAGGTACGATTTACATCACGTCATGCACACGTCATGTTTTTTATTCCTGCGACACGATAACTGATAGTACGGAGTAGATGATAGATGAGAGTGCGCGACTCCTCGCATTCCAACAGCAGCTCGAAGGCGAGGCTGGTGGGAAAGTCAAGTTCTTTGGACTCAGTGTGAACGAGACGATCAAGATGTGTATCCTGAATGGATTATCAAAGAGGGCCGATAAGATAAAATCAGATTTCAAAGTCCCGGATAAAAGGTCACTTTGAACCCTTGCTTCTTTTCTTTGGGAAGGTCATGCTGATACGAATGGCCCTCCTTGCGCCTCTATATTATTATCAGATTTTGGTACATCAAACTATACGCTCTAACAGAATCTCGGGATTTCGAAACCCTCGATACTTTTTCAAAGTCGAAGAGAAGTCCAATCGGGTACGAGCCTTTTGTGCACCATCTCGTGGAGAAAGGACACCCGAAGGAGGCCGTATCATATGTTGCCAAGTGCGATTCCCCCAAACGAGCCGATCTGTACGTCGAGTGTGGGGAATGGCGCATGGCGGCGAAAGAATGCAAAGATCGGAATGATAAATCGAAACTTGAGTGGGTTCTCCCATTTAATCTTCGAAATTTGCCGGTCGCTGAATAAGTAATTTGTTTTTCAGGGAATTGAGGAAAAGGGCTCCGAATTCTTTGATTGCGAGGGAGCTTGATCAAACTCTGACTTCGATGAAGTAGATGTGCGCCCCCCTTGCGCAGTTGTTATACCCACTCTTTTTTCGACTGCGTTTGTGCAGCTGATATCCGGATCCTGATACCTCTAGTGGGGATACCTTTCCCCAAGTTCTTGTGCAATGACCCTTGATTACTACGAATGAGATGACCAGCGGGTATAGCTATTTAAGACGGATGGTCATAGCAAAAATTCCAGAAACCCTTGAGCTAAGACATCGCTGTCAATCAGGTAACAAAGATTAGCGAAGGGTAACGGTACTCTATGACTATAGATAAGACCATCTCGCCAGCTAAGGAGTTCAAAAAGTTATGTGAGATAATTCAAAGCCGGATTGAGAATTGGGGGTACACTGACAGTTAAAGTTAACGCGCGCGTTGATGCCGCTTGACACGGCGCGTCAAGTTGTTTCCATTTCTTGTGAAATGGAGCTTGGCGTCAAGTCTAAGTCCAAACTTGATCAAGAGCTTGATCCATCTTTCTGATTGTCACCACTATGTCCTCCCGAATCTCTGTTGCACTCTCGTCGTACGACAAAACGACTGTCTTGGATGTGATCAAGGCCGATCCAACCTGGAAAACCGTAGATCAATTAGGCGATGGTTTCATAGAGCAGGCCAACGCCAAGCCGTACAACGTTGATAAGATTGCGGACGTTATCGCAGAACTTGAGAACGATCCCGACGTTCCTCTTATCAAGACACTGGACTTCAATCGACAGTCCGTCGAGAAGCCATTCAAAGAGATTCTTGGCCAGGTCGTCTTCGATCTCATCAAGAGGGTATTCTCCAATGACATCCCTGCCATCGAGCCCACCAATCCGTTCCTCGTCTCTGCTCTCATATCGGGAGCGTCTATCCGCAGTGGCCTTTGCAATTCCAGTACGCAATCCGGGATGATTACTCTCGGTCTGCGGTTCGAGGGAACGGAGTGGAGGGAAATTGTTCCTGATGAGAAGGCGCAGGTTTGGGCTATCCACGCTGCACTCCATTTATTGGCTGGAGGGACGAGAATCTATCGCGAAGAGCAGATTGGGTATCGTCAGAATGAAGTTCTACTGGCGCTTAAGGCCATCGCCGAGCAAAACATTGTCACTAATCCTCAAGGAAAAGCGTTATTACAGGTGCATTGGCCTTTACGTTGTATCTTTTCTATCTGCTGAACTTCCTTTCTAGACCGCTATTGCAGAAGCAGAGGCTGGATTCCAGTCAAATCTTCCTATCGTAGATATCTGGAAAATCCTCTTCCCCTGATCCAACTACAAATCGGTGTCGATTAACAATTTACCATGTATCTTGCCACCTCTGAGCTGGCTGTATTCTAGAAACATATATCATAAGTTCCTTTTCATCTGAGTAAGCACTGGATCATCGAAAGGGACTCTTCTAGATTATCGTCGACAATTGAAAAAATAATCCAAAGCGTGCAGATGGGCCCTTATGTATGATAATCAACTCGTGCCGCATGTTTCGACTGGAAGACTTGTACGCCGCAAATGAAATACAAGAGCCGCATAACGGATTATTTAGCTGTCTATGTTATCTCTGACAACTCTCCTCGTATCCATTGCTTTCGCTGGATTTGAAGAAAGCTATTCCAAGTTCCAACTAAATTCATCTTACTATAAAAGGTTAAGTAATACTCATATTAATGACTAGTAATATTACTCGGGAATCCGACACCTTCAAAAGATACAAGGCCTCTGAACGGCACGATGCATGATTAAAAGACAAGAGGACTACAATTGACCTGAAGGTCTAATATCTATTCCTTCACTTAATGAAGATGCCAAACTTATTGGTCGATGAGCGCTTCACCGCTTTGCGCCAGTACAAGACTTTTATGCGTTGCGTAAAGGGGGAGAAGGAATAGAAGGAAGTGTCAATATACGGACGCATTGATATTGCATTGATATGTATCTTGCGCCAGTACACGTTGTCCATAGCATAAGCGTTAAGAATGCCGCTAGCCCGTTAATTGAAGTTCTGCCCCCATGCATGCATTAGAGTCGTTAGATATAGTTCTGAGATTACTATTAGCAATGAACATATTTCCGACAAGACACGGAGGGTCAAGCACTGCGATTGAAGATTGCGTGTGTAACGGATGTCCTACTTAGCTAAAAAGACATGTTTCCCTAAAAATTGCATACCATTGGGTAGGAATCCGCCGTGTCTGGACGCACAGAGCATTGGCTTCTAAGAATAGACAAGAGGCAAGAAAGATAAAAATAGAAGTGGTACGCATCATGTCGCGCTCCTCGTCGTGCCAATTGAACGGCTGGCTAAGGCCGCATCTGACATTATTTTAGCGGGGTCATGCCTGGTCATCATGCGGTACGTATGGGTACTAGAATCTCGGAAGCGACTCCGAGCTTGCAAGTTTCAGATGGAATATTTATCTTGAGGTCTTGATGGGATGTCATGGAAGGCGAGCTAGGTATAAAGCCTCTCGCCGCCACTTTACTTATTCAGTGGTTTCAAGTCCCCGTCCATTAAACAGCAGCATCAACTCGTGTATCAACGAGAAGCCACTCTTTCACTATGCGTTCAGCCTCCAAATTCATCCCCACCGTCACGGCCCTCCTCCTCTCCTTGGCCGCGGTCCCGACGCGTGCCAGCAACCGCACGTACGAGGTGCACAACCTCTGCCCGAGCGCTATCAACCTCTTTATTGCGGGAGAGCTCCAGGCAATTGTTGCGTCTGGGGCCACGCTGAAAAAGGTCGCGGATGTCACCGCGGGCTTTTGGTACACCGACGCAAATGGGGGCCGTAACACTGGTCTGGATACAATGCGCGCGGGATTTTATGATGTACGTTTTGTTCACCTTATAAGAACGCGAATAGCTGAGCTGGGCTGATCTTGCTCTCTTTCGATGTAGAACACGTATGAATTGATCAAAGGTCCTACGCAAATCAATACAGGCATAAAGGTCGCACCGCAGGAAAAGCCTCAGGCAAGTCCTCATAATTTTATGCTATCTGCTTAGAGGGCACTGACACATAATACTTTCCTTCATTTGCGATACACTCTTATTATTCCATGCAGAATGGTACTTGCACCGTCGCCGAATGCGACGATGCGGCTTGTACAGACGTCTTCATCAACGATCCGCCCGTCTTCCCGCCAAACGCGACAAGCCCTGCGCCATTCCACCATTGCGGACAAGGGTCAGCGAGTAACGTCGCATTCGATATCACGTATGCATTATTCACATCGTGTCATAGAAGCTGAGGCTTCTTTAACTAACTCGCGCTGTTCATGATAGATTCTGCCCCGACGGGAAATTCCCCCCCAACACCGGTGTCGAGATCCACCCCACGTCGGACGATACGAAGTGTCTCGACGTGCGCGGTGCACAATTTGAGAATGGGACTCCTGTGCAGATGTACGTGTCCCTCCCTCTGCGCTGCCTACATAAATAATAATGCTACTCATGGTTGTGTAGATACGACTGCAACGAAACAAACGCACAGAAGTGGTTCTTCACGCAAGGAAGCACCAAGGTCCGCGTCGCGAACACGAACTTCTGCCTCGATGCGGGGTCGCGTAAGTGTTCATCCAACGCAGTCCTTACATCGATTGGGACGAGCTGACATCGGAACCTTGTTCAACAGAGCCAGCGAACGGCGTCGGGCTCAAAATCTGGGAATGCTTCGACGGCCTCGCCGCGCAACAGTGGAACTACACGGTCCAGAACCAGATCAGGCTCCAGAGCCACGGTAAGTGCACTTCATCTTCCGCTCGAGCTGCTTTCGAGTATGATGCGTGTATTGTGCTGTTGCTAATTATCACCCCGAATCTATCATTTACAGGTCAATGCGTCGACCTCACGAAAGGAGTGCTCACGAATGGAAACCAGGTGCAGACATGGGGATGCGGTCCGGCAGGCAACCAGAACCAGATATGGGATATCTGAGCCGCTCTGGCGATGGGATCGTACATGTAGTGGACTTGAAGGCAGCTGTGGACTATTCAGTAATGTAATGCATGGACAGTACATATAATATATACCTCCGCTTTTGATTATACCAACGCGCCCGACGATGGGAGTGCAACTTCGAGAGCTGGGTTGTTGTTAAAGCTTCAAGTACCCAAACCTATGGCCGGAATTCAATTCCATGAAAATGAAAGACGTGCTTCTTGCAAATGACGCGGACGGAAAATGCATCAGATGTTCACATCGTAGACTTGGACCTCGAATCATCCACGCGCAAACCGAGTGTCAAGAGTACACTTAGATTTGGTCCGCGCAACGGTGCCGACCAAATTATCAGCCCCAGAAGCAACGCTCTCGAGGAGCAACACAAGACGGCGCGATGCGCGCAATGGCCCTTTGCATCCTCCAAGTCGTTACCAGATCCAAAGGACATGGTGTACTTCAGAGCGCAACCATCTGCGTAGCATCTACGAGCTTCTACGTCCTCGGTGAGTCCGAGTCGATGTCAACCTGTCACATGTCACACACTTGGTCCAGGCGCAATTACATGGGTGCTGTGCGATCGGTGTGCGATGTTCTTGGAAAAAACGCGAAGCAGCTCGCAGAGCTAAATTCCGATAAGTTACGGCGAGTATCTCCGCGGGCAGAAGGCTGGGGACATCGTATTATTGGCGCGATAGGGCGAGCGGGGCGAGCGAAGACACAGATGCTCGATCATAAAACACGAGCTGCGACTTGCCAGCGACGTGAAACGGGCGACATTATTCCTATCGATCATCGCGATCCTCTGAAATACACACACCAGCATCACCGTCCGCTATCGCACCGGGGCCTATCATAGGTACATTCCGTCGATCGACTCCCGGAGACCAGGGAGGCCTTGTGATCACATCCCTCGCCTCTTCACCCAAGTTTAGTCCAGGTTCGAACTTCGCGATCGACAGCGATAGAGGTGCGCAAGCCGCAGACGCCTCAAGCTGGGGCCTTCACGTCCAGCACAGACCCATGCGCTTGTCGATCGCGGGGTCAGCTGGCGAGCACCATCGTAGAGAATCACGGAGCGGAGGAGCGGAATGCCACGAAGGAAGGACAAACGGAGACGTTCGATCGTTGGCAGAGGATGCTCAGTGTTCGAAACCTTAGCCAACAGCCAATCAGTAAGCAGGTTATGTCACTCGGTGGATAAAAATGAGTACGCACTAGTCATGGCAAGCACCTAAACAAAGCGAGCATTATGGAGAAAGTGGATTTAGAAGCTGATCTCGCACTGGGATCGACACCAATATGTATTCGTTGGTGAACACCACGAGTGATCGTGAGGCCCAAGGGTATCTTACCGAGTTGAAAGACACACATTGCAGTGAGCATTTTGGCAACGCAGACATGTGGTAAACATGAGAATGTAAAGCGCTTGAGAATGAAAAGGCCTGAACCTAACAGGTATTGGGGTATCAGCAGTAGTACATCGAAAATGGACGAGGGAATGGTGTAGGAAACCTATGGAAGCCACAGCCAGTAGTCAAAGGTCAGAGCAGCAAACATTCAACCAAAGTGTTATCACGTCACTGTTTGGAGTGCTCAACAATCAACCAAGAATGTTTTCAAAATACAGATAGATTAGGAAGAAATACACTGATGTACAATGGATGCCGAAAACACAAAGATAAAGTCGAGTTCCAAGACCCCCGCATCTACTTGGCACCCGCAGACGAGAATTCTACAAGCCGAATCAGACACCGCGCAGTAAACATCACGATAAGAGACACACGTACTTGTTACAGACTTGGTGCCTTCCGAGATGGCGTGCTTAGCAAGCTCACCAGGCAGGATGAGGCGCACGGATGTTTGAATCTCACGCGATGAGATAGTAGACTTCTTCGAGTATGCAGCGAGCTCTGAAAAAGGATAAGACGCGTTAATGAGGAATGTCTAAGAAGGAATCAATGAGTTGAATACTCACTGGAAGCCTCGGTGGCAATGCGTTCGAAGATGTCGTTGACGAACGAGTTGAGGATGGCCATAGCCTTGTTCGAGATACCAGTATCAGGGTGGACCTGCTTGAGGACTGGGACATAACGATAAGAGACAGGCAAGTAGACAATCCAGCCAAGTCACATACCCTTGTAGATGTACGATGAGTAAGTCTCCTTTCGGACCTTCTTTCTCTTCTTCTTCTCACCGTCAGCAGGTGCTGCGGCTTTGGAGGTCTTCTTCGCTGCCTTTGCGCCCTCAGTCGAGGACTTGGCAGGTGCCTTCGAGGCAGTGGATGCGGGGGCCTTTCCGGCAGTCGACGCGGGTTTGGGAGCCATTGACAATGCGTTCGAATGTGATAGTCGTCGAGTGGGTGGGTGGGCGAGCAGAAAGGCCGGGTGCTAGTGGTGGTGGGAGTAAAGTTGGAAGAGCGACCACTGCCAACGCCTCTCTTGTATATATACCTACACATACCCACGTGACGTTGGCCTTGTTTGGTCTGACGCGCCCAACGCGTCTTTGTTGATTTGTTGGGACGCGGCGGGTATAAATACGGCACCACACATCTCTCGCTCATCCACCACATCCACCACCCACCCACCATCACTACCACCCACCACCAACCTCCACCCAACCTACCACCATCATGTCTGGAAAAGTTAGCGGCAAATCAAAGTCCGGCAAGGCTGCAGGTGGCGAAGCCACTGGCAAGTCCCAATCCCGCTCAGCAAAGGCCGGCCTCCAGTTCCCCGTCGGTCGTGTCCACCGTCTCTTGAAGAAGGGCAACTACGCCCAGCGTGTTGGTGCTGGTGCCCCAGGTCAGTCTCTTTCTTCGATCTTCACCGTTTGCTTCCTCTGACACCTGCCTCTAGTCTACCTCGCTGCCGTCCTCGAATACCTCGCCGCCGAGATTCTCGAACTCGCAGGAAACGCTGCGCGTGATAACAAGAAGCACCGTATCGTGCCTCGTCATCTCCAACTCGCCATCCGCAACGATGAGGAGTACGTCTTTCTTCTTTTCTCTCCTTACTTGTACTCATCTAATCTCTCTCAGACTTGGCAAGCTCCTCGGCGATGTTGTCATCTCGCAGGGTGGTGTCGTCCCCCATATTGCGCCCGAACTACTCCCAACAAAGACAGGAAAGGGCAAGAAGGAGAGCCAGGAGGCTTGATTTCTTTTCTTTCGGGTTTCTTGTCGACTTATTTTATTGCTTTCTCTTCCATCATCTTTACTGTATATTCATGTATCATTAGCACTACCTTATGCGCGGCTTGTATAAAACATCCAGTATGATGGTTGAAATTTTATTCATGGTATAATTAAATAAGCCAAAATATTCTGTGTGTGTTTTTTGCGAGTGCAGTGGTGAAGCATTCGACGCGGCTGGAGTCTGGAGTCGACGAAATCCGAAGAATCTATGTACATATCCCAGAGGAACACCTACCAGCATCTATCTCAAGCGCGCAGGAAGAAATCCTACAAAGAAGTTAGAACTACTACCTGTAGGACCAAGTTGAACGATCCGAATCTCGGGGCCGCACTGTACCACTACGCGAACGATGAGAACAATCCTGCGAGATTGGCAAATCCACTGAAGGAGAGGATAAAGCTCTCCGACGATGCCCTGGCATTGTGGCAGGTCCATGAACCAGAACCTGCCCAGTATCCGATTCTACTTGCCAACGTCGCGGCAGCACCCGCGGAGCGCTTTGTGAGGAATCGCCAAAACTGGGACGTCCAGCAGGCTCTGGCACCTCGCTATGCAAAGACACTCCAGTGGTTCGTTTCTCTGCTCCTTCTCCATTGATCATGATGCGAAAGGTATATTACAATAACAGCGGAAGCGATCTTGCAAACGGCCCAAACGCGGGCCCAAGACGCTGTGACATTCTCCGGTATAACCGACGAGGAGCACCGCAGGACGGACTTCGATCCTGCGGACCGTCTAGAGACGACGCGCCCCACCGTGACACGCATAGCGATGCGGAAGAGCAGGGCATCCAGCTTGCACTCCAACTATTCGACCGCTAGCTTACGATCGAGGAGAGTGGGAAGATAAAAGAAACCGTGACCTTGCAAAGTCGCCTATCGTCGATCGTGAGGTGGGTGAGACGCCCAGGAAAACGAGCAGAGAAACGTATTAAGCGCCCATCTTAGAACACTCGCTCTCCACTTCCTTTTATCCCTAGATTTTCCGTTTTCCTTTCCTTCGTCCCAGCGTGTTACCCGCCGATCTCTATTACTTACAATCTGTACGTAAGTGGTATTGAAAGTGTACACACCTTCCATGTAATCCTATAGATTCGCAGTCTGGTTAATTCCCATCCGCTGATCTGCTCCTCTCCAACAGCTAGATATTGGTCCATAATCAGCTTTAACATCACTGGTGTCCTGGAATACCCAATGCCCCCACACTGTTCCCGTGACATACTAGGCGCTTAATTTAATTTCTTCAAGTGAAAGAGATCCGACGGCTCGGCGTCGGCGTCCTCGTTTCTTATCGACCACAGTCAGATGGATAACATTGTTCTCTTCGTAGAACTCTTGCAGATTACGCGAATGCTGAAAATGACGGCACTTGCTGTTAAGCCTGCAGGAACGGTAATAAGTGCACATACCAACTTTTGGCTGGCGCAGTAACGCAGTAATTGTAGCCACATTCACTTGAACATACGTAGCGGTCGGTAGACTACATCGGCTGTCTCCTGCAGCTGCACGGTCCAGTCTACTTTTAAATTAAAGCAGCAACCCCCGAGTGCGACGCGTTGGTATACCCTGAGCTGTTGACATATGAATCGTGTAGGTGTGTTATCTTAGGGTAGTATTTTTTGCAAAGAAAGGCTGGGGGTTTGGGCGGCTCTGAAACAATCTTGAGGTGTCCTCGCGTCCCGGGCATGTCATTTACTGACTTACAGTTGTCTATTAAGTCTTGGGCTACCTCCTGGATATGTCTGTCCGAAACAGTTTATTGCATGTCGACACGCTTTCTTATCTTGCGACTTGTCTCAGTCTTGCAGCATGTTTTCTCGGTCGATGAGATCTTGCGGAAGTAGGATAACAGTATTTACATTACTCGGGCAAGAGCGCAGATTTTTTCGACTTGCTAATAATATCTTCTGGTTTCTTCTAAAAATCTCGTCTCCTGAAATTAAGACTCCTTATTCGCTGATCGCGGAGAGAAACAAAACTTTCTGCCTAAATTAAAACACTGACTATCATTTTCTATCACGCCAATCTGAGCATAGAAAGCTTATAGGCTTCCACAATTGAGTTTGACGTCACTCAAAATGTCACTGCAGAATCAATGACATTGGCCAGGTGATCACAATATTTCCAAGGCTCTCAAGTAATAGAAAATAAACAGGATACGCAAGACCCATTTTCTCGACCAACGACATACATACGATACCTTGCTGATGATTTACTTGATTCATATGAATTTTCCCCGGACAAAGACATGTCGTTTGCAAAATCCCACAGTGCCCACAATTTGGTTTACGCACCTTACCGTACTGTATAGTGCCACATGTTTACAGCGTGGGTTGTAATATAGACCAGGTGTTTGTGATGCTATCTAAACTTGTTATTCGGGATATGTATCGTGGAAAGAAGGCGTCTGTTTAATGTAGCGAAAGCCTTACTGCGATCATTCACTCGGTAAGGACCGTTAAAGTCCTGTGTCAGTCGCTCAAATTCCAATCCGGCTGGTACTAGTGTAGTCAAATTTCGAACCGTTTTCTATCAGTTGCTCTAGATTGCCTTTCATTGCAAAAATTCACATCGCACGAATCAACGTTTCAACGTCAACATTCGACAGAATCGCGTATCTTCAACGTTCAACGTTCAACACGTGCTATCTTGATGAATTTTCTCACCGCCAGCGAGCGGCGAGCGCTCAGCCTGGCGACTGCGTTGTGCGTGCCTTTCAGACAGAAGTTCATCTCACTAAATAGGACATTCCTGGCGATCAGAAAACACTATCTAGATTCCAGCATGGACGCCACAAGTGTTGAAGCCGGGGGCAGTCGTCCCCATCGTCTACTTACCTTCTGACAAGTTGGCGGAGATCATATATAATAGTGATAGTAAGCATGAGCTCAAACGCACCAGAACTATCCTCCCTTGCCAAATAACTTGCCTGTAAACTCGACATCTGCACCTTAGAGACTGTTCGATACGATTTTCCGAAACCGTTTCCCTTGCTTCAGGACTGCCTACTAGGACGGCATTTGTCTTGGTCAATCTTTCTGATCCTCCTGGTGCTTGGAAGTGTTGGGTGAGTCTGTATCCAATCCAGAATCATTAAGAGCAGAGTGCCTACTGAACAATAATGCCTTTAGATTCCTAACATGTGCTCGATGTCCGGATGCCTCGAAGGTCTCCTCAGCTGCATCAATAGCATCGCCGACTGCATGTCCGACTGTTACCTCAGTGCCTTCGAATGCTGCTGCTGTATTGAATCAGCAGAACCCACATCGACAATAGCGGGCGACGATTATCATTCTGGACGAGGAGGGCAACAAAACACCGCGCAGGCCTCTGCTTCTGAGGATGCCCCACAGGCAGTTGGTACTAATCCCCATCGTTCCTTGGCCACACCCAGTATGCCAAATGGTCAAACACCATTGCAACCAGTACCTCCAGTAGGGCCCGCGACGACGAAAGAAGGCGATCGACCTCTCCAAGTACCGCGTGAATCACCCAGCTCCGCGACGACAAGTGCAGGCGATGATCATTCTGGGCGAGTAGGGCGACAGGTCGTTGATGACAACACCGCGCAGGCCTCTGCTTTTGAGGATGCCCCACAGGCAGTTGGTACTAATCCCCATCGTTCCTTGGCCACACCTAGCATGCCAAATGGTCAAACACCATTGCAACTAGTACCTCCAGTAGGGCCCGCGACGACGAAAGAAGGCGATCGACCTCTCCAAGTACCGCGTGAATCACCCAGCTCCGCGACGACAAGTGCAGGCGATGATCATTCTGGACGAGCAGGGCGACAGGTCGTTGATGACAACACCGCGCAGGCCTCTGCTTTTGAGGATGCCCCACAGGCAGTTGGTACTAATCCCCATCGTTCCTTGGCCACACCTAGCATGCCAAATGGTCAAACACCATTGCAACTAGTACCTCCAGTAGGGCCCGCGACGACAAAAGAAGGCGATGATCGACCTCTCCAAGTACCGCGTGAAACACCCAGCTCCGCGACGACAAGTGCAGGCGATGATCATTCTGGACGAGTAGGGCGACAGGTCACTGATGTCAACACCGCGCGGGCCTCTGCTTCTGAGGATACCCCACAGGCAGTTGGTACTAATCCCCATCGTTCCTTGGCCACACCCAGTATGCCAAATGGTCAAACACCATTGCAACCAGTACCTCCAGTAGGGCCCGCGACGACGACAGAAGGCGACGATCGACCTCTCCAAGTACCGCGTGAATCACCCAGCTCTAATTCTTATCATTCCGCATCCATGCGCCACACGCCAACTGCCTCCGAACAGCGACAGCCACCAAAAGCTCCAATGGTTGCTGCGAAGCCAAAGGAAGGCAATGATTATTCTCCACGAATACAGCATCAATCCATTGACCCCAACATCGACGGGAACCAAAACGCCGCTGGTTCTAATTCTCTTCGTCCCTTGACCATAGGCCATAAATCAACTCCCCGTAGTCCACACCAGCCGCTAGAGCCTGCAGTGGTACCCGCCACGACGAAAGAAGGTGGCGATCATTCTTCTCGAGTAGCCCAAAAGGCCGCCACTTCTGATGGTGCACCTTCGTCGGCTAGTACACGCGATTCGCCAGCTACACGCAAACCACGACAACCACCAGAATCTCCCGTTGTACTTGCGCCGACAAATGTAGGCGGTGATCACTCTTCACGAGTAAGGCAACGGGCCGCCATTACCAGCTTCAATCCAGCACAGGCACCTGCGGCTGATAGCGTTCCGCAGGCAGCTGGCACTAATTTACATGTTCCTTTGACCAGGCGCGGTACGCCAACTACCCGCGAACCACGACAGCCACCAGAACCTCCAGCCGTGCTAGCGAAGCCAAACGCAGACGATGATCATATTCCACGATTAGGGCACCAGGCCGCCAACGCCAATCCTGCACAGACGTCTGCACTTAATGATATTCCACAAGCTAGTACTACTTCACAACGTTCCTCGACCACGCGCGGCACGCCAACTGCCCACAAATCACGACAACCAGCAGAGGCTCCAGCAGTGCCTGCGATGACGAATGATGGCAATCCTCATAGTCCACCGATAGCGTCCATGTCGCCCAACGCCAACACCAGCACCAGCACGAATGCTAATGCCGAACGGGTCCCCGATGGCGTCCCAGAGGCGGCTGGCGCTGATTCCCTGCATTCACTGACCACGCACCGTAAAGCAACTACCCGCAGGCCACGACGATCACCAGAACCTCTAGCAATGTCTGTGACGACCGATGAAGGTGATGATCGTTCTCCACAAATGGCCCCACAGGCCAGCAATCTTAATCACGGCGTCGAACAAGTCCCTACTCCCGATAATGTCGCACAGGCAGCTGACACTATTTCTCATCGTCCCTTGACCACACGCGGTACGCCGATTGACCAGCAACCACGACAGCCGTCAGCGGCTCCAGCGGTGCGCTATGATCCTGCTATACAAGTAGCGCCGCTGGCCAATAAAACCAATAGCAACCTCGTTCAGGCCCTTGCTCCTGATGGTGACTCATAGGCATTGTATCAGGCATGCAAACACACGCTGGATAGTGTCGTTGAGCCGTGCTTTTCTTCCCTGTATATGTCCTTGATTTGTCGGTATCATGATTTAGATTTTTTCCTTAAAGTATATGTTAACTTCCCTGCTTCCTATCTAGTATTATGTACTCTTATATATTAGCTTAGTTTCCCTATCCAATATGATATACTATATGTACTTAATATCGTCCGCCCCTACTAATGCGATTACCTTCGAGGCATCTATCATTCTTCACGATGGTTAATTCGCAGAATTTCGATGAACAGAGTTCAATATGTAAACTGTAAATCGTATGGTGACGACACTATGAGCAACTACAAAACACCATTCGTTCATGGACACCAATCACCTCGCATAGCAGGTCAGATAACCAGATGCGCCATATGCATGAGCTAAGATCTGCTGTCAGCGACTCGAAAACCAGGATGAGCAGTGACAACCGTTCGCAACTTCGACTCTACGGCCAGTCCAAAAACGACGCGGGACGCAGCAGAAGACCACGAGGACCAGTTTTTGCTCTGCATCTGACGAGTAACGATGCCAACCTTCGCAACGCTGATGCTGCTGGCTCTCACTGCTGGCACGGACGCACAAGGAAACAGCGAACATGTCGGGTTTACTAGGTTGGACATGCGAATGAGCCATAGCAGCCACCAGTCCGCAGATTCCGAGAAGGCGCAAGACGCACAAAGAGCCGAGCCGAAGAGCAACATGTTCATAGCTAGTCAAGACCCGATGAGTGTGCTGAGGATATCTTCCATTCTGCCACAAAAATCAGGTCAACTGTAAACCCGGTCGTGCACAGAACGCTTGCTGGATACAAAGCTGGAATGCCCAGAGCCTGGCAGGAAAGCGCGAAAGCGGATGTGCACATTTCATGGAGGTTATCAAACATCCGCACCGAATGTGGCAATCTTCCAATGTGGACTGGGAGAGAAGAACCGTCTCGAACGCGCTACCGACGACGGAGTCGATGGCACTTGGACAGATATTGCGCACCATGTGCAAGCGATAGAGCTCCTAAGCGAGCGCCAGGATTTCGAACTCGGAGAGGGTTGGGATAGATCTAGAGCGAAAGACTCTTCTGGTATGATGTACTAGAACGTTATGAGTACGGGCGATGTTGCGTATTTAAAGCGAAGGGTTCTACCCCTTTAAGAATGTAAAACTGCCTGGCGTTGAATCGTACGGTTCGCATGCGAACACCGAATGAAGTTCCGAGTCGACATGAAGCATCTGCTGCCTCATCAAGTTCAAGGACGGTTGTGAAAGACCAAGCCGCAGCTGTTGAGCTAATGCCATTCGAGAATGGATCCAGATAAATGAAGCGTCAGAACGCTGCCTCTCCCAAGAATATTCAAATTGTCTGGCCAGTGAGATTAAATGCAAATACGTACCTAGACGGTG
This sequence comes from Pholiota molesta, assembly GCA_014925825.1. Classification (NCBI taxonomy): domain Eukaryota; kingdom Fungi; phylum Basidiomycota; class Agaricomycetes; order Agaricales; family Strophariaceae; genus Pholiota; species Pholiota molesta. Next base: position 384,009 of record JACGCK010000029.1, read on the forward strand.
GTCGACCGATGCATATAAAGCCTATACCAGAGTTTATTGGACGCTGGTTTACGTCGAAGTTAATCAGAGTGGAACTTTGGAAGAACATGCGTTTCTGAAAAGATACATGGAGGGCAAAGGGAGGCACTCAGGAATGTCAGTGCGTTGAACTTGAAACGGAGCTTAAAGTCGGCAAGGAACTTCCGACTCCGTCCGGCCTGGACGTTTGCTTTCGAAAACATTTGCAATGGACATTTCTCCTGTCAACCGCTGTCGTATGCGGAATCTTGGAAAGGGCCTCGCGATGATACTGTCGAACTCTCTACACGTGGATTCGATCAGGTTTCAACAAATGATAGCTGGTAAGTATACTGCACGACGAACTCAATGTGGTTCATGAATCCTCCACACCTGCGCTCAACGGACCTGCCCAATGCTTTATTACTATTAACAGGCTGTTCAGCATATACAGTCAGTAATCGGAAACATGGAAGGTGATGCACTGATGCCTTTCGTTTCATTCGTCTCTCAACCGAACGGCTGCACTTTGTTTAATATCAGCGCCTCTTCATTCCTTGTGATATGTAGCAGGAACATGCTGTCTATCTCTTGCCCGTCATATGCAAAATAGTTCTAGGGTTCGATTACCACCTGCCAAGAAGAGTCGAAATGTACTTATACGCCAGCGCACCATCGGGATGCAACGTGGTCTAAAGTTGCATTTGGGGAGTTTTAGGGTAAGTACGTCCATGTCAAACATTATGCTATGCAAACCATTTCTCTTCCTAACTCCTAACTCACTTGGCCGATACAGATAGCCCGCGATATTGGTGTACTAGTGTTATCCAGAATAGATCATCATTCTCTCAACACCTTGTGAAGTGGATGCTTGTAAAGGACGGATAACTCATGCGATTCAAACAGCTATCTTTTGCCATTGAGCGCGACTGCCTTTCGCATTCAACCCATGGCAGCTCGTCAGTTGGCCTCGTGCCTTGGACCATGCTCTGCTCTACTGGGATCTCGAAATGCAGAACAGCCTCACACCTGCGAGCTCATGGCGACAGTAAGGCCAACACCGCTTTTATTATCGGCGAGCCTGGAATTGACTAGATTCGGATCGACACATCGGCCTTTATAACGATGTGGACTTGCAGGCGCCGCACGGTTGTGACCGCATAAATGAGCTCGTTGTATGTACTCGAGCTTCTATCCCCACTTCTCTCATACACGCAGGTGCTGGACATCTGTTTCTTGTTAAATCTTCCATTTTTTTAACAAAATTTCTCTGAAATATTTCAAGGTACGAATACCTCTATATTATTGTAACAATGAATCTTACACTTATGGTCTTTCCCTAGAGCCTTCTCTGCCTCGATGTCTTTCTTCAGTTCACTTTGTCATAATTTACGTCGATGCTGTGAAAGCTCGCCAAAGACCTTGCTGAAAAGGGCGATGCATGTCCTACAAAAGCTCAATTCCTTGCCCAATCGAACAGACGATCAAGCGCAATCCCTTCTACAAAATGCGGCTCAGCTCTTCTTCGACGCAGCCCAGCGCTGTCGCGACCGGAAGGACAAGAAAAATCTCGTGTGTGCCCTTTTCAGCCTCGCGAATACGGAATGGGAGCTATACATGTCAGCGGGCGAACACTACAAGAAGCTTGAGAGTGTCATAGCAGCCTATGAAGAAGCCCTAGGAGTTTTACTGCCTGTCGCTGAGGACTCGAAGCCTTCCAACTACAGGGACCTGCTCACGAATACTGCACACGCATACAACGCACGGTTCGAGCAATGGCATGATCGATCGGACGTCGGCAAATCCATCGAATTATACGAAAAGGCCCTTTACCGGACTCAGTATGGTTCCCCCGAAAACCTGGAAATACTTCAAATAATCGGTAGCATCTATTGGAAACTGTACCGCAGTAGCGATGGTGGTTATACAAGAATCGGCAACGAAATGGAAAGGGCCGTCTCCTATTTCCAACGAGCTTACGACGTCTGCACCGCAGAGAATCGATCCGCAAAAGCCAACTGTGCGTATAACCTGGCTTGCATATCTTATGCGAAGTTTCAGAAGCAAGAGGGATTCCTATCGTCGAACACGGAGGAGTATCTTTCACAAGCCATCTCCTTTTATCGATCTTCCATTGAATCCATGCAGAGTACCCATTCCTGCTATCCGCAGGCTCTTCGGGCGATTTCCCTGACCCTTTGGTATCGATACGACCAGCATCGCCAAGAAGAAGATCTGCAAGATGCGCAATATTTCGCTACGTTGGCGTTAAATCATTATAGCGCCCATACGGAGGAGCATACGGAGGAGGACCAGAACCTGACTTCCATCGTCGCCTTCGCCTCTGCTCCTAATGCTGCGATGACAGGCGTAGCACGAGTCGCCCTTCGCCGTGCGACTCTCGACACTGTGGACGCCCACAGTCAAACCCCTGGGCCAACATCACCGTTGTCGCCTTCGGGTTTCAGAGCAGAAGTATCCCCCCTTCCGCTGTCTCCTGCCCGCAGCGTACGCCCGTACGAAGTGGATGACGTTTCGGATGAACAACCACCTCTTTCTCCGACACCTCTTTCTCCGACGAAGACGCATGTCGGGCACCTCTTTGCGAGCTCCCCCCTCCGTGTCTCAAATCCGCCTTGGATCCCTGCTTCTCCTAAGGCCGAACATGATGCGCCTCGCGTACCCAAGCTCGTTATCAATACAAGGATAGTACGACCTTGAGTGACCCCGTCTTAATACTTTATTTTTCTATTGTTTTTGTTATACTGTTCTGTGAACGAATTGGTCTTCCTTCGGGCCCTATTATTTTATTTATGTGATAATTTTATGATATTCTATTCCTCTCGCTTTCATTTGTTCTATGTAAATTGTATAACAGGAACGCTTATATACATCAATAAGCTATGTTCATTCATTGTGTCTATTGAAATTTGACAGATCTATCTTTACAGACATGTCGGACTCCAGCCTCAAGTCTAAGTACCGGTAACACTAAGACCTACATAGCACCGTACACGACATTGACAGTGGCGTTTCGCTTGCTCTGTCGGAGTCTGTTCTACGTGACACGGGCGCTTGAGGGCGCTTGTTGACTATCCATAACATTTTTTTCTTGAACAGTAGTACTATGTGCAGTCAGTCAGCCGATATTCTGAATCCCCCCAGCTTCAATGTACTCGTCCGACTCCTTCACTATAAATTATGAGCAGCTGACATGGCACCGAACACATGTTCCTGGAACACCAGTTATGTAGTCGTGGCCGCAGAACCCCTACCGATTCAAGCCTCGTGCATCAAACCTTGAGCCTCATGGTCAGCAATGAGGCAAGTGGCCTTGATCGCGGGTAACAACCTAGGCGCCTAAGCGCGCGCTCAGGGCTCTTGCTCGGACCCGCTGCATTTAATGATACGCTCTTTGGAAAACAATTTCCTCGGCCATTCCTTAAATGTAATGAGGCACACGCTTTCCGAAATTTAAATGGCCACTATATATCTCACATAATTGTATTTCCCGTATGTAGCGCCCTCGTGCCACAACGTGAACAGCACTGAACAGACCCTCTTTCCTCAATACTCTTATTCCGTAGTCAATTATTTTATTTCTCAAAGCTGCGAGCTATCAGAATTAGCAGCTCGACATGGTTGGAAAGCTTATCAGACAAATGATAGGTGGAGCCGAGAATTTTTGACATGTGGAAAAAATATGAGAGCCTATAGTTCGCTACCGAACTAAATTCATTGGAAGCTACTTACACGTATCTAATTCAGGCCCATTTTCTAATACATACTTCAGGTCGAAGATATTGAGAATCGACGCCCTTCTTCTGCGAATTGCACCTCCTTCTCCTTCTGACCTCGCTTGTTCCGAGTACCCCTAGGTGTGTCCTATGAATTCGATATCGATCACTGACAGTGCCATTGATGGATCAACTCTCTAGATATCTGCGATGGGCAACTGCTGGAGCAATTGCTGGACCTGGCTCTGCTGCCGTTCGCAGCTGGAAGAAGATTCCCCGGGTGATAAGGCATTCGATGACGGTGATAAAGCATATAGTGAAGGAATCAAGGCATCCCAGAGGAATACTCCAGAGGCCCAGGCTTTGCTCGAAAATGCTATTGAATTCTACGACACTGCGGCAAATTACTATCGCAGGGCCAATGATCAGAATCTCGGGGCTGCACTCCTTAATTCGGCAACTGTGAGGTGGGATGTATACCGTTTCTTGAAGGAGACCGACGAGAACAATGTTGCGCGATCGGATCTACTGGAGGATGTCATAAAGCTCGACGACGAGGCCCTGACATTATGGCAGGCTCGAGAACACAAACCTGTTCAATATTCGACTCTACTTGTCAACCTCGCCGAGGCGTATCGGGAGCGCTTTGTGAAGAATAACCAAAGCACGGACGTTCAGAAAGCAATCCGACTCTATGAAGACGCTCGAGACCACATAGATACAACCACCAAACCCCACGTTGAAGTCGTCAAGGAGCTCGGGATCACACACTGGATGTCATATAAAACCGAATCAGAGGGCGACCAAGTTCAACTAGAGAGCGCTATTCAGTGTCTCAAGGATGCCAACAATCTCGCACAGAACAAATACCGCGATATTCAACATTCATGCTGGTACACTCTGGCTTGGATCAACCATCATCGGTTCAACAAGCAGGAGGAGCAAAGACCGCCACCGCCCAACCCCAATAAGCAGTATTTGAACGATGCCATCGATTTCTACCAATCCACACTGCAGGGAGGTATGCCACAAAACGATCCTCGCTACGCAAAGGCCCTCCAGTTCGTCCCCATGCTCCTCTTCCACCGGTACGAGAGGGACAAGAAGGTGGACGATTTGAAAGCGGCTCAAAGGTGGGCACGAGACGCTGTGAACTTCCCTCGTATAACCGATGAGGAGGTGCACAAGCGACTGAGGACCGTGCTCGACATCGATTCGAAAGCCAGTTCAAAGGAGACGCGCGACGCAAGCAGGGCTATTCGGAAGACCACGATAAACAGTTTCCGGTCTTCGTCCGATGACTATCTAACCATGCCGTCTGCAACGGCCACGATGCCAACAGTTTCCGAAGCTGGCGATGCTGCGTCTCACTTTGCAGGCGAGGACGGACAAGAGAAATACACTGATCGATTCGGGATTCCCGGGGGCGGAGCAGTGACAGAGGAGCCTTCTCCTCTCACTACTCTTCATCCGTAACATTCCACTCCTATTGAAGGTCACGATCCCCTAGAGTCCCCTGGATGAATCTTTCTTTAGATGGAGCAAAGGCGTGGTCTGCTGTACGTTCTCCGCGAATCGCTGAAGACCAGGAGCATAGGTTGATATCACATCTGGAGGGCATTGTCATTATATACGAATCAGAAATGTAGTGCCGAACAATGATCTAGGTGGCGTTTCGAAAGAGTCAATAATTATTTATTGAGCGGTCGTTTGATATCTAGTTTCATATTCACCTACCTTTCGTCGATCGCATGTCGCCAATTGATCTATGTTCTGACGCGATGAAGATGTACTCGAAATATCACCGATCTAAAGCACTCACTTGTCTCGATCAATCCCTTCATACAAGTGAATAGACCTGACTCTTGCAAGTCAGTTGGTGCCGAGTTGTGCGCAGAATCCGACTTGGCAGGGAGCATGATAGGCGAAAGATAAGCAGGAGGAAGAGAGGGACCGGGGTTTTGGCAAGCGACTCAAGATAGCTTGTCCCATTTCGCCTGCAAAGATCGAGGAGAGTTCCGAATCGATGTGAGGGTTCTGAAAGACCAAACCGCAGTTTGAGCTCAGCTGGTCAACCAACGCCATTCAAGAGTGGATTCTGAGGAAAGAAGCGCTGAAGCACTACCTGTACTGTTACCTTGCAATGAAATATTCAGTTCAATTGGCCAGTGAGATCAAATGTAAGTAGGTACCTAGTTATTCATACTAGGTGGTTGACCAATGCTTGGGGCCCTATACCAGACTCTAGAGTGTATTGGACGCCAGGTTGTGTCGGAGCGAGAGGTTTATCAGAGCAGAGAAATATCAGGAGAATGCGAGCTTGCATAAAAATATGAGGTTATACGTTTCTGAAAAGTTGGAGAAAAGTTGGAGAGCGCTCTCAGTTGGTGCGTTGACGCGGAGCTTGAACTCGGCAAGGAACTTCCGTCAGCTTCCGAGTCTCGACCCTTGACTTTTTTTCCAATCCCGCGTTACTTTTTTCAGCGGTGGTGGGTGCTTGGCGAAGAGGCGATATCCAAACTTGAAACAATCCGCCCCCGGCAAATCCAACGATTAGAGGTACATTTATTGTCTTTATCAAATAATTTGAATCGTTGTAAATCTTATGTTTAGCTGTTACCACACCCAGAAAAGAATTGTCTGCAAAGGCTCAATTCGTCTTCCTAATTTGTTCTGTGTAGATCAGGTATAGTATCTTCACAGAAAGTCGGACTCCGACCTAAAGGACTCATTGCATCAATAGTGGCGCTTCGCTTATCAGTTCCAGATACGGGCGCTTATTTTGCTTCTTTGCTTTGAAGTGCCAAGCGTAGTCAATAATAAATATTAATAAATACTTAAGCCTCGTTCATAAAGCATAACTTACCTTATGGTCAGCAATGAGGCACTTCAATTATGTAGCAATTCCCCAAGCAATGTTTTGATCGAATCACGGGTTCCTACACATGCGATTAAGCGCGCGCTGTTCCTTGCTCGGACTTACTGCATTCAATCTTACGCTCATATCAAAAAGAGGCTTTTAGAATTTATTTAGCTCAAAAATTCCAGAATATATATTGCAGCTATAAATCCCTCTTTATAGAATGTCCCATACGTAGCATCCCCGTGCCATACAGAGCGCACCCTCTTTTCTCAACACCCAATTTTCCTCCGTATTCATAATAGCTATTGTATTTTTAATAGTATATAAATGCTGCGATATATTGCAATCCGCAGTCTGGCATGACTGGAAAGACATGAAAAGCGATACTTATATGATAGGCGGTGCCGGGACAGTTGACATGAGGAGAACATGAGGTAGTCGCCTGTCCATCACTGATTTAAGCGCGCCGTATATACGTACTTAATTTTATTCCGCTTCCCATACTTAACGGTCGAGGACGACGAGCATCGAGACCCTCTGTCCGCCATTTTGCACTTCCTTCTCCCTCAAGGTCTATTAATAGAACTCACACTTTCGATTCCCTAGGTGTGTTCTCAGACCGATACTGACTGCCAGCAGTACCATTAATTGTTCGGCTCTCCAGATTTTGCGATGGGAGGTTTTTGCAGCAGGCTCTGTTCGACGCCGGAAGACCCCGGTGATAAAGCTTTCGACGCTGGAATCGAGGCGTACGGTGAATTCCAAGGAATCGAGGCATCGCAGCGGGACAGCGCAGACGCGCAGGCTTTGGTCACCACAGCCATTAAATCCTACAACATTGCGGTAGATCACTATCGCAAGGCCAGCGATCCAAGTCTCGGGGCCGTACTGGTCAATCTGGCCACTGTGAAGTGGGATATGTACCGCTCCGCGAACGAAACCGACGAGAAAAATGCTGCGAGATCGGCGAATCTACTGGAGGAAGTCATAAAGCTCGATGACGAAGCCCTAACGTTATGGCAGGCCCGTGAACAAAAACCTGACCAATATCCGACTCTACTTGCCAACCTCGCCGAGGCGTATCGAGAGCGATTTGTGAAGAACAAACAAAGCACGGACGTTCAGCAAGCAATTCGACTCTACAAAGACGCTCGAGACCACACAGATGCGACCTCCAAACCCCACGCTGAAGCCGTCAAGGAGCTCGGGATTGCACACTGGATGTCGTATAACACCGTATCAAAGGACGACCAATTGGAGAGCGCTATTCAGTGTCTCATGGACGCCAACAGTCTCGCACAGAACAAATACCCGGATATTCAATATTCATGCTTGTATACTCTGGCTTGGATCAACCACTATCGATTCGACAGGCAGGAGGAGCAAAGTCCGGCCAACCCCACTACTCCTCAGTATTTGGACGACACCATCCATTTCTACCGATCCACACTTCAGAGTACAATGCCACAAAACGATGCTCGCTACGCAAAGGCGCTTTGGTTTGTTCCGATGCTCCTTTTCCACCGTTACGAAAGAGACAACAGCGCAAACGATTTGCAAGAGGCCCGAACACGAGCACAAGAGGCTCTGATCTTCCCCAGTATAACCGATGAGGAACAGCGCAAGCAACTGACAGCCGTTCTCAACTTCGACGCTGCGGCCAGTCCAGAGACGACGCGCGAGGCACGCAGGGCTATGCGGAGGACCACGATGAACAGTTTCCGCACTTCATCTGACGGGTATTCGATCATGCCATCTGCAACGATGCAAACTGTTTTTGAAGCTGATGTTGTGGGCTCTCACTCTCCCGGCGCGGACAGAAAGGAGAGAGCCAGCTCTCAATTCGGATTTTCTGGGGCCGGAATGATAACGGAGGAGCCCTTGGGAATATAAATGCCGCCTCTCGCTGTCCATCGTTCGCAATGTCGCACTCCTATCGAAGATCACGATCCCCTGGCTGAATCTCTCTCCTCCAACGATGGAAATGGCGTAGTCTGCTGCGCGTGTTTCCTTAGTAGATCACCACTGACGGCCTGGAGTTCAGGGTTGATATCACATCTGGAGGGTATTTACATTTATATGAAGTAGAAAAGCAGTGACGAACGATGATCTAGGTAGAGTTCCGGGACAGTTGATAGAAGAGTATTCTTTATCGAGCGGTCGTTTGTTGTCCTGCTGCTCTTTCGGAGACCCTGTCCGTAAGAGCAGCATCGGCAGCGTGAGGTGCAGGCACCTCTAGTTTCGAATTCACTTCTCGTTTCGTGGATCGCATGTCGCCCTTGAATCCGATGTAATATATCCTTGAGACCTCTTCGCCTACGGCGTCATTCTGAGAAAAATGTGATTAGAATTTAAGGGAGTAAAACCAGGGTATTTGGCGCGTACGAAGAATAGAGAGAGCGAATGCACGCTGGTAAACGAAGCCACTCTCATGGGATATTCAACCACACTGGTTTCTCCTTCTAGAATGCTGATGTTTAGCTGAGGTTTTGTAGTTTCTGCTTCTCCGAAATCGATGGCCGTCGGGCGATTAGCGTATATTCTGAGATGACGCGGTGTTGCTTCTCCTCTGCCTAAGCCAAGTTGAGCGCAAATTCGGCCGGGAGGTGAAATGCAAGATTAACCTAGCTTTAGCAAAATAGACTTTATTCGAACGTTTTCCGTGAATGGGATATGGATGATAAGCTATAACCAACAGTTAATTTTTGCAGCATGAATACAGTCAGGATGAGTAATTCGTCCGCACCTGGTCGTCAACGTTCGAATCCACATATTTAGTAGTGTCCTCTCTCTGGTCCCAAGGTTTAATAATCTCTTTCGCATCTTCTGGTACTGTTAGATTGAGGCCATACACGCTTGACTCGATGAATGTCTAGATGAACTCGAAATATCGCCGATCTCAAGCGCTCACTTGTCTCGATCAATCACCCCATACAGGTTGGATAGATCTGACCCCTGCAGGTCAGCCAGTGCCGAGTTGTGCGCAGAATCCGAGTTGTCAGAGGGCATGTTGGATGGAAGATAAGTAGGAGGAAGAGAGATGGACCGGGGTTCCGGTCGGTGAATACGCGTTGCTCATACGGAATTTCCTTTTTGGGATACTTTCCCTCGCTGTTTTGGGCAACGACCGCGGCGTCTGTTCCCGACTTGGTCACAAATTTCCTGCCACTCATGAACCGCCTGCTGCTGCTGCGCCCTATCTCGCGCGCAATACGCACACAAGGCACTGCGTCGGGTAGCAGGACCCTCGCCCGTGCGCTGTCGAGCACGCCATCGCGGAATTTCGGTCCTACAGCTGTGAAGAACAAGAAGAAAAAAATCGACGAAGTGGATGCGTCGCTTTTCGGGTTCGAAGAGGATGACGAGGTGGTTCCTGCTCCTGAGCCTCCGAAAGGTACGCCAGGAAATGTCCTTAGCGGAGTGGGGTTTGAGCTTATGGACAATAGATGTGAAGAAAGGCTCCTCAAAACGCGGGCGACCCTCGGAAGGTACGTTATATGCCTGTACGTGGCTACTTGAACGCGGACTGATACTCCTACCTCAAAAGTGCGACTCTTAGACCCTGCAGACTTCGGCGAAGGTGCGAATCGAATATGTCTCTTTGGGTCTTATAACCGTGCTGGCACTCATTGTTCATTCCAGTCGAAGAACCTCACCCGGAACCGGAACCGGAACTCAGCTTCGAAGAAACATATACTACGTCTGTTGGCAAATTCGATCCTGACCAGTACTTTGCGTCGTGGTTTGCACCACAAGCAAGGGAGGTATTGAATTCTCGAGGCGAGTCTGCAAATTTAGTTCTTATTCAACGCCTTACACATACGTTTCGCAGGGAGCACCCAACATGATTACCTCTGCACGCTGTTTGAAACGTCAGCCGTTCAAGGCGTAATAAGGACCTTGGAGATGAGCGAAGCCGAAGATTTCGAACGTCTATGGGGTTTATACGAATGGAAACACGACACCGACGCGCAAGCTGTCGTACCAGTTCTGACTTTCTTGCTGCGTCGTGGCGTACAACTGAACCCACCTTCATTCGACGCTACGAAGGCAGAGGACTGCATCGAACTTGTCCAACCACAGAGTATCGTAGAAGGTCTCAAGACTGTCAAGATTGACCAGTGGAGAATCGACGACGCTTCCAGTACGTCCTGCAGCTGGCCTGCGAATTTCCCCTGATGCTCATCTCATTATACAGAACCACCAAGCAAAATGATTCCCTACCCAAATCTTATGGAGCATGACGCCATTTTGGACCCTCAGCATGTTACCGAATTCCCCCCACCCCAGACTCTCCCTTCCACAATCGCGTCATTGTGCGCAACCACCGCTCCGTCTTCCACGACTACGCCGAAACAGCCGGCGACGACCTCCTCGAAGACGACGAGCTCGATCCGGACGCCCAAGGCGAGGAGGGCGACATCTTCAAATCGCTGCCCGTCCACTCAAAGTACTTGGCGAACCTCCATCAGTCCATCCTCATGCGCCGCTCGGTCGTGCAGCAGACCGGAAAGGGAAAAATCCGCCGGGTCGCGTTCATGGTGCTCGTCGGAGACGGAAACGGGCTGGTCGGGTACGGCGAGGGCAAGCACTCGAATAGCGCCGCCGCCCTGCGAGCCGCGCGCCTCGCCGCGGTGCGCAACATGGACTGGGTCGAGCGCTTCGAGAAGCGCACGATCTGGACAGAGATGTCCACGAAGCTCGGCGCGACGCAGGTCTTCCTCCGCCCGCGCCCCGTCGGTTTCGGCCTGCGGTGCAACCCGTACCTGCATCAGATCCTGCGCGCTGCGGGGCTGAAGGATATCAGCGGGAAGGTGTGGGGCAGCAGGAATAGGCTGAATGTGATCAAGGCGGCGTTCCGCATGCTGCATGCTGGGCATGCGCCCACGGGTATGGGCGATGGTGTTGGTGGCAAAGGCAAGAAGCTGAGCAAGGGTGCGGGCGTGAAGGGTAAAGACGAGATTGAGAGGGCGAGAGGAAGGAAGTTGATCAGTCTCAGGAAGTAACATACCTTTTTTGCGTTTCCCACTAATCGCTTCCTGGAATGCCTCTTGGCCAGCTCGCTCTGAGTCTGTGAGTGCCGTTTGCAGGTTATTATAATATATCTAGTTGCTCCTCATCATCTGGAAGCCGTCATGGTGGACGTTTCAGAATCCTTTTGCGGTGCGTGGCTAGAATCATTTGTACATGCATTCTGCATTGGCATGATGGTCTATATACAAGCGCTGCTGTCTCTTCAAGTTGCGTGTACATATGACTCTCATCTTCGTCGTTCTGTCCGAGCCTCTCTTCCCTTTCTGAACCTGAAAAACTTGTTAATGCAACATGCAGACAGGAACGTTGGCTCATAGCCTTTAATGTGCTTAAAGGTTGGCCTGTGGCGAGTCCCCACCGGAATGGGTGTCACTCGCCTCGTCACCTAACTGTATTCGTCGGTATCGTTCCTCATCGTGCGTTAACGAAAGTGTCCATTGACGAGGTTCAAGCATTGCAAGGAGTGTTTTTTACGGGTGGGGCCTTCTTACATCTGACCGCAGACAAAGTCTTCATTACTTTCGCCCTACCAGGAAGGGATTTAACGGGCTTTAGCTCTGGATTAGATACTTGGGTTGACGTGCTCCCCGTGCTTCAGATGTCTGGTTCAAAGTCGGAGTTTACAATCCACCCATCCCGGACTTTCATTCTCTGGTGGCGGCCGCAAAGCTTTGTCTCCTTGTTTCTAACTGAACTGATTTAGCTTGCTGCTGTTCTGTAGTCCAAATTCCGCGAAGAGCTCTCTGTAGGGCTTCTTCTTTCTTCGTCCTGTTGATGCACCATGTCGGTTGGCCGCTGTCTAAACCTTCCTTTTAGATTAGATGGCACTGCATGCGGCCAACCTAGCCTTCATGAACTATCTTACTTATCGTCACTCTGTTTGCTTTCCACCTTATCTCCTTTTGTCAAGGCCATTTCCTATTCCGGCAGCGCGCCTGCTAGCCGTCCCTTCTACTACCATCCTTTATTTCATGTCCGACCATCGAAAAAGTCCAAAAGAGAGTCAACAACGCCCATCAAAAAAACACGCTGGAGTCTGGCGCGAGATGCAAAATATGTTAATCGGTATAATGTCTATCGTGTCGCAACATACATATTGCGTACGAGCACAAGCATCTGGCTCGCGTTCTGCGCAGTTTTCCTATGGTGAGTAGTCTTCTGGACCGCAGTACTAGACAACAGACTTCTTGCCTTGCGAATTTGACCTTTGAATTCGTTCACTTGTAGCGTACGATATCTTTTTCCCTTAGGACTTTATTTCATTTGCTTCTCCGTTGCTCCTCCGACTCTCGCAGTTTTTTTTGCTTTCTTTGGAAATAATGTCCGAGCCAGCAATAAAGAAGCCGTGGAGACCTATCAGAGTGCTTTTTGCGTGCTCAGGATGTCAAGTAATGAATGATACGCAGCACTGAGCCCGAGGCAAACTTGGATCGCCAACCAATCGCCAACACGTCTTGCGGGCCCGGCCCGCGGGGATTCAAGCTGAGCTTGATTTACTTAAAATTCACTGCTCTTGGTTCGTTGCTCTTTCGTTCCGACTTCCATCTTTCTCTGCAAACTTGAAACCATTTACATTGGGAACCAACGTGCATGCCCTCATTCCTGTATGAACGTCGTGGAGATACTGCTTCCCTGCCTACCAGCATGCTTTAGAACATGCGAAGTCGCTACACCTGTCCGCTGGCAGGGCTCTTGGACTGAGACTCAAAGTGAGTGGCCTCTGCGGTGTATTTTTTCGTTCTTTGTTCCCTATGTCATATTTCTCGAAACTTTTACTGTGCTTGTCAAACCCTATCGTGCTGCGGCGTGTATATCGTAATGGCAAGCAGCAGCATGCCTGCCATTTGTATCATCGACCTTGCTGAATTGGCGATGAGTTGTCATTGTGTTACGATAGTATCTGTTTGTTCGCCTGCGTCCATTGACTTGTGATGAGCCTTCACAAGTTAGATATGTGGACATGGAACCAACGGTATCATAACCCATGATTCGAGATCATCAGCGTCAGTTGACATCCATACTTGTATGAGAGGGTTTTTCCCTCGCAAACAGGACTCCTTCACCTCGTTTTCGGACACTTGATCACTTTGCCGCTAGGCAGAGACATCTTTGATGTGGTCTTGTGTAGTAGTCAGTGCCGTCAATCCGGACCTGAGGGGAATGGTTGAGTGGGGTCGATGATCCCAGCATATGAGGGGGTTGATGACAGTATTCATTTCTGCACATTCTAGAGGAATCTATGAATGATTCCCTTGAAACTTCTGTTGGGATTAGTTTTTTTTCTTTCTTCCTTGTTTCAAATTTTGCTCCAATCTGTCAGAATTTCTTGCTGATTTAATGTGAAAGGACCATCATTTCTGCCGTGGACGTGAACATATGGACTATCGCCCTGCCAGTGCCTGTGCTCATAATCAAGGTGGGTTTTCTCCTTGAATTTGCCACACTACCTTCTCTTTTCTGTTCTTATCTTGGACGTCCCTATCGGTGCTTCTACGTAATAACGTGGAAAATGTTCACGAGCACTTTGTCTTAGCCCAATAGCGACTTTAAAGTGATTCATCTTCTTAAGGCGCCTTGAACCTCACCATTTTCATCCTTCCGGGAGCACCGTACTGCGACGTCGCTCGGGCCACCGGGGTCGTTGTTGTGGTTGACTCCTTGTCGTGCTCCTGATGTTCTGTATTCCATTTATCGTGGACAGATCCTTGCCAGTCATCTCTAGTTAGATGTCTGACAACTGGAGTTGCTCAGGGTATCCAGTTTTATGACTGTGATCGAAATGCTGCATGCGCGCACCGTAAGCCTACTTGTTTGACGATGAGGCTGTGGCCCAGCCCTTCTCGAATGTATGTAAGGTGAAGGATGATAATGTTCATGATCCTCGACTAGAGGAGTGTCTATGTATGCTTTTGCAGGATGGGTTTCATTTCGTATGAATTGTTACCACTCCGTTAAGCCAACGCATATCAGGCATGGTCAACGACACTCATATTATAGCTTCATGAAACAGTTTCATAAGCAGTTGAGGTTCAAGGCTAGGCATACGAGGGGGTTTCCAAGCCAAGTTCAGACTCTTTCAATCTTCTTTCTTCGTTTGCTTCTCCCCTTCGCACGATTCTAACGTTTTTCCCACTAGGAGCACACCCAGTCAAGGCTCGGCTCCGATTCTTATTGAGGGTCCTAGCCAACGGCCGGTTTCCTCTTTTAGTGGGGACGGTCACTACATATGTCCGCTGGCAGGCCTCTTGGACTGAGACTTAAAAGTGAGTGGCCTCTGCGGTGTCATTTATTCATTCTTTGTCTCCATGTTATATTTCTCGAGGATTGTTCTGTGCTTTTCAACCCCTATCGTGCTGCAGCGTGTATACCGTAATGGCGAGCAGTAGCATGCTTGCCATTAATATCATCTGCCGTGCTCCATTGGCGTTAGGTTGTCATTGTGTTACGATAATATATCTTTGTTTGTCTTCTTCATAGACTTGTGGTGATCTTGCGAGCCGTCACAAGTCCAATATGTGGAAATGGAACTCAGATATCATAACTCATGAATCAATGTTATTAGCGCCAGCAACATCCATACCTTATTAGTGGGCCTTTGCCTAAAATATAGGACTCCTTCACCTCATTTTCGGACACTTGATCACTTTGCCACTAGGCAGAGACATCTTTGATGTGGTCTTGTATAATAGTTGGTGCCACCAATCCGGAATTGAGGGGAATGGATGAGTGCGGTTGACACGGTTTTCTCTTTCTTTCTTTTTTTGAATTTTGCTCTAATCTGTCAGAATTCCTTGCTGATTTAATCTGAAAGGACCGCCATCTCTGGAGTCTGCCGTGGACATGAATATATGGGCTATCGCCCTGCCAGCACCTGTGGTCATAATCAAGGTGGGTTTTCTCCTTGAATTTGCCACACTACCTTCTCTTTTCTGTTCTTATCTTGGACGTCCCTATCGGTGCTTCTACGTAATAACGTGGAAAACGTTCACAAGACACTGGAGATCCTACGGAACTTCGAAGTAATTCATCTTCCTAAGGCGCCTTGAACCTCGCCATCTTTTCTGGGAGCCTTTGTACTGCGAGTCACTCGGGCCACCGGGGTCGTTGCTGTGCTTGACTCTTGGTGCTCCTGATGTTCTGTATTCCATTCATTATGGACAGATTCTTGCCAGTCATCTTTAGCAGTTGTACGACAATGATCGAACTGCTACATGCGTGCTTAAAAGCAGAGTTTCGATGAAGCGCGACAGCCCTGTCTCTAACGCATGTAAGATGAAGATGGTTACTAGTATGATCCTCGGCCAGAGGCATGTCTATGTATGCTCTTGCGGGATGATATTCAATTCGTATGGATTGTATGTATTATCACTCCGTTAGGCTAGGGCATACTAGGTGTAGTCAAAGACATTCGTTTTTTTTTTTTTTGCTTTATGAGAGATCCTTCATAAGCAATTGAGGTTTGAGGCTCAGCATACGAGGGGGTTTCCATGCCAAGTTCAGACTCTTTCAATCTTCTTTCTTCATTTCACTCTCCCCACACAAGACGCTAACATTCTTCCCACTAGGAGCACACCCAGTCAAGGCATCAATTCTTGAAGTTGAACTGACTGGTGAGTTTCTCTCAATATCATTTCTTTCACGCCTCCAATCTTGTATGATACTCCACAACTTCATGCAGCTGGCCGCTATGTAATTGGCTGGCAATCGTACAGGGATTGTTGATGGCGCAACCTATGGTGGAAGGTATTGGGGACAGTTTTATGAACTCAATTTTGGACTCCCTGGTACGTTCGCGTTATCATGTTCTTCTTTTATCTTGTTCTTCGATTTCGTAGTCAATTCGTAGTATACAGTTTGTTATTTACAAGTTGCTTACTTTCAAATGTTAACATAATTCCCGTACTTTTCTGGCAATAAACCACTTGATAAAGTTCATTTATACGCACTTCGGAAGTTGGAATGTCAAGACCTAGATGCGTGCGGCGTCGACGAGACGAACATGACTTGTGGGGATTCAAGCTGAGCTTGAATCAGACTGCACAGCTGCAACACGCGTCCTTGCTGCGTCGTTCTTGCATCCTGACACCCATCTATCTCTCCAAATGTTGTATCTTGGGCACCAACATCCACCCTCTCTCGAACTTGTGCGAACGACTTGTGGATACTGCCTCGGCATGCATCAGAACACACGAAGCCGCTCTGGCTTCGCGGTGTTCTTGCGCCAGAATTTCCAGTGACTCGGTGAGTGGTCACTAGAACGTCCACGTCATTTTTTCTTCTCGTTGTGTGCTGGATGATTCTGCCCATGTTTGTCGACCCCTATCGTGCTGCGTGCGTTTATTCGTGGTGGTGGGCTGCAACAGGCCTGCCATTTGTGTCATCATCGACTTCGTATTTTTGACTGTTGGGGGAATTCCTGTCGAAATCGTCTTCGGTGGCCTTCACCTTAATTGTGATTCCCTTGCATATGTGAGGTCTCTTGCAAGGCATGTGGGGCAATAGGCCGAAGATTAGCGGCAGCCGGATGACCATGAACCAACGGCAAAAGCTATCCATCTTCTTTACAGTGCACAGTTATACTGAGTAAAGCAAAGTTGGTGCTGTAGTTCCCGACACTTGATCACTTTGCCATTCGGCGGAGACATCTTGGATGTGATCTTGTGCTACAGTCGGGTGGATGATCCGACCTGGAACGGAGGCGAATGGATAGACGGAGATGGTGATCCAGTATATGAGGGGGTTGACAACATCATTGCTTTTTTACATGTTCCTGTGGATTTCTTGGGAATTCCTATCATTTTTATCTTTCATTGAGCTATATTTCCAGTTTGTTTTCACTCGTGATTGACCGATTTTGCAGGTCAACATTATTTGAACATCATCTGTCCAAGCACTACCAGGTGCCATACACCCTTGGGATCACGTCGTGAAAAATGACTCGGGAAGGTAAATTTATTCCGATATCCCTGTATTTCTCCGTACCTCCAGTCTTCTGAACCCCCTATCGGTGTCACGCTGTCTCGAGACGCCAGTGATAATGTACTCTCAACCGAGTTTTTATCCTCCTTGCACAGAACTAACAAAGATATTCGAACTAATTCGAATATCCCTTCCATGATGGGCATGTACCATCATAAACTGGAGCTGAACCTACGACCCACTGGACGTAGGTCTAAACTCCACGTTCGAGTTTCGTTGCATTAGATGCCTATCTCGAACGTGTACGCTTGTCTACATAGTTATGTTGCTTGAACGACATACGAGGGGGGTTCATCGGATTGATGTCTACAGTTGTACCAGTCTGATTGTGAAGGACATTGCATGAGCCTGACACTTTCTTTTTTCTAACAGAACTTCGAAGTACACAACCGTGTCTTGGTGCGCCGGTTGGTGCAAAAAGGATTCACCTATCAAAATTCAGTGTCTATATAGCCGGTCGCCAGTCTGAATTGCTGCTGTACTGGTTTGACATTGACACTTACTTCCATGTGCTTGCGAATGGCACAAAAAATTGATCTGACAGGGTGAGTACATAATATACATTCCTCCACTTTCCAACCCCCTATCGGTGTCATGTGTGCTTCTGCATGCAATGCAAGCTCTAGGACATGAGCGTTTACCACTTGTGTTCATAACAGAGATTGTTTCTATATTCTTGCGCAAAGACATCTCTGCAGGGTTCAACCGGGTTATGCCACAAGTGCTAGTTCATACCGGTTTAGGCGCGACGTCAAACTCACATTGGAGTGGCGTTGTATGATGCCAGAGGTCTACCTTGCTAGGGCATTCTCTCGGCTTCAGTGGCATACTCATGCCTGGCTTAGATCAAGGGTGCTAGCTGTGAATTAAATTATACCACGCTGTGGGGATCTTTGTTGCTTGAACGACATACGAGGGGGGTTTTTTACCGAATGTTGATATTCGCGTCGGTCTAACGGTCAAATGGCGTTATAGTTATCTGATGCTCTTTCCTTTTCAACAGATATTCCGAAGGCGCAAAATCATAGTTCGTAGTCAAAGGTACACAGAGTGTATGTGTTGTAGTTGGATAGTATTCCCTATATACTCTTTCAATCTGCACATATACAACGGGCTTTCATACGAACGATCGAAGATACTAGTATGTCGATATTCGCATCGGCCTAACGATTAAATGACATTGTAGTCGTCTGACACTCTTTCCTAAATTCCGAAGGCACATATTCATAGTAGGTAATCAAATATACATAAGTAGGATGCGTGTGTTGTAGTTGGATACAAGGTATAGATACATGTGTATGCGAAAAGTCCTGTTGGAGGATGATTCAAAGCAGAGCAAATGACAGAGAAATAAAGCAGAATATGTGGAAAAATCAATCCGAGGTGCGTCCTGATGTTCATGATGGATCATACAGCGGAGAGGGTAGCCTCAGCCGCTTTTAGCGCAGTCTCGAAAGCGCCCAGCAGCGTCTCCGAGTCCTCCATGCCCACGCTGATGCGGACAAGGCCTTCCTCGACGCCATACCGCGCCGCCCAATCAAGCTCGCCGAAGTGCGCCAGAATCGTGAACGGGCACGCGAGGGTGAAGTTCGTGCCGAGGCTCGGGCCCTTGTAGCACGGCAGCGCATCGAAGAACGCGTGCGACGCGGCGAGCGACGTGAACGTGAGCGAGAACAGCCCGCCGAACCCGCCGGCCGCGCCGTCCTCGGGGTCGACGCTCTGGATGCGGCAGAGGTCGTAGTGCGCGCGCGTGGTGTATTTGGGGTAGAAGACCTCCTTGATGGCGGGGGACGCGGCGCCGCCGGCGAGGGAGCGCGCGCGGAGGAAGTCGCAGACGGTTTCGGCGTTGGTGTCGATGACGCCGATGCGGCGTTTGAAGTCGCGGGAGTTGCGCTCCATGTAGATGGCGTCTTCGTCGAAGTAGACGTCTTCGAAGTTTGCGGTGAAGTATGTTTTGAGAGAAGGGTAATGTCGTCCTTGTGGGTTGAGGATCAGACTATGTGCCAAAGATTCTTCAATTAGCATCTATTCAAAACCTTGGAAAAGGATGGAAAAAATGTGTCGCACCTGCCACCCATAACATTGGAAGCTCCGCTGAAGACCTTCGTTAGACTACTGACCAAAATATCTGCGTATGGCAACACTTTGACGTTCACAAAGTTCCCAATGGTCTCATCGATGACGATGAGGAAATCGTACTTGTCAGCAAGCGCACGCAGGCGAGGGAGGTGGGCGGAGCGTAGTAATGGGTTGGAGGGGAACTCGGTGAAGAGGGCAAGAATAGGCGGTGTCGTGGGATCGCGCGCGGCTTCGGCCTCGAGGATCTTCTCTAGCTCGTCGATGTCGCTGTCTGTGCCAAAGCCAAGGAAGTGGCATCCCGGGCCCCATTTTTCGAGGATTTTGAGGGTGTCGGTGTACGGGAACCTGTATACAAGAGCGTAAACATGAGATAGTGGCAGAATGCAAACTTGTATACATACCCAAAACATACGCTCTTCGCTGGGGGCCTCGTCGCTCGCGCTGCAGCATGTGCATTCCAGATAGCAGACATGCCGGTAGGAAAGAGGTATACGTCGTCCGCGGCCACGGTACTGATTCCACGGACGCTGGGTCCCACCACGAGCTCCTTCTGTTCCGAACACGGGTGGTCGGAGCTGTCCCTGAGCAGAATACCCGCCACTCGCGACCGGAGTGCGCGTTTCGCGAAAGAGGCGGCCTCCAGCGGAAGGTTTCGCCCGTACCGCTCTTCTAGATACACTGTGTCAGGATTCAGATCTTCCGGTTCCGGCGGAGCGTTGAATGTAGATTTTTGGTTCGGGGAGCTAGGGCTCGGCGGGCTCTTCATGGACGAGTAGTGGCGGTTGTGTCCTTTCGCAGGGAATCGTCCCAAGACAGGGCTGGCGGGGCGCTGGACAGCAACCGGAGTCTCCTTCGGGAGCAAGGTAAGACATCTCTCCGCGAGACGGCTTGAGATACCCAGACCAGTGTGCTGCCAAAACTGTTTCGCGATGGGGAAAGAATCCGCTGGGAAGAGCACAATGTGCAAGTCAGCGCATCCTCGAGGCTTGTCAGACTTGTCAGACGACGTAGGAGCACTGCCATTCTGGAGCTCTTCTGGGCAGATGAAGACGTGCACTAAGCGGGCGGTAATGGGCGATCCCAGGACAGCCGAACGTGTTTGCATGAACGACCTGCATTCTTCAGCGATCTTCTGCGTCGGGAACAGCATGCACTTTTCGTTTCCGAGAGCATATTTCTGTTCGCAGAACGTCGCGAGCTAATCAGATCGAAACAATCCGTGGATCAACAAAGTTGGAACAGAAGATGAAAACATTTCCGACGCACTTTTTGGATGGTAAGGTGTATAAAGAACCGAGGGTATCCAGTGACCATACTGTTCAGCACTCGCGCTTCACCCTCCTCATAACCGACGTTGTCTCTCCATGTCGGCAACGATACTGAGATTGCGTGTGGCGTGTCCGGCGGTACTGCTAAGCCCAGGGCGTGCTTGACTTCTCCCATTTTCGCAGGCCAGTAGTCGGAAGATGAGAGCGGATTCAAACAACGAGTCTGGAGAACACAGGGGCGTTAGGTCGAGATGGATCGTGAACGAAGTGAATGCCCATGGCGGTATAAGTATAGAGCAGCCATCGGCGCGTCGGCCGTTCAAAAAATTTGTGATCGGCCCATAGCCCAATTATAATAGGGGCCAATATCAAGTTATGGTCTTACAAAAGAACATTCGTTGCCAACATAAATTTAGAAAAATGAACGGGGATGCTTATGTTGTGTGTTAGTTGGCTGGCATGTGTATATATACCTGATAACCAGCAGAA
>JACGCK010000290.1:0-49033 GCA_014925825.1 Pholiota molesta
GTCCGCATCCCGTCGACCTTGAATGGTACCGCTGCGTATCGTGGCCCGGTTTTGTTCAACCCGGGAGGTCCTGGTGGAAGCGGTGTGGACTTCGTCGTACAATTGGGTTCCCAAATATCTACGGTCATCGGTCCAGAATTCGATCTCATTGGTTTCGACCCGCGCGGTCAGTGACGCTGAGGCTCTACTTAAATAAAACTAATACTTACTATTTGATTTACTCATAGGCATCGAGCACAGCACCCCAATTATCTCTTTCTTCTTGACGGATGCCGAGAGGGCGGCGTTCGACTTTGGCCCCCACGCCGACGACGCTACGGCCTTCCCGGATGTGCTCCCTACCCAATGGGCACAATTCCAGGCGCTCGGCCATCTGGCGCAGGATCGCGATACCGCTGGAATACTTCCGCATGTGACGACGGACAATGTCGCACGCGATATGCTCCATGTTGTTGAGGCGCATGGCGAAACTCAGCTCAAGTATTGGGGGATATCGTATGTTCTATTGTACTTCATACGAACTCTTCTAATTGTGGAAACCATATGCTAGATACGGAACTGTCATTGGGGCAACTTTTGCGGCGATGTTCCCTGTGAGTTTTCTAACGCGAGATATCGAGGATGTATTCTGACTATCACTTCCTCAATATCCACAGGACAAAGTCGAGCGACTGATAATTGACGGTTTGTTCAGGTTCGATAATACACTTCATATTAATACTAACGAGATACCCCAGGCGTTTTGGATATGGAAGGCTACTATAATAGTACGTATCAATTCTCCATCTACACTATCGTGCCGTGATACTAATATACGTATATGATATAGCGGACTGGGCCAACGAGGCGCTCGACACTGATAAAGTGCTCCAACTCTTCTTCACTGAATGCAACAAGGCCGGGCCTCAAGCATGCGCATTCTACGCCTCGAGCCCCCAAGCTATCTCCGACAACCTCGACAAGCTATACGCCCAAGTCCTCGCGCAACCCGCTGTCGCCTATGCCCCCACCCTTCCCGCTTACGGTGCTGTCGATCATCCGATATTGAAGAACGCGATCCTCAGCGCGTTCTACACGCCGTACGATTCGTTCAGCTCCCTTGCCCAAGGACTCGCGGATCTGCAAAACGGGAATGGCAGCATACTCTTCCAACTTTCGCAGGCACACGTTAACGAGGCCGTTGCCGCTATATCCTGCGGCGATGGGAAAGAGGTGACAGACGATGTTCAGGCTTTGGAAGCGTACACGCAGAGCATTAGCAACACATCGAGCTTCTCCAGCGTCGTTGCAGGAGTGCGTACTATGTGCTCGTATGTGTTTATTTTTAACTGCATAGTCAAAGATCTGATTCCTACCTTTCTACCAGGGGATGGCGTATACATCCAGATAACTTCAAAGGTAGTTTGCCTTCATCTTTAATCCTGATCAAACGCTAAAAGTATCCGCTACAGGGCCTATCATGGGAAATACTAGCTTCCCGCTCCTGATTATTGGTAACACAGCTGGTGCGTCTATTTGTTTTTTCTCTTGGTCCGTATTTAAGCTGAATGCGCCCTGTAGATCCTGTCACTCCGCTCGTTGGGTACGAAATTGCTTAACACTTCGTCAAAAATGGGTTTTATCTCACATCATTTGATAGGGCCGTGAAAACGTCGAAAGGCTTCCCCGGATCTGTCGTTTTGACTCAAGATTCCCTCGGGGTACGCAATAACCCTCGATGACTGTACCGTTCAAAGCACTCATTCTGGATTCTCTTGCAGCACACTTCGTTCTCAACCCCGTCGACCTGTACGTTGGGATACGTGCAACAATATTTCCAGAACGGAACGCTTCCTGCGGCAGGCGTCGTATGCCCAGTGACTGCGCCCTTGTTTCCGACCACAGTCAATTCCAGCACCCGGAGTTTGAAGAGGCGCATGCATCGCCGGATTAGAAACTGACATACTTATCCTTGGTCATTGCATTCAATAAGTAGTTTAAAACTTATTTGTTAAACCTAGAACTCTGGTAGCTGTAAGCCTGGCTCACAGCCTCACACGTCGTTCGCACTAGCACTCTTTACATTTCACGCGACTCTTAACTTTCTCTATATCGTACACACTCTTTTCTCTTCATCGTACCGTTTACCGCCCAGCTTGTACCTGTCCCGTTCCGACAATACATGGTGGTCCTATTAATCTCTTGTGATCATGGTGCCCCGGTGTTGCCCATATGACGACGGGCTTCCAGCAGCTTAGATTCAGACAATTTACGAACCTACGAGACGGTGTTTATTCGCTGCATGAGGTTGCGAGGGCAGGTGGCGGTGGGAATAGCTGGAATCGGAGTCGTGGTTTGTGAATAGTGTGTCGGATGGATCGTTTGAGGCATCGGTGTAAGTAATGCGAGCCTGCAAAACACACGTCACCTAAAACATTTCAAAGATGGTAACATAAAAACGCGTACCTCCTAGAACCTCCCCTGGTCCCGAACTCACGCCTCTCCTCCTCCCGACTACTGCGCCCGCCCTGCGCTTGACGCTCCCAATCCGCGAGAGCAGCGTATGTTTCGTCGGCGTCACCACCAACTGAGCTTTGCCGCGACCGACTGAGCCTGGGCTGCCGAGCCCATACGCGAAGGCGGCGGAGGGATGCCCAGCGCGACGAAGGCGGGAACGGTGCCTTCATGTTCGTGATCGGCGAGCCCGAACTCTGCGTCGTTGAGGGCGAGGTCGTCGTCTCCGGATTCAGGGGGTTCGTCGGCGTGGCTCGCCGCCTGGAGTTGGCCGCTGGCGATCTGACAGCGGAATTCCCTTACACCCGTTCCCGGGTTTATGTAAGCACTTTTGCTGCTGTTTTCTGACATGGCCTTCTTTGTTACTGCGCCCATTTCCTTCATTTCCTAATGTATATTCATCCTATTTTCCTATTTTCCTATTTTCCTATTCTATATCATTCTAACGTCCCATAAAACAACTGCTCAGCTGGTCTGGCCTCCAGTGCGTCTACATAATACAGAACAGCAACCCTTGGCACACTCATCGACGTCTTCCAAACGTTTCAACACCTCCGTCGAGCTCTCAATCTTCAACGCGTGCGCCGGCAACCCAGCTTCCGGATAGTCGCAAAAGGGGGTTGAAGCGTATTGCGTAACGGCTACGACGCTGCCCCTCAAGCTCTGAGATACAAAACATAATCGCGCTCAGGCCGAGGCCGTCCTTCTCGCACTGCGTGCGCCGTTGGCAATATTACAAATCGGGACGGTTAAGGGAGAGGCTGGCACTGAGACTCCTCCTAGTTTGGAACATGCGAGGATCGCTAAAACGCTGTGGGAACGAACCATACGTATGCATAAGTTACCTGAAGTTCGAGATTTTTTTTTTTTGCGCGAGACCCAAACCACGATACAGCACATTTAAGTATACTTGTTATGGTGCATTTTTATGGATGCGGTGCACGTCGCAGGGCCTCAACGTCAGACTGATAAGGCAGTGGTGCGCGAGGCGGCGCTGAAAACACGGGGACTGAAATCGCGCCTATCCGGTGCTGCCCAGCCAACAGGGGTCATGAATTCCACCGCATCACGTTGCCGGCCATCGAAACGACGTCCTTCGTCAAACGATGATGTGAAGCAACATTTAATTCGCGATACAAAATACTGGGCATCGCTATTTCCGAGAAAATCAACGTGCATAACATATACCAGCACCAGTGACAGCCTGCTCTCCAGCTTCATACAACGCTCCAAGTCGGCGATGCTCAGGTGCAGGGCACTCTACCCATAGAATACATACACCATGGTTCTGCTTTCCCACATAGAACAGGCAGCGCAGCATGAGCTAGACCACACATGTATTCAGGAGGCCAGCATGGACGTGCCCAGATTACTGTCCAACTTGAAAGATGTTATATAAACATAGGTCTCGTGGTTGGATGTTACTAAACTTCGAAGAGGAAGATGATGAGAAGGGGAAAGGTCGCCAAAGCGGCATAGAACTAATCCTGTTCATAGTAAGAACGTGGTCAATATATAATGTATATATCTTTGGGAGATTCCGGCCATTCCAAGAAACGGCCGTTGATTCATGAATGAATGACATGAAGGTGAAAATCAACATGCTGCGATCAAAATTCAAAAAGAGCTAACACGGCTGGTCAAGCAAGACACATATAATGGCAGAGACAGGTACACGCAGGGCGCGCTGTTCAGTGATGCACGGGCGGGACTATGGTGTATAACGAGTGACAAAGTTTGAGTAAGGCGAAGAGCATGGAATTGAGTCGAGACGATGCGCAGCGAGTGGCATTGCGAGGTGACCAGGACGTGACTGTTGTCAACATGTGATGATGTGACCTGGTCCGTGCGCTTCACCTCTTCCTCCCACCTAGTCTGTCGACAATCGGACTGCATGTTGGGCGTCTAGATTTGTTGTCGAGGGCGCTCTATACCTAGCTGACACATTCAACCTCATACGGATACCAACTACATCCACTCCAGACCATGGATCCATCTGGGCTCCGGGTTCATTAACGTTCATTAACGTGCGCGCTCCAGCGCAAGCAATCAGACTTTTCCATATGAAGGTGTCGTTCAATCCCCGTGTATAGAATAGGGGTGATATTGACAAGAGTGCTAAGCTTCATCAAGACGATAGGCGAGGCTTGGAGCTTGGAAGGTTGAACGGAACGTTGACGCCACGCACTGCCCAGCTCAGATCTGTCATACCTCCATCCGCGTATTCGTATCAACACTCTGTGCGCCATTACGCACATAGACGTTCGTCTTTTCTGAGATAGGCTCTCGCACTTTCTGCGCGTCGGACGTTGTGGAACACGTCCCATATGTATGCCACACCTAGTAAGTACCAAGCTCATCACAGCCTGCCCAGGCCAAGCCCGCTGACACACGCACTATCCAAGCTCTCCAATCACTGCTTGCGTCTACGCTTGGCCTTGGCTTCCTACATACGCGCGATGTTTTATTGGCTTTTCAGCTGATTCTACCTGTCCTTGGGCTCTTGGAAGTCGATGAAACGAAAAACGCGCGCCGCGCCTGCTCGGCGTGCAGCTGTCATTGTGTTGGCAGTTCTGCCTCCAGGGCGGGCCTGATTCGTCTGGTTGGCAGTTATATTGCTCGTGCTTTTGTTCCAGGCATACCAGCGTTCCTTGTCCTCGCCACCTACATACTCTCGAATTGTGTTGCTCGTTCTTCCCTCTATTCAACGACGCGCCACTCGTTCCTTTAGGCGCTCATTTATCGCTCTACCTTAATCACATATCCCGTTCGTATATAACGCTTTCGCACCTCGCCTCATACACTCCTCCTACATACCTGTTAAAATGCCCTTCGCCGTCACCGCCGCCATCCTCATTGCTTCTGTCTCTCTCGGTGCAGCGCAAGAGATTACTGGGACTTATCCGCCTGTCCCGCTCGCATCTAAAGGGCCCTTCGCATATCCCAGTGGTATCGTGCGTCTCTATCTCTTCCTCTCATATCTTTTCTTTCGTTCTACCGTCTGTCGATACTGAAGATAGCCTTTTACGCCAGCCTTACAAAGTCGACACCGATGTCGGCCTGATCCGAGGCACCCAGCTCGGCTACAACATCTGCAACTCCACCACCGAAAACCAACAGTCGCTCTGCCAAACCGCATGGCTGAACGCCATCGACGGTGCGAACCAATCCTCACTCTCTCCAGTGCTCAATCTAAATCCCACCCCACTCCTCCTTTACAGACTTCTGCCTCTGGGCCCCCGCCGAGCCCGGCCACAACGTCGGCGACATCGAGGGCTCGATGATCGCGTGGTGCACGAAGCCCGGGCACGGCACGCGGCTCATCCCCGCGGGCGCGCTCACGGGCGTGCAGTTCACGAAGACGCCGGACTACGTCCAAGTCGTGGGGTTCTTCGACCAGACGCGGGTCAACATGGTCGCGGGGGACTATGGGGGCGAGATGGACCCGCATGGCGCGGATCTCGTACGTTCACCTTGCCGGTGTTATCTCTTCCATATAGGTTATTGACTCCGTTCGCTTTTCTCACCTACTAGCGCGGAAACCCCATGGGCGGCATCATCTACTCCGACAAATTCACCGGCGCGCCCGTCCAGGCAATCGAATGGCACAAGCAAGTCCCCCCCCCACCTCCTCCTCCCACACACTAACCCCTCCCCAGCTTCATCGGCTCCAACTCATTCTGCCTGAAGGCGTGCGACCCCGCGGGCCCAAACGCAGCCCACTTCTGCGAGCACATCTACGACCGCATCGGGTGCGCGTACAACGCGCCCAACGCCGCGCGCGACCGCGTCTTCGAATCATGCGACGGCGACTCCCAAGACTTCCCCGGCGTATACACGGAAACGAATGCGAACGGCACCGCGACGCTGACGCTGACGTACCGCCAGCCCGCGGAGTCGCTGGGCGCGATCACGAGCGTGCCGTACACCGCGCGCGTGCCGGCGTCGAGCAGCTGCCGGGTGTTTGAGAGCGCCGCGCTGTATACGGGGCTGCCGAGTGCGGTGGGGGCGGGCAGCACGACGGGGGCTGCCGGGGCTGCCGGGGCGGGGGCTACGGGTGGTGGGAGTGTGAAGCCTGGGGCGACGACGGGGACGGCGGCGGCGGCGCAGGCTACGGGTACGTCTGGTGCGTCGGCGCTGGCGGTGTCGGGCTGCGCTGTGGTTGGTGGAGTGCTGTTGTCTGCTGTGCTTCTCGTGTAGGCGGGTTACAACAGTTTTTGTTTACGCCTTCTTTCTTTGACATGCCCATGGTAGTGCCGCACGCGGTTACATAGTCGGTTCGTACAGATGCAATGGGTTGTTCAGATTGCGTGGCGGCAGATTTCCGAAGGACCCGTACATACTGCGTTTTATATATACAGAACGTAAGTATCGCTTGCTATAATCTCTCATTAATTTCGTATATGGACGAAGGAATTTGTGAACGGTGTACTTACGGACATCTGGGATGGACAAAGTCGTGAGTGATTTTACATACCCAATTTAATATTACACGTTTTGTAAGAAATGCTCGTAAAAGGAAATATGTACAATCCACATTTCTGTTGGTGCTATCGAATAGATTTAAAATTGCGCAATCCAGTTTGAATATTGGAATCCTGTCTTTAAAATAGGCCACTATTTTCCTGCGAGGATCGAAGTAGAATAAGTATGTGTAAATTTGGTAGAACCGGCAGCGATTTTGATATACATGCTGTTGGAAATCGCAAGAACGAACATTTGGCGTTGAAACTTCATACGAACTTGAAACATCTCGCGTGTATGTATTCACCTTGGCGCCCAGTGGTATTTCGTCCGTGACATAGCCGTAGTACCGCAGCAATTAGTTGTCGTATACTTTGTCATCTACTATATACTGCGCGTTGTACATTTGAAACAGCGTGCGCCTCGTCAAACAAGCATAATACAATATTGATGTTAGCGATTTTGATGCTAAATAGATGCATGAATAGTCAATCTGGGGGTTATTCCTGTCAATTTGGAGGTTATTGCTTTCTACATAACTTGAATCAAATCCTGGCGCAACACCACTCTGTCCGCAGTTAATAACGCCTCGCATTACTGGCACTGCGCAGATTTTTGTCAATTGGACGCCGTCTGTGGGCTGTGGTCGACGACCATTCACAGGACGGCCTTTTCTTCCTGTCTTTCAAGTTCTTCCAAGCGTAGAACAGTGTTAGATAAGTTATTGCTATCAATCGAAGATAGTATTTAACCTGCCAATTGTTCATTCTTAAAAGCATCCTCATTTCCATTGAACGACTTTTATATGTTTTCCCTGTTCTTCCCCGCCACGGGTTCTCCAATCAGAATATTACGCATTCTGGCTTTGGCTGTCCTTTCAGTATCGATACACGCTCAACAAGATGCCTTCGATTGGAGCTCTGTAAGTGCCCCTCGTCCCACAATCAATGATAGCTCACCTCTCTGCTACGATATCGAGATCACACCAAGTGACACCTTGGACTGGACCAGCTGCTATTCGCCTCCACTCCAATGTGCACGCTTCAACGTATGTGGACATTTACATCAGCTCCTGCATGCACGTATCTTTACTGGCTGCTGGACAGGCGCCTATGAACTACTCCGACCCGACATCCGGCTCCATCACCATGGCCATGATCCGCATCCCGTCCCCGCTGAACAACACCGACGCGTATCGCGGCCCCGTCCTCTTCAATCCAGGCGGTCCCAGCCAGAGTGGGGTGGACGCGATACTGCAGATAGGCGCTGAGCTGTCTGCGGTCATCGGCGCGGAATTCGACATCGTCAGCTTCGATCCGCGAGGTAAGTCAGCCCTACCCCTTGTCCAACGATAATCCTGAGTCCTCACTATACTGCCTCACCTGGCACAGGCGTCGCGCGCAGCACGCCCCCGATCTCGTTCTTCACAAGCGCCGCCGAGCGCGTGGCGTTCGACTTCGGCCCGCACGCCACGGACGCCGCCGCCGCTCCTGGGGCGCTGCCCGCCCAGTGGGCGCACTTCCAGGTGCTCGGCGCGCTGGCGCGGGACCGCGATGCGGGTGTTGGGCTGCTCGCGCATGTGACGACGGACAATGTCGCGCGCGATATGCTGAGGGTTGTGCGTGCGCATGGGGAGGATAAGATCAGGTATTGGGGGATATCGTGCGTTGTATGGATCAACTTTTTTTGGGAGGTAGTTGAGTTTTCTTGGTAGGTATGGGAGTGTTCTTGGGGCGACTTTTGCGGCGATGTTTCCGGTGAGGTTTGGTGCATGTCATCAAGAATACTTTTTGACCAACGTCTCGTCTTTTTCCTACAGGATAACATCGAGCGACTGATAATCGATGGTCTGCATGACTCCTGTAATGCAGCTGCCAAATACTAACGAGAATATCAGGTGTTTTTGACATGGAAGGATACTACAACAGTCCGTATCATCTCTAACTTCCATTCATCAAACTTACTGAGCATACCACATACAGCGGACTGGTCCAACGAGACCCTCGACACCGACAAAGTCCTCCACGCCTTCTTCTCCGCATGCCACGCCGCCGGGCCCTCGCATGCCACTTCTACGCGCCCAGCCCAGCCGCCATCGCCCGCAACCTCGATGCTCTGTACGCACAGGTCCTATCACAACCGGTTGTCGCCTACTCTCCCACCCTCCCAGCGTACGGCATCGTCGACGCCCCGACGCTGAAGAACGCCATCTTCAGCGCTCTGTTCACTCCCTATCAGTCGTTCAGCGTCCTCGCGCGCGGCCTCTCGGAGCTCGCGCGCGGGAATGGGAGTGTGGTGCTGCAGCTCGCACAGCCGCTCGCGGACGAGGTGAATGCGGCGGTGTCGTGTGGGAATGGGCGGGCGGTGGCGGGGGTGCGGGTGCGCTGCGGGCGTATGTGGAGAGGGTGAGTGGTGTGTCGAGTTTTGCGAGTGTGGTTGCGGGGATTCGCACGGTGTGTTCGTATGTCGTTTAGCGTTTTCTGGCTAGGATTTTCTTATACATTCCTAACGTTAGGGATGGCGGATCCATCCAGATAATTTCAAAGGTAAGTAGTTTTGATTCATTCTGGCTATTGCACGCTAGACGTTGAAATCAACAACAGGGCCCATCATTGGAAACACGAGCTTCCCGCTCTTGATTATAGGCAACACTGGAGGTAGGCCTATTTATTACTCTGTTTTATATCATATTTAATTGAAGGAACTCTATAGATCCTGTTACTCCTCTGGCTGGGTGAGCAAACAGCTAATCATCTCCTACCTCTGAATGTCTTTCTCACAATAGGCATACCGTCAGGGCCATTAAAGCATCAAAGGTTTTCCCGGATCCGTCGTATTAACCCAGGATTCTCTCGGGGTAAGTAATCATAGAACACTCCTTGAATGCGGCATTCATGATCATGATACTCATCTCCAAAATTCCCACAGCACACTTCGTTCACGAGCCCGTCGAACTGTACCTTGGCCTACGTGCAGCAGTATTTCCAGAACGGGACGCTTCCTGCGCCCGGGGTCGTCTGTGCAGTCACTGCACCGTTATTTCCCACTGAAGCGGAAGTGAGTTCAAGGCAGATCGAGAGGGGGACGTTGGGTGAGGACGCTTCTGTGGCATTAGGACGGGCCCTTCGGAAATTGCGACTCCCTCGGCGCTGGATGTAGTGATTAACCGATCGGTGACTAGTTGCGGGATATGTGGTACATTTGTTTGAAGCGTGTCTGAAGCCATATTCAAGATTGTCATGTACAGATATTATCGATCACATATATGAGGGCCACGCGCTCATGTACCTCTCGCCCTCAGAACACGTCCAACCCCGTACGTGGAAACTGCGCTGGAACTTGCGCTCTACTCTCCTCTGACAAGGATCAGAGCATTTTCCACGGTCTAGATGTGTAGATGTCGACTTTGGCGTCTATAATTGTACGCACGTGTATCGTGGGAACGAATAATGGACTGCTGAGCCGGCCGCTTATCCTCCTCACTCTTGTCAACTCCTCCCTCCCCCTTCCCCCCTTCTACGATGCGCCGACTGGCGCTGCATGCTTCGGCTCTCAGTGACGCGGAGTACGACTTATACACAGCGAGCTTGCGCGATCTCTCTCTGACAGACGAGGACGACGGCAAGGCAAGCAAGGACGGGGAGGATGCGTACTTCGAGAACATTGTCGTCGGCGTGCGCGAGGCAAGGGCTTGGCTGCGTGGCAGATACTCACATGTACCAGCGCCGACTATAGATGGGGTATGTCGTGTGGTACTGCGCTGTAGCATTGACACTGACGTTGTCCAGATTCTGAGATTATTCTCGCCTTCTCTCGCCCATGGGGATACGCTATCTGGCTCAGAATTCTTCGCTGCGCTGCGATTGGTGGTGCACGCAGAGAGCGGACGTGAGGTGGCGCAGCTTCATCGGCTTTAACAGCTTCTGCCACAAAGCCTGCGACCCCGCGGGCGCAGACGCAGCCCACTTCTGCGAGCACATCTACGACCGCATCGGGTGCGCGTACAACGCGCCCAACCGCGCCCGGGACCGCGTCTTCGAATCATGCGCCGGGGACTCCCAGGACTTCCCCGGCGTGTACACCGCCGAAAACGAGAACGGCTCCGCGACGCTGACGTACCGCCAGCCCGCGGAGTCGCTGGGCGCGATCACGAGCGTGCCGTACACCGCGCGCGTGCCGGCGTCGAGCAGCTGCCAGGTGTATGAGAGCGCGGCACTCTATACTGGGCTGCCGAGTGCGGTGGTGGTGAGCAGCACGACGGGCGCGGCGGGGGCGGGGGCGGGGGCGGGTGCTACGGGTGCTACGGGTGGTGCTGGGAGCGCGAGGCCGGGGGCGAAGATGGGGACGGCGGCGGCGGCGCAGGCGCAGGCGACGAGTACGTCTGGGGCTGCGGGGCTGGTGGTGTCGGGCTGCGCCGTCGTTGGTGGAGTACTACTGCTGTCTGCTGTGCTTCTCGCGTAGGCGGGTTATGATAGTATTTGTTTACACCTTCTTTGACATGACCTCATTATCGCCGCATGCTGTCGGTACATAGTCATTTCGTGCAGATATAATTGTTTGTTCAGGTGCAATCTATGTTATGTAACTTTCTTGGACGAAGGAATATTGAGCAGTGCACAGACATCTGAAATGAAAAAGTCATTTGTAATTTTACTTACCCAGTTCGATTCTAAATGGTTTCAAGTTGGGAGATACCCATAAAAAGAAAAACGATCCACATTTCCGTTTGCATGACTCAGTGAAAAGATAACCTTTGACTTTATCTGACACACGATTCCCTAATCTCGGTTTTATCTAGTAGATCTAAGCACCCAAATCAAGATTGCATACGGTTCTCGTTTCTGGGAATCGCCGCTTTTTATTCAGGCAACTAGTAATCGATCGAAGTCGATCTCGGTGACAGATTGAAAATTCAATCATGATTTGGTGCGAACTTGCGACGGAGTCGGCGCTTTGGATACTATATACGATTATCCGAGTAAGAATCACACATAAATGTTTCGACTAGAGTATCTTAACGTACATAACTGGATTTGGTCTCAATTTTTTTATATCAAGGAGAAGAAAGAGGGAGTCAACCGATAGGTTCTTCCTACCTTTCCAGCATCATCGTCACAAATGCGCCCACTAGAGCTTAGTTGCTCAGCACTCAGCAACGCAGAATTTGGCTTATACATCACCAGCCTGCATTCTATAGTCAGAGATGCAGGTGACGACATGGAAGAATATTCGGATGGGGAGGGAGGATTCTACGAGGATGATATGGTCATCAGCTTGCGCGGTATAAGGGACTGGTTGCGAGAAAATTACGACCATGTCCCCATCACTGCCATAAATCAGGTGCGTAGCTCACATACCCTGTTTTCTCATTCTTCGAGTTTAATTCTAAGCTGACTGGCCAAGATTCTGAGAATGTTTTTCTCAACGTTACAGACAAATAGAGATGTCTCTGCGTCCACCTTTTTTGCTCTCCATCGGTTAATTGTTCATGTGGAGAATGGTGAAAGTGTCAGACGTTCACTGGTTTTCGACCAAGGTCAGAATTTCATCATTAACACTCAATCGGAATTTGTTGTGCTAATTTCTCTTTAATATCTCACTTTAGCGACTCCGTCGCGACCAGGACCTGGATCTGCAAAACGTACAAAAAGAGCGCCATCGCAGATGGGTAAGCCATCTATTTCTTTAGCTGGAGGTGACATCTTTCTTACCAACAATTAGAAAACAAGAAGAAGAGGAAGCTCCGTTCTAATAGCGCTCGAGACCAAGAAGAATACGAACCAAGTGACGAAGATAATTCTGAGGATCATCGCCCGAGAAAAAGGGTTAGAAAACAACAGACCCCAAAATCCATTGCGCTTGCCCAAGATGCCCCACTGCGCTGCCAACAATGCATCGACGCAAAGGCTGATTGTATAATCAACCCTGCCCACATTGACAAACTATTGAAATGGAAAGCCATACCCGGCTGGAAAGTCCGCCCTAAAGGTACCTCGTGCAATCGCTGCCGCCGACAAAGAAATAGCTGCAGGCCCCCCGGGATGGCGACCAGGTCCATGAACAGCAATCCGAGTCAAACCGTGGCACGTGGATTGGGGGGTATGCTAATGGGTGCGCTAAAGTCTCTGTGGAAGAGATGAATGCTCAGCAGAATCGAGGTGGACAATGGGCACTAAAAACTGTTACATATAGCGAAGAATATTGGTATCTTGATCGTCTCATTCTACCTCAGTCCACCTTTTACATATACAAATAAATAACTTTTGCACGCTTGAATTTTAAGGTTGCCTAAATGTAACAATTTGTGCACCATGTAGATGATCTCTGCGGTGTTTGACCACATAATGACATGACAAGATACTCAGTAGATATACGGGCGATCAGATTATAGTGCAGATAAGTGTGGACCAGCATCGATGTGGATGAGCATAGATGTGGACAAGCATGGATCAATTCAAATTCCCAATTAGTATTATCACAATCCTAATTTGGGGATTCATCATGAAAGGGCCAATGTGCCGTCGGCTCAGCCGCTCAGCCGCTTGCTGAAAGTTCGCGGTGGCGGTATGTTGGCGGTACGATTAGATTACCGAAGTTCGAGATTTTTTTTTCGTGCGACCCATAACAGTGGCAGATATCTGCTTAAGCGCGCAATCCAATTTGATATTTGGACGCCGTCATTAAACAAGTTCAACCACATGCCCAATGTTTTTCTGCCAGGATCGAAATGTAATAAGTAATATGTAAGTTTGGCAGGGCCAGCAGCGATTCTGTAACCATGATTAGTATAAGTATTGTAAATGATAAGAACGATCATTGACATTTGAGAGCAAGGCATTTTATTTATTCCAAACGCCGGCGTTGGGTTGCTTCCGCATGTGACGACGGACAATGTTGCGCGCGATATGCGCCGCATTGCGCAAGCTCGTGGAGAAGACAAGCTGAATTACTGGGGTATATCGTAAGTTGAATATGTGCCAATTTTTTTTTGATACTTAGGCGGTTGAATTTTCTTTTCAGATATGGTACCGTTCTTGGGGCAACTTTTGCGGTGATGTTTCCGGTGAAGTTTGTTGCATGTCATCAGAAGGATACTTTTTGACCAATGTCTCGTCATTTTCCCACATAATACCGTCGAGCGAATCGTAATTGATGGTCTGCATGACTTCTGTAAGAATGCAATGCGAAGAAGGATACTACAATGGTAGGTTTCTAAATTCCATTTACTAGACTTACTGCTTACTGAGCATAACACGTACAGCGGACTGGTTCTAATAAAACTCTCGACACCGACAAAGTTCTCCAAGCTTTCTTCTTCTCCGAATGCAACAAGGCCGGGCCCGAAGCATGCCAATTCTGCGCCACCAGCCAAGAAGCCATCTCCAGCAACCTCTACAAACTCCTATCCCAACCACCCGCAGCCTACTCTCCCACCGTCCCCACATACGTCGTAGACCACACGACGTTGAAGAACGCACATCTAGATCTTCAACGCCTTGCTCACGCCGTACGCGCAGTTCAGCGTCCTCCCGCAGGGCCTGCGGATTTGGCGCGCGGGGACGGCAGCGTTCTGTTGCCGCTCGCGGATGATGTGAATGTGGCCGTCTCGTGAAATGGGAAAGAGGTGGCGGACGATGCGCGTGCACTGCAGAAGTACGCGCGGAGCGTAAGTCACTAAGTGGTGTATCGAGTTTTTCGAGTGCCGTTGCAGGGATGGGACTCGCACGGGGGGCGGTCACTTAGGAATCTGCGGGCGCTGGATGTAATGAGTAACCGAGCGGGGGAGAGATGCGGTATATTTGGTAGATCTCTGTAGATCGTCATGTACAATGTTCCAACCACGTATATGAGGGCCGTGCGCTCCGTGTACCTCTCGTCCTCAGAACACGTCCAACCCCGTACGTGGCAACTGCGCTGGAACTTGCGCTCTACTCTCCTCTGACAAGGATCGGAGCATTTTCCACGGTCTAGATGTGTAGATGTCGACTTTGGCGTCTATAATTGTACGCACGTGGATCGTGGGAAAGAATAATGGACTACTGAGCCGGCCGCTTATCCTCCTCACCGCCTTCTCAACTCCTCCCTCCCCCTTCCCCCTTCTACGATGCGCCGACTGGCGCTGCATGCTTCAGCTCTCAGTGACGCTGAGTACGACTTATACACAGCGAGCTTACGCGATCTCTCTCTGACGGACGAAGACGATGGCAAGGCCAGCAAGGACGGGGAGGATGCGTACTTCGAGAACATTGTCGTCGGCGTGCGCGAGGCAAGGGCCTGGCTGCGCGGCAGATACTCACATGTACCAGCACCGACTATAGATGGGGTATGTCGTGCACTACTGCGCGGTAGCATTGACACTGACGGTTTCCAGATTCTGAGATTATTCTCGCCGACTCTCGCCCATGGGGATACGCTGTGTGGCTCAGAATTCTTCGCTGCGCTGCGATTGGTTGTACACGCAGAGAGCGGGCGTGAGGTGGACAGGTCTCTTGCTTTCGTGCAAGGTAAGTCTATCAACGCTTCTTCGGTCTTTCCATTCATCTGATTGTGTATAGCCGATCCTTCCTCTGCCTCGGGTCGTCCAACGCCTTCGCAGCTACAACGTACATTGATTCACATTTCTGTTGGGACTCTTATCTAACTTGGAAACCTTAGCCCGGTCGTCCCCGCCATCCCAAGCATCTTCACCTTCCAAACGCCATGCCGACCTTCCTCCACCCGCGCCTTCTCGTCGTCCACCCTCTGACATGGCTTCATCCAAATCCGAACCAGGCTCACATAACCCGTTCGCAAGCTCTGATCTACAATCTCAGCCGCGCACACAACCTCCCCTACACCCTTCCCAACGTTCCGAGTCGTCAAGATCCCAAAACGGGTCTCACAACCCCTTTGTCGCCCGCGCTCCGCCTCCACCGCAATCCGAAGACGGCAACGCAAAGCTCCCCCCACTTCCTCCCCGCAAACCTGCTCCGCCCATTCCCTCATCCTCTTCGTCTACCGCTCCACCCCCGCCACCGCGCCGCCATTCACGGCCCGACCGATCGCTTTCTCCCTCCAAACTCCCCAGCCCGCCCACGGCCCGCCTGAACGGCCCCCCTCCGCCCCCACCGAAGCTGCCCCAGCACGTCACATCCACGCTGATGCGCGAGAGCCTGCACGCGAGCAAGATCGCGCAGAGCATGAAGCGCGCGGAGGAGCACCTGGAGAAGGAGCGCGTCATGCAGGTGCTGAAGAGCAGCAGCGCAACATCGTCGACGGGCGGAACCACATCCCAACATGCTTCCTACACCTATCCTGTGCGCCGCACCGCGAGCCCCGTGCGCGCAAGGGGCTACGACATGAGCTCCGCGTCGTCCGCGTCGGGGTCCCTCGAGCGTGGCGCGCCGCCGCTCCCGCGGAGGCGGCACGCGCAGCAGCAACAGCCCTCGCCGCCGATGTCGGCAAGCTCGCTCGAGCAGGTCGCGCTCGCTGCGCCGCCACCCCCCTCCTCCAGCAACGCGTACAAGCACGACGAACGAGACAGAGGCACGGAGCCCACCGCCTACACGCTCAGCCCGTTCCGCTCCCCCATCGACCCCATCTCCACCTCCGTGCCGCCGACGACCGACCGCCCGTCCGACGACGGGGAGTACTCGCCCGTGCGCAGCGCGCCGCCCCCGCCGACGCACCCCGACCGCAAGCCCTTCCTCGGGCCGGGGTACAGCGCGCCGTCCGCGTTCGAGGCCATCTACGGCCCCATGGCATCCTCCCCATCCCCGTCCCCATACACACCCACGCCCAATGGCACTGGGCTCGTGAACAGCGGGAGCTCGCCCACCGGCGGGCGGATGTTCCGCTCAAAGAGCCTGCACCAGCCGAGCGCGCCCGCAGCGCACGCGGCCGCGGGCCCCCGCCGCTGGTGCGCCGCCGCCGGCCGGAGAGCGTGCAGGTGCTCGGGTCCGTGGGGTCGCTCGTGCAGGCGTTCGAGCCCGCGGGGCTGTCGCGGCACGCGAGCCTCGCGCGCCCAGCCGGCGGCGTTGGCGGCGGTAGCGCGCACCGGCGCTCCTCGCTGTCCATGTCCTCAACGCCGCCGACGCGGGACGTCTCCCCCACGCGGCAGACCATCACATCCCAGTCCCAGTCCCACGCGGGCGCTGGACACAGCCCGCTCAGCTCCCTCCAGCGCACCTTCGCCTTCGCGACGACGCTGCAGCCCCGGCTCGACGCGCTCGCGCCGCGCCTCGACAAGGCGCGGTACAAGGCGGAGGCGGGGCTGTCGCGCCGCGGGTTCATCCCCTCTTCGGGGGGGTCCAGCGCACACGGCGGTGTCGGTGGTGGTGGTGGAGGCGGTGGTGCGGGGCGCGAGGAGAAGGAGGGGCTCATGCGGGCGGGGGCTGGGGATGCGCTGCGGCGCGGACGCAAAGGCACCGCGGGCAGCGATGCGGGAGACGGCTCGGACGCGCCCGAGGTCGACGGCGCGCGCTCAGAGGACGAGGGCGACGAGGACGAGGACACGGCGTGGCAGCGCTCGCGGGGGATGCGCCGCGGCGCGCAAGGGGAGGCGCAGGCGCGTGGGCGCGGCGCGGCGTCCGGCCGCGCGCGGAATGTGTTCGACGACGAGTACGATCGCGACGGCGGCGCGCTTGGCACGGAGCAGGACAATCTCAAGTGGCCCGCGGGCGAGGGGTGGGCGCCGCTGTAGATAGATAGAGGCGCCTGGTGGCGCCGCATACCTGTGTATTTGTACATGCTGTTTTCTTCATGTTTTCGTTCTCGTTCGCATTCTGTTCGTTTTGTGGTCAGTTTTGTTCGTTCGTTCTTGGGGGTTAATCCGACGCCTTGTGTTATGTGTGCACATTCTTGTATTAGTAGTTGTCTATACTCGTGCCTCCGTTGACCTTCATATGTATTATTCACCCAGCTCGTCGCATGTAGATAGATTTAGTTTGTGGTCGATTCAACTGACTGTGATACCAATTGGCCTTCGTATTCATCAATCTCTCGTTTCGTTTGGCAGAATTCTGTGGCAGAGATTTTTCAATTCACCGCTGGTTAGTCTGGTGACTCTGGTCAGTTCTGCCAGCGACTCTTTCAGAGCCGGTTACGTAGATACCGCGAGAAAGGCCAACAAGAAAGATAGGATACGAGAATATCCGGGTTGTAAAAAGCCCCGAGGAACGCTCTGGAACGGAAGCGTAACGATTGAGTAATACCCCCGAAGCTCCGGTAGCTATGGATGACCCACCTATATAACAGGCTTTATAGAACCAAGAACCCATTTTCCGCTTCGCCGCATTCCTGAGACTGGTTCTCGCTTGTTCATTTTTTTCAAACGTCTTGACGCTCCTTTGGTCTTTCACTTCGATTCTTTGCTTGTTTGGACAACATGCTTTTCTCTCTGTCGAGCGTTGTCGTCCTCATGGCGTTGAGTGCTGGAACTCTGGGAGGTATGTTCGATGTTCTTTTTGTACATCATCATTGGCGACTGATGCGGTCCTCCTCAGCGCCTCTTGACATCCACGCCAAGCGGCAAACCACTGCATGCTTCACGCCTGGCACCACCGCGCTTCCAGCGGAGGTCGCAACGGGCATCCCCGCGCTGGTCAAAGCCGTGACGTGCACCACCGGCTCCTCGGTGACTGGCGTTCCAGATGTCGCATCAGGGGGCATCGACTTCAAGACGATCGACTTTCAGACGAGCACGCAGAGTCCTTTGGGTTTCGCTCTGTACGCCTTATGTTTTCTCCCTCTTCCCTTATGTTGTTTCTGAACAGGGCTATTTCTCAAAGAAAAACCTTCGCAACGCCAGCGGACCCTACCACGGCCGACCTCGCTACCCTCCAGAACCAGCTAAACGACTACCTCGCCGTAGAAGCCGGTGTTCGGGTATGTCTACGCGTTCTCTATACCGCTACTTCCTCTTCTTACAGACCTTGTTTGCCTTGTTTGCATCGACAGAGCAACGGCGGCGGTGCCATCCTGAACCCCGTCAAGTCCGTCAAGTTCTTCCTCCAATTCCAAGTCGCGCGCGTCCAGACAGCGCAGGGCGTTACCCTAGGCGTGGCTGATACCGTTGCGCATCAGCTGGGGAAAGTGATCAAGGTACGGATGGTTCAACGAGACGCAATAGTGGAAGCGCTGACGTGTTTACCGATTAGAATGCAGTCGGTGCGAGCGCGAGCGAGATCGCTCAAGTCAACGCGTTGGCACAGGTCGTATAGAATATGTTGATGAGCACGTAGGACAATTTAAAAGCTTTTGAGCATGTTGTAGGGCGTTTTAGACGGTTTGCTTGGCTTCTCCAATAAATGGTTTTATGCAGTCAGAATAGAGATAGTGTAAAAAGCACCTGTCAATTTGTACTAACGTAGGTTAGTAAATTGTCTAGGCTAAGTACTGGAAGCCCGTCGTCATATGGGCAACACTGCGCGCAGTGGTCACAAGAGATTAATATAAGTAACCACGATGTATTGTCGGAACGGGACAGGTACAAGCTGGGCGGTAAACGGTATGATGAGGAGAAAAGATAAAGAGTGTGTACGATGTAGACAAAGATAAGATATGTAAAGAGTACGAAACAATAAGTCTTCAACTACTCATTGAATCCAACGACCAAGTATAATTATGTCAGTTTCTAATCCGGCGTGAATGAAAGCTCCTCTTCAAACTCCGGGTGCTGGAATTGACTGTGGTCGGAAACAAGGGCGCAGTCACTGGGCACACGACGCCTGCCGCAGGAAGCGTTCCGTTCTGGAAATATTGTTGCACGTATCCCAACGTACAGGTCGACGGAGTCGAAAACGAAGTGTGCTGCAAGAGAATCTGAGTGAGTGCTGTTATCAGTACATTCATCGATGGTTATTGCGTACCCCGAGGGAATCTTGAGTTAAAACGACGGATTCGGGGAAGCCTTTCGCCGTTTTCACCGCCCTATTAGATATTGTGAGATGGAGCCCAACTGTGCTGAAGTCCTAATTGATTTCTCTTACCCAGCGTGCGGAGTGATAGGATCTACCAGCCCCTTCAGTTTAAATATGGGACAAAAGGAACAACTAGTAGACGCACCAGCGGTGTTACCAATAATCAAGAGCGGGAAGCTAGTATTTCCCATGATGGGCCCTATGGCGGATAATCTCAGCGTCTGGTCAGCATAAAGGATGAGATAGAGGAAAACAACCTTTGAAGTTGTCTGGATGTATACGCCATCCACTGGCAGAAACAAATGTACAAAATGAGCAAGAACAGAACTTTTTACCACGCAGTTCAGAAGGGACGTACGAGCAGAGAGTGCGGACACCCGCATCGATACTCGCGAAGCTTGATATGTTGCTTATTCTCTGCGTGTACTCCTCCAAAGCTCGGGCATCGTCTGTCACCGCTTTCCCATCCCCGCAGGATATAGCCGTGAACGCCTCGTTCGCCTGCGGAATCGACAGTTGCAACAGCACACTGCCGTTCCCGCGCTGCAGATCCGCGAGCCCCTGCGCGAGGGTGCTGAACAGGTCGTACGGCGCGGAGAGCGCGCCATAAATGGCGTTCTTCAGCGTCGGAGGGTCGACGACGCCGTAGGCGAGGGTGGGGTCGGGGGAGTAGGCGACGACGGGTTGTGCGAGGACTTGGGCGTATAGCTTGTCGAGGTTGGCAGAGATCGCTTCGGGGCTGGAGGCGTAGAATGCGCATGCGTCAGGGCCGACTTTGTGGCATTCGGTGAAGAAGCGCTGGAGGACTTTGTCCGTGTCGAGCGCTTGCGTGGACGCGTCCGCTGGGTTGTATACATACGTATGATATCAAGGCGCTCTGGGAAAACAACAAATGAGACGTACTGTTATAGTATCCCTCCATATCCAAAACACCTAGAGTTTCCCATTAAAAACGCCAATTATATTATGAGATCTTCACAAACCATCGATTATCAGTCGCTCGACTTTGTCCTGTGTGCAGACAGCGAAACAGTATTGAACACATATTTTCTAGACAAAATATTACGAACTCACAGGAAACATCGCCGCAAAAGTTGCCCCAATAGCAGTCCCGTACCTGGAATATCATTCAAACAATCAGCGGTATGCATAAAGCAACACATCACCCACGATATTCCCCAGTATTTGAGCTGCGTCTGGCCATGCGCCTGCACGATACGGAGCATATCGCGCGCGACATTGTCCGTCGTCACATGCGGGAGCAGCCCCACGGTATCGCGATCCTGCGCCAGACGCCCGAGCACCTGGTAGTGCGCCCACTGACCCGGGAGGGCGTGCGGGGTGGCTCTCGCATCGCCTTCGCGCGGGCCGAAGTCGAACGCGGCGCGCTCCGCGTCCGTGAGGAAGAACGAGATCGGCGGCGTGGTGCGCGCGACGCCTGTGCGGGGTATGCGGAATAGGCATAGTCAGTCTAGGGTAGGTGCGGTGTGAGGACCTGAGCGTTACTGACCGCGCGGGTCGAATCCGACGATATCGAATTCGGGACCGAGGCCCGCGAGTTGCGGGCCTAGTTCGACGACGAAGTCGACGCCGCTCCCGCCGGGGCCTCCTGGGTTAAACAGGATGGGGCCACGGTAGGCGGTGGTGTTGTTCAGCGGGGACGGGATGCGCACCATGGCGAGCGCAAATGTCCCAGAGGTGGCGTCGGAGTAGTTCATGGGTACCTATGTTGGGCTGATTCAGCGCGCTCAACGAAATACTGATGCGACGGTAGTCGTACATTAAGGCGTGCGCACTGGAATGGCGGAGAATAACATTCAGTCCAGGTCAAGTTATCGCTCGGAACAATCTGTGCATCGATAGCGAGCAAATGAGTTAACAATATGGTTCGTACAGTCCCACTGGGCACTTACAGAAGTCCAATTGAAAGTATCCTGAGCGCTGACAGAACGAAAAACACTCAGAGCGAAACTCGTGAGGAGCAGGTTTACTGGATGACGCATGGCGTGCATGGCCATTTGAAGAAGAGGGCGGCAAGAGCGAATATAATGTCGATGTTTGCGAGCCGATGAGTTAAATATTGTTTCGCGTTTGCCTCATGTTACTTATGTCCGGCTAGAATGTACTAGGACTAACCCGAACGAGTGATACGTTCAGGGAATGGCTGTGCCAGAGCATGGTCGTCGTCAACACTGATTACTGACGAGGTCAATTGGCAGGGATCAGCACGCGCTATGCTATGCTCATCAACTGCGGGCATAAGCGTTATCAGAAAATTCAACAATCGCTTGAAATATTGCTGGAGAAAGGTTGACGCCGAAACGGCTCCTTGAGCGCAGCAGCGTATAGGAGAGTGCGCTGCGGGTCCGGTAAACGCAGGCGAGAAGGGCAATCACAAAATGTAAGGCGTTTCACGTCTATGACGCGTACCATTATCCATGCACACATTGAGTATAGGCAGTGAAGCTAACATCTCATTATGCAAGACTCGACATCTTTACCTTGATGTTGTTGAGTGAGAATGCATAGTGATTTACCGCAGCACCGAGTCTCGTTGTAGTCTCGTGCAAAGAAGTGTTGAAACAGCAACGCTATGGAAGGCTTTAACTCAATTTAACAGGCTATTGCCAAATAAACCAAGTACTTGTTATTGGCAATTCACGAGAAGGAAGGGACTCCCTTGATCGAACTTCGAAGTGCAGCGTCGTTCAAAAACTGCTACGATTTTTGCTTCGCGTTCTGAACAAAAGGTAGAAAAAATAGGCGAAAACCCTTCGCATTATAATTTCTAGAAAA
The DNA here is from genome assembly GCA_014925825.1 of Pholiota molesta. Taxonomy (NCBI): domain Eukaryota; kingdom Fungi; phylum Basidiomycota; class Agaricomycetes; order Agaricales; family Strophariaceae; genus Pholiota; species Pholiota molesta. The sequence continues at coordinate 22,653 of JACGCK010000290.1, forward strand.
ATGCCATTCGCTGCAGACTTATTGGCCGCATACCAGACACTCGATAGAATCAGACAGATACTCACTAACATAAAGCAGTTGAGGCGAACTTTGTTCGGCTGGATGCCGGCACGGGAATTTTGTTCCCACAGGCACCTTTTGGCTCCTGCGACGACTATTACAGCTGCGCTCAACGTCGCCCACTTCGAGCATGTCAAGAACAACGTCGTTGGCAAATTTCAGGTAAAGATCAAACACGACCTCTGCTTTTCTATCGTTAACTACGTCTACGAAGAACAATATTATATCCCAACAGTATGTCAGTAATGCCACCACGTTTGACTCCGCCACGCTCAAGACGCGTCAAGCACGACCCTTCATTCGACATCCACCACGACTGCATCCTGCACCGACACGACAGCGAGCACTCAAACTCGTGTTGTAGAACATAAATGCTCTCGAAACTCTCAAAAGCGTCTATAACTCCGTCCCCCATACACTCAGCGCGTGCATGACCCCGTCCATCGCGATTCGCAGCAATTGCAAAAGTGGAAACACAACACCGTCCAGACGCAAATTTCTCCAGGTGACACTATAGGTGCGGTTAAATACTAGTTGGCCGTTCTTTTAACATGTTTCGGTACCAACTGACGTGTCGCTATCCCATAGGTGCTTAGCCTAAGGAGAATTGGGACGATGACTTCGAGTTCCAAGGCGATACCTCCAGCGACAACGGCAGTCGAACTAGCAAGAAGATCAGCGGCACTGTCCTATTCACGCCGAAGTTATCGATCGGGAGTAGGGCAGAGATGGAGGATCGGGACGCGGACGAGGACGCTGGTGCAACGCCACGGGCGCTGCCCCATTCCGCCCAACTCGCCACATCGACATCGACTTTGAAGCCTCAAATGCTATCACCTGCATGTGCGATAAGAAACTCTCTCGGAAGGTGACCGAAAATTGGACGACGACTTCGAGGACGCGTGAAACTCCCCTTAGAAGGCCACCCATTCAGCCTTTCTGCCGCGTGTCTCCAGCCTCCTCCTGTCCTCCATGTCCTGGCCTTTTAGTTGGAAGGTCCCAGACTCTCTTAGCGGGAGATCCAAATTCGAACCGTTCAAACTCTTCAGAGTGGCTGGCACCGAGACTAAATTAGGAGGGAGATAGCACATGTTCCAAATTAGGAAGCGATAGCATCCACACTCATTCAAAGTCGATGCTGGTCCACACTTGATATCCATGTGCTGGAGCTGGGGTGAATGAATTGTTAGTTAGGCAACGTTGGAAATTGAAATCACGCGTGCAAAAATAAACATTTATATTTGTAGAACGTGGACTAAGAGAGGAGCAGACGATCAAAATACTAATATCAACTATTATACATGCCGATTTTTAGTGCGCCATCCCCCACCTTAGTTCTCCTTTTCTTCAGTGCTCATTTCTGCCAAAGATACTTCAACGCACACATTACCATAGCGCCCCATCCATGCGCCATAGTTTGCCTCGGAGTGCCATTCGTGGCCTTCGCTGCCATCCCGGGGAGCCTGCAGGACTTTTTTTTCTCGCGGCAGCATTCGCACAAGGTACCTCTGGGACGGCTCTTCCAACCGGGTGTGTCTTTCCATTTCATTAGTTGGGCAATATGGGCGGGGTTAATGATGCAGTCAACCTTCGCATTAATGCATCGTTGGCAGCGAAGCGGAGAGTCCTGGGCAAGCACAATAGATTTCGGGGTATGCTGTTTTCTGATTTTCTTCTTCGGGTGATCTTCCTTTTCAGAATCATCTTGATCATCTGGATCGTATTCATCTTGGTCCCAGTTGTTGTCGGAACGGAGCTTCCTCTTCCTCATGTTGTCTAATAATTGGTAAGATAAACGGCACCTACTGCTAAAGATGTGAATGGCTTACCGATCTGTGAGGTCATCCTTTCAGTCTGATTTCCTACTCCTCGTCCTGGTCGTAACGGAGTGGCTAAAACAATATATTAGAAAGTAATTAGTATAGCAAATCTCAATTATGTGTTGATGATAGAACTTGTACCTTGGACAAAGACCAGTGAACGTCTGAGACGTTCACCGTTTTCCACGTGAACAACCAAGCGAAGGATAGCAAAAAATACATGGCCAGAAACATTTCTCTCCATCTGTAATGGTGGAAAGAACATTCTCAAAATCTAGCCCAATCAGCTTAGAAGATCCACCTCGAAGAATGAGACCGCGGAGGTATGAGCTGCACACCTTATCTATGGCAGCGACGGAAACATGGTCATAATTGTCTCGCAACCAATTCCTTATACTGCCCTTCCCGATGACCACATCATCGTAGTAGAATCCTCCCTCCCCGTCGGTATATTCCCGCATGTCGTCGCCGGAATCTCTGACTGCGGAATGCAGGCTAGTGGTGTATAAATCGAACTCGGAGTTGCTGAGTGCTGAAGGACTAAGTTCCAATGGGCGCATGTCCCGAGGGCGTGTCATCGAGATGAATGAGCAGTCAGTGGGCTCGCAAATTTTACTGGCGTGTAAAAGGTAGGAAGAAATTTTCGCTTGACCCTTTTTTCTTCTCTTTCATATGAACAAACAAGAGATCCAATCGAGGTAAGTTGAAGTCGTCAAGTATAATTCTCACTCGGATATTTGTATATATCTGAAGCAGCGATTCCGTCGCATGTTCTCACCACACCTTAATTAAAGTTTCAAGCGAGGAATGAGTTCTACTACGATCGATTAATAGTTGCTTGAACATAAAGGCACAATTTCTAGAAATGAACCCAACCGTAGGCAATCTTGATTTGGGTGTTTAGATCTGTTACATAGCACCGAGATTAGGCGATCATGTGTCAGATAAAGTCAATCGTTATCTTTTCACGGAGTCATACTGTATACAAACGAAAATGTGGATTGTATTGCTTTTTATAGGTATGTCTCAACTCGAAACCATTTAGCATCAAACTGGGTATGTAAAGTTACAAATGACTTATTCCATTCCAGGTGTCTGTACATCGCTCACGTATTTCTTCGTCCAAGCAATTTAGCAACGTTACATGACGTACATAGGTTACACACGATCAAACGATTGTATCTGCACGAAATAACTACATACGTAACAACATTCCGCGATAATGTTTTTAAAAAAAGTCTCGACGGTATTTAAATCTACTGGATAGCACTGAGATTATTACGTGTCAGATTTAAATCATTATCTTTTCACTGAGTCATAGAAACGGATCGCATTCTTTTTTCTTTTTTGAATGAGCCTCCTACCGTACAAACCTTGTATTGTCAAATTGAGTATGTAAAATCACTCCCGATGATTGTGCGCTCCTCACGTATTCCATCGTCCCATATAAAAAATAAACAAGGGCACTCCATTTACCTATACAGTCTATGGTCTACGTATTCAAAAGTGATTATATATCAGTCCTGTAGAGCATCCGTCACCAGGAATGAGCAACGCGATGTTGAAAAGAGGGAAGCACGAGAAACATGGTTCGAGAATATGTATGTAAATAAAGGAGGACCCATCGTCCGATTCGTCCGTGCGGTGTCAATGGGTGCAGGGGAGATCTGTATGAAGTTGAGTGTTGCCAGATAGCGTGAGATGGATGATGAGCGTCCTCGTGTCACGATCAGGTGCTAATGTAAGTATTCTGCATGGAATGGGCACCTCGTACTGACTCGACAAGATATATAGGTGTCACCGTGTCCAACATGTATTTGGACATAGCCGAGCGAATCTGCAGGGAAGCGCACGAACCATAAGGCCACGACATTGTACGTTTGGTCAACATGTCACGTCGTCTACACCCACTCGACTCAGGACTTCTCTCTCGTGATGTACCATGGCCCCATCCGCGCGCCACTCCGTCGCACCCTTTCGTGTACTTTTTTCTGCTATACTATGTGTCCTATTCCAGCCATGTCAAGTCTTTGATCGCCGCATGTCGATTTTCTTCCTCGCGTCAATGTCATGAATTTATTGAATGGATTCACGTTCGTTGCCTGGAATAAACGGAAATGTTCCAAAGATCGCATCCACGTTCTCACTGAGAGCGAGATCAGACCTCTGCTACTTACTTTCGCAAGCTCTCCACCTACGCATTTTCCTCATCGAAGCCTTAACATGTACCGTTGCACCCTGGGACCTACGTTATCACACCTTTGGACGGGAACTCTGGCACGTCAGTACATTCTCGGTCTATCTCACGCCGCGTTGCCGGTCATATGCGAGGAGAGGGAAAGTAGAACCATGGCGCGCGCATTCCACGGGTGCGAGCGTCCATGGAGCGCGTGTGCACGCGCATCTGTCGAAGAACGTGGTTTCGATGGTCGGAGGAGGGATTCATGGATCATGTTGGCTGGGCAGCACCGGATGGGCTCGACTTCGCTCCTAGTTCTCAGCGCCGTCTCGCGAATCGGTGCGTTATCACAGTCTGAGGCCCTGCGATGTGCACCGCATCTACAAATATGCATTGTGCTGTATCATCCCCCCAAAATCCTTCTCATCTTCCATCGCCGAATAATGGCGCGTCCGCAGAGTGCGGAGGGCACAGCGCAGAATTATGAACGCATGGATGTAGATGATATCATTTAACGTCGAAGGTAGTACCATTCAAAATATCGAAACATAATCGAACTTATGCGGAATAACATGTACTCCACGCCCTCGCCCGCATTCACATCTGAGCCTTGATGCTACTCGTCCGTCATACCGCCGCCCCAATAGGACGAAGCCAGCCAACGACAAAGATAGTCCAACATCCATAACCCTGTCTCCTCCATCGTTCGCGCGCATCGCACATCAATTACGCGCTACGGCGTCCGGCCAACGTCACCCGTACATAAAGAGCGCCATACACCAGCACGGGACCAGAGCCTCCGTCGCTGCGCCATCCAGTGATGTTGAACAGCAGCAGCTCAGGAAAGTAGAGAACCGAGCGCTAGATTCTCAAGGCGTACGGAAGACAAGGGTTGGACGCATACGACAGGCGCGGTCGTGCCACCGATCTCGGTCATCGATATCAAACACCCGCGCGGGGGCGCGGATCATAACCCTAAGGCAACGCGGGGAAAGCAAAAAAAAAAGAAAAAAAAATTGGCATGGATAGAAAAAGGAGAAATCAGCCGGACTGCGGTCGCGCCCGCGCCGAGAAAAACACACTTCCATCGCGTGCAAGCCTCGAGCGGATTGTGGCGGGTCCGCAACTAACTGTGTGGGCTGCGAAGCGCGGGTGTGCTTGACCGCGCGGTCGTGGTGTGCTCAGACGCGCTCGCGCAGAGCGTCGTACTGACTCATGGCCATCGCAGAAATAACCGGATATATCGGGGACGCAAACGATGGTGCAAAGCGGAGAGAATTTGCGAACAAGTGAGAGGCAACGAATGCGCACCGCAGCCACGTGGCAATCCGCGCATCCGAAGAGCGCCTTTTGCTGAATGGTATTCTTCGTCGCAGTTGTGGGGGATTTGTTAACGCGGGAAAAAGCAACAATTAAACGATGCGGCGAGTAGAAGGGGAAGGATACTGCGAAATATCAAGGTACCAAATCCATGCCTAGGCATAGCGCGAAGAGAGAATAAGCTGGCTGGAGCATAGATGAGGGAAGAATAGACGCACCTATCTCTCTGTTTCCACATCTCAAGTGATCTGTTAGCCTGGAGTTCCCTTCTCGAGTGTTTCGAGCCCATTTCGAATGGCTTCAGCGAGCTAAATAATACGATATATCACAGAAGCTAAATAACGAGAGAGAATTACTCACTTGAAGATCCTTCGAGCCGGCAAACAACACAAATAACTAGCGCTAGACATAGGATACACCTGCGGTCGCGGAGGCGGTGGTCGCCCGCCAGTCCTGCCTGCGCCAAGTACGGAGCTCTCCACAATGGCAGCGAGGCGAAGTAGGCAAAAACGCGGCCGAATTGCTCTGTAGCAGGTAGTACCCATACTGTGGCCAGGGCGACCTGATTAGGGATTCCGCAGCGTGGACGACATCAAAGATGCAGTCGAAGCTGCAGTTGAGGGTCCTGTATTGGACGGTGGAGATAAAGGAGCAGGTAGAGGTCAATGCCCTCGGCCTACTGGATGATCTCGATAAGCAGGCGGTAGCGGTGGTAGAGGAGGGCACTCACGGACACGAAGACATCTGAGCCTCATGTGGTACATCCCGTGAGCGACTGTTGTAGAAGGCCCCCTCAGCCTGGCGAACGACGTCGGCTGTTACAGAGACCAATGCAAATACGTCGCGGGCGAGGACAGCGCGGGCGGGAGAGAGCGCGTGGAGAACAGCTGATGGCAAGCTCGTGGAGCTTGGGCGCGAAGCAAGACATATCGGGTTCTGTGGCTCGACGAGGGTGGCGATGAAGGCGGCGTCGTGAGCGTTTTTGTTTTTGCCTGTAGTTTGCAGATGACGGTGTGCTTGAGGTGAGCGACGGTGAGCAAAGCAGTGGCCCATCGTAGATGTGCCAGCCAATCATGTCGCCTGGCGGCTTTTAAAAAATTTCACACGATCTCATCACCTGCCTGCTGTGCGCGCTTGGTGCGCGCTCTCACCTGCAGAGTATCATGACATACGCTCATTTACTACGCTCCTCGCTTCAGGGGTCAAATCCGGGCTCGAAGAACTCCCTGGATCTCTTTTGAAAACGGACTAAGACAGTGTCGCGCCACTTTATACTACAGCGTTCAAAGAGTTGCAGATGGCGTCGGCACCCAGTGCTTTCCACAACTCCAGCGCCCGCTTTGATCCTCCCAAATGTCACCCAAATACGCGTGTCGCCGTCCTCGAGTACTTCATGGGATGGATATTTGGGAGCAATGATTCGGAAGCGCTCATACTTTGGCTCTATGGCCCTGCTGGGTCTGGCAAATCCGCCATCCTTCAAACTATCGCTGAGCGCTGTTGAGCGCAAAGTCCCATTTGCCAGTTTCTTCTTCGGTCGATCCGACCCAACCAGGCGAACTTTATTTAAGCGCATGGGAAGGATATCGTATTCATACCGAAACGCCGAAGACCATTCACGCAATGCAGGAATACTTGGATCGACCAGAGGAAGATGTTGCTATACACGCTATGATAAGCGAGTAAATTATACAAGTTGGCCAAGAATTAGTTCTAGAGCAGGACGCTCAGCTACGTGTTCAGTTGTTTTGTCATTATCTTATCACATTCTAGCAACGTATATTATGCCAAACAGATATATACTTATGGCGCCAGATATAATAACGAACCGTTGACGAACGACGGTCTTATCAAGACTCAAGAGTCTTAATCTTATCTTATTCGCATCACGTTACGTTCAAAAATGTACACGGCTAATTGAAAATTCGCTTCCAGATGTTTTCTTTTCTCCAATTCTTTCGACACAATGGCGGTGGACGGTTGTTGGACATGGACACGTTATGACATAGCGCGCTCCCTTTCACCAGCACCGCTCCTGTTCACGACAACGGACGCCACGGTCTAATGCGTCTGTCATGGTCTAATCAACCTCTCGGCACTTCAGTTATCCCTATTGACGACGGGCTTCCAACTGATATTTGTACTTCAAAGCTTCAACGTTCAAAAAGTTCACGTCCACGTCACTACTGGAGCTTGGGTGAATGTAAAGTAAGCGAACCACTTGCTCCCTTCTCGCTTCCCCGTCATCGATTATCTCTCCTTGTTGCTATGTTGCCGTGCGTGATGCTGACTCGCATCTCACCCCCAGTATCACATCAATCCTTCGTGCTCTCATACCTGCGCTTCCAGCCGACCCTCTGCCGCATCTCTATGGCGCGTCGGTGGCATCGCATACGCACACGCACGGGAACTCGCGCAGTTATCTGCTGAGTCCGTGCCACGTCGGTGTTACGAGTAGACTATCTCGTTGGGATGATGCGACATGACACCCTGGACACGATGCAACACACTGGTGTCCTTCGCTCCGCTGCGCGCGCACAGCATGGGTGGCCTATAGGCGACCCTCGTCGACTTAGGGCTGGGCGTAAACGTGTTGCGTTTGCGGCGTGGCGTCTGAAGTCCAGTTGGGCGAATAACCGTGGTGGCGCACAGACGATTGGGAGAGGATGCGATGGATGAGGGTGCTGTGCGCACGGCGATGGGGAGGGTAGGTGGGTTGGGCAAGGGTGGGTGGGTGATTTGCGCTGCGCATTCCTGCGGCGTGCACTATCGTGAAGGAAATTTCGCCGTTGAGGCCGGAAAGTGTGTTGTTTTTTCTTGTCGTGTTGTGAATTGCGATGCTGATGGAAAAGTATAGGTTTACTTGGAGGAGGGGTTAATACTTCGTCCTGCGTACGTTTAGCACGCTCTGGGACGTGAAGAACCTGGTACGAAAGGTCAGCACGGAGACGAAAGGGATGCTATGAGCCACTTTGGATGGGCAGAGTTGGACAGGTGCGTCTCAGTCAACCACGACCGTCGTCCACTTCTACTCACTCACCAGGACCTGTCACAGCTTCCTCACAGACACCGACGAAACCTTGGAAGGATAGGCGTTCAACCTCGTTCGCAACCTCGCCAAGAGCGCAGATAGCATCGCCATGTTCTTCCGCGAACTCTGGCGTCCGACCTCATCCGCCGCGTCCGCGCCCTCGCGCCTGATGTCATCCTTCAACCCACCTACGCCCTAGCGAACATCGCGAACGGCACCGCTGTGCAGCAGGACAGCGTCTTCGGCGCGGCGCGCCGGACCTCTTCCGCGTGCGCGGCCAGCCTTGCAGATGTCGACCGTGTCTGCCGCGTTGACATTGGCAGAGTGGGACCCGCGCCGTCGTCGAGAGACGCAGGGCGCGGGTATTGTGTTCATGCTCGCCTGTCTGGTTGGCGCCGACAGACACCATCTTTGCTGGCATAGTGAATGAATACTTCGTTCAAGCTACTCCCCGGGCTCACCGTTCATCACCCTACCTAGTCTAGTGTTCTGTTTCTCGTCTCTCCCGTCAGCCTCGCCCCCTCCCCAAACCTGCCTTTATCTATGTATCGTGCCACGATGCCGCGGACTTTACCTTTTTGGCTATCACGTAGCTTCAAACTCATCCGTGGCCGCCAGCATGTGGCACATATAAAACGCGCTCGCCGTGCACGTCGTCGCGTGCGTGCCAGCGCTCGGGCCCGTGCCGCCGCTGACCATCGTCGCCGTCCCCGAGGCGAGTGCCTCTGCGACCTTCTGCGGGCAGATGTAGTACACGTGCACCTCGATGGCGCCGGTGGTCAGGAATCAGGAGCCTCTCGCCAGCGATGACATCCTTGGAGGAGCCGATGACGAGCGTTACCTTAAGCCAACGTTCGCACTAAATTATCGTATGATATTCGCCTTGAAATTATATTCTGATTCATTCTTATGACCACGAACTTTGTGTATAAAGAACAGAACAGACCGTGCAAATTAATTCAATGCGATATTATTTTTGATATTAGAGTCTCTAATTTATACCGCAGTATCAATTTGTATCGGTGCAATGATCAACGCTCTCTGAATCGGGTCGACCGGAAACCAAACCAGGCTATGCGGTAGGGTGGATGTGATTGAAGATTTTCGACGATATATGTCTCACTTGAATTATGTTGTACTACAGTTGCTCGTCCACTAACAAGACACGTCTAGAGACAATATATGTTCTAGTTTCACATTTCCAAAGGTCAACAAATTTTCGGAAAGCATTAGCCACTTCCTCCTGAGTGGACCCTGCTCCTTCCATTCGACACCGCAGCTTCGTGAACAATACCTATATCGCGTCTTCCATAAATGCGATTTTTCATCATACGTATGGCCTTCGTTCGTGCGCTACGCCGCCTTCGCGCTCGTCATGGCAAAGACTCAGATGGACGTTCCAATAGAAAAACTCGGCGTCGAGCCCGCTAGCTAAGGGAGTAAGTATGGGTTCTGGTATCGTCTCATAGGTGAGTCCGGTTCTTTTCTTCCGAGTTCATATCTACCCAGATGCTGATGGTGAGTCCGTTATGTTGGAGTGAATATATTCTACTTCTCCATATGCAACACACGAAATGAATGTGCGACGATTATAGATAGGCATCACCTGCAACCACGAAGGTAATTGGTATAAACTTCTGACTATGAACGAACTTATCGAATACAGTAATGGAAGCACACCTTCGCGTACTACTCTATACAGCTTAAATTTATAATAGTCAGTCTGACTTCAGACTATTGTCGTCTCCAGCCATGAATGTCTTGAGTTTAATTTATGAGAGCGCCTAAACAACGTCACGGCCTCTACTTATCAGTCGGCGTAAAAGTTATTGTTCTCTTAGAAAAACGTAGAACATAAGAGCAAGGAACCTGTCAGATGCGATTATTAGTTCAAGGGCACTCCGCAAACCAACCTGTAAGTGCACTGATGTGTCGTTTACCAAATATTGTGGAATCTGGAGGCAAGGGAAATCCACTTTACATAGGAACGATCGCGAGAGTCGGGTCATTGTCAAAGTGTTAAGATTTAACAATTGAGCATGCGAGCTCAAGTGCGCGGCGGCGCAGACTCCTCACTGAGTCCTCAGTGCTCATCTCGAACTTCGAAGATCCCTTGAATTAGCCTTGCGCGTCTCGGATAGAAATGGCCGCAACACTATGTCAAAAAGGCTTGGCAATCATCGAATCATGACTTACTGCCGAACATACCGCACGTTTATTTTTGGAAAACTGGATTAAATAACACCGGAACAAATCCAATGACCTACGTTCGATGGTCTGCGTAGTGCGTACCGCCAGCATTTAAGTACTAGTCCAACCAGGGGCACTCTCGTCGCTCTTCCCCTCCCACCATCACTTTCCTGGGTTCCGTTTCTCTCTTCTACGTCGACGATGCCCATTACGAAGGTTGCAGCGCTTTCAATAGCGCTTTCGATCACCGCCGTTCTTGGGTTCGAGCCGCTTGTCAATAAGCGGTTTGCGTATACTGCTCTGGTATGTACTTGCGCCCTGCTGCGACGTGGAGTTTTCCCTTGAGCTTACCTCGCATGTCTCAGCCGTACAAAGTCGACACGGATGTGGGGCTACCGCGCGGAGAACAGATAGGGTACAACATCTGCAACTCGACGACGGAGGGCCCGCAATCGCTCTGTCAGACCCTGATCATTAATTCCCTTGACGGTCAGTCCGGCATCTTTCTTAGTTCGCGCTATGTACGCAGACCATTATACTCTGATGCTGATCGACATCGCCTTTGCCGCCGCAGACTTCTGCATATGGGCGCCGTCCGTGCCCGGCGAGACGGTGGGCCAAATCGAGGGCGAGATGGTCGCGTGGTGCACGAAGGGCGGCCATGGCACGCGCGTCATGCCTGCTGGTACGATTACGGGCGTGCAGCTGACGCGGACGCCGGATTACATCCAGGTGGTGGGGTTCATGAACCAGACGCTCATCGATATGGTTGCCGGTGATCAAGGAGGAGAGATGGATCCACATGGAGCGGATTTGGTGAGTTTGGTTTTTTTCTTTTGTGTGGGGAGATATCGCGTTATAGTGTGCTGCATTGCGTGGCCACTGAGTTTCCGATTTATCTGTCAAATACGTGGGGGAGAAAGCGTGACCGACATGAGCATTTTGTATTTTAGCGAGGCAATCCGATGGGCGGTGTTGTGTATACCCAAGCCTTCGCTGATAACGGAACATACACCCAAGTCGTTGAATGGCACAAGTACGTCTTCATCGCTCCCTCTTTCCAATTCACACCATCAACAAGACTTTAGCTTCAACGGGGGCAACACCTTCTGCCTCAAAGCCTGCGACCCCTCCGGCTCGAACGACGCTGGCCTCTGCCAGCACATCTACGACACGCAGGGCTGCGGCTTCAACGCGCCCTCCAACGCGCGCGACGGCGTGTTCGAGTCGTGCGCGGGCAACTCGCAGGCGCCGCCCGGGCAGGGCGTCGCGGTCCCCGCGAGCTCGAGCTGCAGCACGTTCGCGAGCACGGATATCTATGGCGGCGGGGTGACGGTGCGCGTGCCCGGTGCGACGTTTACGCCGGCGACGACGGCTACCCCGACGACGACGAGCACGTCGGGCGCGGGGGGTACGACGTCTACTTCGAATGCGAGTGGGACGAAGAGTGGGAGCGGCGCGGCGCCGTCGCGGACTGCTTCGGGTGCGGGGAAGATGGTTGGGGGTGCGGGTAAGAATGTGGTGCTCGCGTCGATGGGCGCCGCGCTTTTGATGGGTTTCTTGCTATGAGCTTAGGCATGGCGCTTTGAACGAAAATTACTTTGGACACACGGATTCGCGTATGAACTTTTTCATGGACTTCATTTTTACGAACTATTTTGAACGCATTTGTTGTACATACAGTACGTACGCAGCATTCGGATCTAATGGAACATTACTCTGTCATCATGCCTTTTCCTAGAGCAATGAATTAGAAATTGGGTACATGATGTACATCTAATTGAACATGTTCCATTCACGAAAGATAGTGTCAGGTTTGAATCAATTCATCGGGTAGTTATTTTTTTCTATTCGCCTATGCAATATCAATACCCAAAGCAAATGACGAAACAAGACTGCAAGCATATCAAAAGCATGTTATTTTTTTTGGGGTGCAGACATTCGAACACAGGGACGATAACGATAGGGTGATATTGATAGCAGACAGATAACATAACATAGTTCTCTCTCACCCGCTCGAACTTCGACTTATTATTCGAATCTCCGCTGCCAATACTTATCCTCGTCGCGCACACCTTCGAGTCTCCACCATATCACGGATGACCGCGGGGATCGTGAGGTGCTTAACCTCGTGCGGTGAGAAGCCATGGGCGCACGGAGCGTCGCGTGCTGCGCTGCCTCTGGTATACGTGAGTTCTGCTATGATTCTTCGAACTCGTTTGACTGAAAAGCGCAGACCGTGCGTAGAGCCCAGCGCACGCGTTTCCGGCCTGCCTGCGTAGATTAACTTACGAAGGCCGCCCTCTTGGCTGTTGGCGAACCCTAGTCGACTCTGCGCGTCAGCCAGGTCGGCGGCGACGGCGCCTCGCATGCGCTGTTGGTGCTGGTATCCGTGTTTCCGCGCAAGAGCGCAGCAGCGATGGAGAAGCGGGTGTGGATGGTGTGGATTGCGTGGACGCTTTGGGCGCGCGCAGATGGTGCAGGACTCCAGGAGAATTGAGAATTACGCGGCTTAGTGTTTTGCGGCGTTTTGTGGGAGGTTTGGAGCGCTTTTGGAGAAGGTGTGGGGCTTGATAGGAGGTGCCACGTCTGGGTTATGAGATAGGGTTAGAATTGTGTTTATGTTGATATAGTTTGGATTATATGGAAGGAACGCTTAGGACATGCCTGGCGCTGGATGTGTCGGAGTCACAAAATTGATGGGGAGGTTCAAATATTAAATCATATGTTATGGACGGTTCCATCGCTCCCCCATCCGAAGATCGCCAAATAAACCGTTAAACCGATAACCAACTCATCATGATCCACCTGCGCACTCTCGACGGCACCACCGAGGACATGCTCGACCCGGCCTTCCGGAAGATCCAGTTCGACGACGAGGCCGCGATAGTGCTCGTCAGCACGCACCTGCGCCATGCGTGGACCGCGCGCCCCCCCGCCGCCGACGCCGATGCGGGAACGGCGGATGTGGATCTGGCGCCGGCGCTCGCGGCGTTCATCAGGGCAAGCCATGCGCGCAGCGACGAGGAGAGGAAGGCGGTGCCGCAGGAGCCAGATGCGAAGAGCGTGGAGGGGGTGCATACGAAGTGGCGGGACGAGGTGCATTATCACTGGAACCATGTTTTCTGGGACGTGGCGGGGTTCGTGGGCGAGCTGGCGTGCACGGGGGTGCATATGCATCCGCCGGCGCATGGGGTGTTCCCGGTGGATTATCGGGGTGGGGTGGAGGGGTAAGGAAGGTGTGGGAGGCGGATATCTTGGTGATCCCGGCGTATTTGGCGCCTGGGGTTTCTGTGCGCTGTGCGAGGCGCGTCGTGGAGGGTGTGGAGGGCGCAGGCGAGGCCGGGGAGGGGGAGAAGGTGCTGGGGACGTTTGATGGGACGAACGTGTATGAGATTTGGTATGTCAGACGCAATACGGAGGTTGTGTTCCAGATCGATGGGACTGCGGGGGCGAGCGGTGATGTAGCGGCAGTGATGGTGTATGGGATGCTGTGTCGAGATGTACATGGGGCGAAAGGTGATGAGGAGGAGGAGAAATGATATATGTATTCAGATATTCACAATGTGTTGGATTCGTCGCGTGGACTTGCACTCATTCTACCGACTACTTTAGATTCTACGCATCCTTGGAATCGATAAGTGGATAGTGATGCTAGTGATGATTGGTATTTATTTATAGAAACTCTTGAGAAACTCGCCCTTTCTATCAAAATTGGAATAAAACGGAATGGAATGATGTGATGTGGGGAAGGGAACTCACCGATTGTATGTAGTTGGACAGAATTTGGGCGCTCGATAGCATCATGGCAGTGCTGTAAGTGTAGTGAGCTTATGTAGCACTAGCAACCTCGGTGATGCTGGCGATGGTGACAGTGACCTCGGCAGGTCACGGCCGCAGTTTGTTATCTTCCTCATCGTCAACGTCAACGTTCTTTCTCCACTCCATTCCACTCTCTAACCATACTAACCATACACCACCCACCGTGTCTGCTCAAGACCCCCATGTCGTCGGCGACACCAGCGCCCGCGCCCACCAAAGGCACGAAGATCAAGCGCGCGCTCAAGTCCGCCGCGCGCCTGCCTAGAGTCCCTGGCATCCGCGCTGGCAGAGGCAGCGGCCGCAACTCGTTCACCCCGCGCGCAGGAGAGCCTCCCGTCGTGATACTCAGGCTTCAGGTGCTGGGATGTACTGATGTGCTGGCAAAGGACCGCGGGGGTACAAGTGATCCGTGAGTCTACCTAAAGTGTAATCGTGTGCTGCGTCTTTGGCTGACCTCCCCCCAGCTTCGTCGTCGCGAGCCTCCTCAACAATCGCCACCAAACCCCCGTCGCCAAGAGAACCGTCAACCCGGTCTATGCTGCTAAAGACGCCACGTTCGACTTTCCCATCTACCTCTCCCTTGCCGATCGCCTCGGCGTTGTCGAACTCGTCATCTGGGACAAGGATATGCTCAAGAAAGAATACCTCGGCGAAGTCGCCCTTCCCCTCGAGGACTGGTTCAACGATAGGGAGTTTGCCTTCGACCACCCTGGAAACAAGGTGCGTTCTCCCCACGTTGTTATGCTGTTCCCCAAACTCATGTTCTCCAGCCGTTTTCGCTCAACATTATCTCGACACGCGCTGGCACACCCACAACCGGCAGGATCCACATTAAGCTTGGCTTTGCCCCAACCAGTGCGAACAACCTCATGGAGTATGACGAGATATATGGAGAGTTGGTCAAGCGGACTCGGCCATCCCTCGTGTCCGCCCCTCCTGTACGTCTAGTTGGCTTGTTCCTTTAGATGACCCACGCTGATTGTGCTCGATATTACATTCTATCTTCTCTGGTTATCTTATCTTTATGGCATTGTCAAATTGCGATTCGCCGTCCTCCAACGTGGCACCATCTTCGCCCGCCTGATTCATCTACTATGCTTCGCCGTCTTCCAACATCGCCCTATCTTCACCTCTTCATTAATCTACGATTCTTCGACACTATCTTTACTCCCTGGACCGGAATTCGTAACCCACAATAACGCACCGTCCTCCACCATCGCGCCATTTTCCCTTTGCTGTTCTGGTCACGTTCGCTTATTGCAGACGGAAGGAGTTGGTACCATTCGCTCGAACCCAAACACTGGGCCGCCGACCAGCTGCAAGACGACGGCGGGCTCTCCTCCGAGTCGGACGACTCTGACGACGACGACGCCGAGTTCGTCGACGCGTCCGACGCCACCCCGCCCACCTCTGCCGGCGCGCGCGCCCCGTCGAGAAGCCCGAAGCCGCTGCTCGACCTCTATATCCCCCGGACGCGGACCCGCCGCGGACGGACGGGTCGACCGCCACATGGATTCCGCGCGCTCTGCCTCAGCCCCGTCGGCCGTGTCGACTAGTAGCGCCAGGCGGCCTCGGCGCCCGGTGGGATGCACCGAGGCCGCCGTTCGCGCTCCCGAGCTGCATATTCTGCCGTCGTCCCCTGCGACGCCGACGCCCGGCGCGAGCCTGCCCACGGCGACGCCGATGTCGGCGAGGACACGCCGCGCCCGTCCGCTGGGTTTTCGCTGCCGTCCGCGTCGGAGGTGGGGTGGCGGGGGGTCCGTTTTATTCCGCGCAAGTTCGTGCGCAAGCTCAGTGGGCTGACCGGGGGCCCGGCGTCGCCTGTGGTGGGCGAGGGACCGGGATCGCCGGCGGTGGATAGTGCGGGGAACCTCGTACCGCCGACGCCGGAGGGGAATGGGAAAGGGAAGGCGGCGAAGGCGGAGCGGGGGAAGAGCGCGGAGCGCCGGAGGAAGTTCGCGCAGGGGTGGAGCGCGGGCGGCGGTGGGAGTAGCGGGAGCGACGGCGGCGCGGCGACTCCGAGTGGAGTGGGGCGGGGTCGGGGTCGGGGATGGGGATGGGGGCGCCGAGCGCGGGGATTGCGATGATCGGGAGGCGGAGGAAGAGCGATTATGAGTTCAAGGGCGCGAATGATATCGTGGGCATCGTGATGCTGGAGATACAGAGCGCGGACGATCTGCCGAGGCTAGCGAACAGTGAGCATCCTCCGTCCCCCTCTCTTCCTCTCGCCGCGGCGCGATGCTGACCCGCGCGCGCCCTCCCCGTTAGTGACGCGCACCGGCTGGGACATGGACCCGTTCGTCGTGATCTCCTTCGGGAAGAAGGTGTTCCGCACGCGCGTCGTGCGGCACTCCCGCAGCCCGGTGTGGGACGAGAAGCTGCTGTTCCACGTGCGCCGCTACGAGACGGCGTTCCGCATCCAGCTCACCGTGCTCGACTGGGATAAGTTGTCGTCGAACGACCACGTCGGCGACGCGAGTTTGGAGGTCAGTGAGCTCGTGGCGGGCGCGCCGCAGCCGGACCCGGTGACGGGGCTGTATCCGTGGAGCGCGGAGAGGTGGAGGGCGGGAGGGAGGAGGGGATGCAGAGTTTTGTAAGGCCGTTGGCGACGGAGAAGGGTATGCCGTGGGAGGCGAAGCATGCGCCGACGATTCGGTTCAGGTGTGTGTCTGTGGTTTTTTCCGTGGCTTCCTCGAGTTTAGTTTGGGTTTTGGGGTAGGGCGAAGTATCAGCCGTACGATGCGCTGCGCCAGCGGTTCTGGCGGCAGTACCTGAAGCAGTACGACACGGACGATACAGGGCGCCTCTCGCACCTCGAGCTCACCTCCATGCTCGACTCGCTCGGGTCGACGCTGACGCGCACCACGATCTCGTCCTTCTTCACAAGGTACGGGAAGAACCCGCACGAGGACGAGCTGACGATGGACGAGGCGGTCGCGTGTCTGGAGACGGAGCTCGGGCGCCCGGACAGCGAGAAGAAGCGGCTGGACGTGGACGATAACATGCCGGATACGAGTATCACGGCGACGCCTGTGCTCAGCGTCACCGGCGGCACCGGCGAGCCGTTCTCGCTTGCCCTCGACCTCGATAAGCTCGACTTCTCGGGCGTGCCGCATGTGGTGGCGATGGACGGCGACGAGGGGGCGAAGCAGCCGGCGTATACGACGGAGCCGATGCAGATCCCGCTGGTTGAGGCGGCGGGCTCGGGCCCGGGGTCTGGGCAGGACACGTCGGACCTGGGCTCGGATGCGGACGGCGAGGGCGACCTGTCGTCGTCCGCGTCGAACTCGAACGCGCCGACGCCGCTGCTGCAGCCTGTGGATGCGCTCTCTGGGGCAGGTGCCGCGGTGCCGCCGGAGAAGAAGGCGAAGAAGATGCGTTTCAAGCGCCTGAAGCGCGCGCCGAAGGCGTCGCCCAGTGGGGACGAGGTGGTGTCGGCGCCGCCCACGCCTGGGGGCTCCGATGCGTCCGCGAGCGCCGTGGAACGGGTGATCAATGTGAAGAACTGCCCGCTGTGCCACCGCCCGCGGCTGAACTCGAAGGCGGAGATGGACATCATTACGCATCTGGCTATCTGTGCGAGCCAGGACTGGAATAAGGTGGACCGGATCGTGGTGGGGAATTTCGTGACGGCGAGCCAGGCGCAGCGGAAGTGGTACACGAAGGTCCTCACGAAGGTGTCGAGTGGCGATTATAGGCTTGGGGCGGTGAGATTTATTCTTCTTCGTTCAATGTCGTTAGGGAAGCTGACTTATTTCGCGTGGCTTCGTATAGAATTCGGCGAACATTATCGTGCAGAATCGTATGACGGGGCAACTGGAGGAGGAAAAGATGCAGGTGTACGTCCGCCTTGGGATCAGGCTGCTGTACAAGGGCGCCACGGGCCGGATGGAGGGCGCTAGAGGTGGGTAGTTCGCTCAAGCCTTTAAGCTCGCTCGCTGATCCTGCTTTAGCACGTCGTTTGCTGAAATCACTCTCTATCAAGCAGGGCGTCAAATATGACGACCCCGAATCGGCGAAGGAAATTCCTACGTTTATTCAATTCCACGGGTTGAAAGTAGAGGAAATCCTGGATCCCATCGACTCCTTCAGTGAGTCGCGGTTCTACGAGACCGCAAAGGAACACGATAACTCATTATTTCTCCGTAGAAACATTCAACGAGTTCTTCTACCGTAAGCTGAAGCCTACCGCGCGTCCCGTCGAAGCCCCGAACGATCCGTATCGTCTCGTCAGCGCAGCTGACTGCCGCCTTATGACGTTCGAGTGCGTCAGCGAGGCGACGCGGCTCTGGATCAAGGGACGCGAGTTTACGGTTGCGCGCTTGCTGGGTGAGGCCTACAAGGCGGAGGCAGAGCGATATACAGGCGGCGCGTTGGCGATTTTCCGTCTCGCCCTCAGGACTATCATCGGTTCCATTCGCCCGTCGAGGGTAGGATCGGGCCCATGACGTATATCTCGGGCGAATATTATACGGTCAATGTGAGTACTCTGCGCGTGTTTATGTTAAATCGTCCTGATGTTTCTGTTTCTTATTCTTTAGCCGCAAGCTATCAGATCGTCACTTGATGTCTATGGCGAAAACGCGCGCAAGATCGTTCCAATCGATAGTCCGCAGTTCGGACGTGTGATGGCGGTGTGCGTTGGCGCGATGATGGTGGGAAGCATCAAGACGACCGTCGAGGAAGGTGACTACGTACAGAAAGGACAAGAGTTTGGATATTTCGCATTCGGTATGTCTCCTCCTTAACCACCATCCATCTCCTAAATGTCTCATTTCGCTCTATCAGGTGGTTCGACTATTGTGGTTCTGTTCGAAAAGGCAAGGTGACGTGGGATGAGGATCTTCTGATTAATGGGCGCGCGTCATTGGAAACATTAGTTCGGGTTGGAATGGGCATCGGGCACGGCCGCGCTGATGCGTAGGTGATCGATTTATCATACTGCTGTGATGGATGGACTTTGTTATCCTTCGTTAATACTCGTAATCTGCATCATTATTTCTTTTCATCTTGGAATAGCTTGTACTGGAGAAACATATAACTTTGCTGATTTCTGGAACGTAGTTGGCCACGAGGACTCAAGAGTTTCAACTTGAACTTGCCCTTCTTCTTAAATTCCTCTGTGTCCACGTTACACGCTTTGCCCTGTTGGTAATTAGCTCGCCATTGCGATTCGCCTTTAGGGCTTGAGAGTCTTTGTTCCAACGATTGCAGCGCTGCGGATGGTTCATGGGTGGATGTCATCGTTTGATGTGAGTCCCTTGTGCTGGCTCGAGAACTCGGCCCAAGTCCACGCTGACTTGCAGTCTCTCAGACCTTACAGCTCGAAGTGAAGCCATCGCCGACGATTACTTTCGTTCTTCAACTCGCATCGCCAATACCGCCAGTACGCTTGGCTGCTTCATGACGGCTCCAACCCCTGGAACTCCCCTACCACTGTACGTCGAGTCGTATCCCTCGTCCTATCATCTCTTCTGCACGCTCTCTCTACTCGAGCCCCGTAGCTAACGTCCTCGCTCAGAACACGCAAGCATTGCTATATCCCAAAAACCGATGTGTTTCCCTGTCGTATCACACGGAGAGGTGCTGACGATCAACCGCTGAAGATGCGAGCGACGTCCTCGTGCCAGTCGAACCCCCCAATCAGCTACCCGCAGTCTCCATGCTTGGGCAACCATTTGCCTCTTACCACGTCAATGCACGACAATCTAAACATGAGAACAGATATTTAGCGGGCTAATCACTTGTGAATCCAACCCTTAACATCTCTGCGCTATCGACATTCTCACCTATTACACTCACCAGCAGCCGCTACCCACGTCCTCTCCGACATTTAACCAGGTCGTCCAGGCACCATTATGTTCGTTTGTCGGCGTATCGTGAGTGCGTTCCCCAATGCGATTCAGAGCACCGTGCCTTGCTCATTCAGTGTTCCAGCAGGCTATCGGCGCGCGCGCCTATATGTGACTGTTCACGCAATCCTACAGTTTGGATCCGATGAGCACCAGCTCCATCGTTCGGCGCGCCGCGGGAGGCGTTGGTAGTTGCTACCAGGCGACATCAACGTGAGTCCCCTTTCGTGGTTCTCACTCCACACTTACCTCGGCCGTTCCAGCGCTGTAAGCCTGCAGCTCCTCTTGTCTACCGCCCTCTAATCTCAACGCCGTTCGCGTCCCGCATATCACGATCCGCAGGCCGTCGACGACATCGTCGACAACAAAGGAGCCCCGCCGCTGCAACACCCGCAAATCGCCCTCGCCCTCGGTCACCCTCGTCGATGACGACGGTGATGACAGCAGCTAAGGACGGAGCACGTCAGCCGAATGTCGGATGGAATGGGTAAAGTGAGGCGCTAGCGGGCTCGAAACGATGCAAGGTACGTTTGAACTCAGTGCGACGGCGAGTACAGCAGGCACCGTTGTTCGGTGCCGCGGAAGGCGTCGTGTGCATATCACTGTTGTTAGCTTTTCTAAATTGAATCCTTATGCTGTGTATCGCTCTCTGCTCAGCGCCATGAGCATGTTGATGCGAAGTGAATTGTCCGTCGAGTATTTTTTGTGTTCGTTTGAGCTCAGACATACTCTACTTATTATCTGGCGCAGTCGTCTTTAGGAACTCGCTGTTATGTTTCATCAAGCTCTTTGACACGTCCTCTATGGCCGATTGCGCCATTTGCTATAAAGAAATTTGCTTCCTATTCTTGTGTCGATATTTTACCTGCATGAATTCTATTGGCTCTGTAATACGAGTATGCTGTGTTGCCCATGCTCAGCCATTGAGCACCCGAAATACTGCCCCTACCTTCGGTAGTCAGTCAAATTCTGCCACGTCATGCAGCCGCCAGCGCTCGTTCATGCAATGTCCAAGGCGAGCGCATCCGTATGAGAAGGTCAAGTATCTTTTCCTGAAATCGAAGAGTGTTGCGCGCATCGCGCATCACGAAATGGGAGCTGCGATTCCATTAAGTTGAATGGTATTACCTACATGTAGTAGTGAATTCAATTATAATGCTTCGGAAGCGTATCATCTCCACTGTAAAATCAGCGCTCGATCCATGTATGTATGTGGATTGGATATCACTTATCGTGTGGCACAGGCTGTACGGCCTAAATGCTGTACCTGTCAAGGCTCATAACTTACAATTTTAATGATAAATGTAATGAAAACTGCATTGATCGAAAGCTTAAGCTTACCTTTACATTCGTACCTTACTCATCATTATGAATTGTTGGATTTTGGGACGCAAACTCAAGCCGAGCGCCCCGACGCGGACATACGCCCATCTACCCCGTAGGATAATAAACTCGAACATTTATGGTTAGTACGCGCGCTCGCCACGCCTCGTTGTTGTTACCTTTTATATTTTCCTCAGTGGACATTACTGTCCCGTGTTTGTGGCACATGTATATTTCTCCGTACGATTATCTACGGTACATTCTAGCTACGTGTATATAGTTTAGGTACTCGTTTCGACTCCCCTCAGTCGTTTGTCAAGCAAACAACTGAGGTGAGCTTTCTACTTACTGTGCGTCGTCGTATCTACGTACTTACGCGCTTCGCAGTCTTCGTTCTTAGGTACTTATCAATGTAATATAGTCGTTTGTCAAGCAAACAACTGAGTCTTTGTTCTTAGTTTCCAATAGGTTATGGGCCCCGCGACCTGTGCTTAAACTCGAAATCAAATCGTATACGACCTCGCGAAATCCTTGCTTACCATGTCTGTCTCCGCAACTGCGCTCGCCGATACTCTTCCATCCACCATTCCGAAGCTTGATGCCAGTGGGATCAACTGGGCTATTTTTGCCGTCCGTTTTCAGGACGCAGTCGAAGCCAAGGGCTTCTGGGGCCACTTTGACGGCACTTCTAAGCGCCCGTTAGCCGAATCCACCCCGGCGGCACCCCCGGCACCAGCTGCAGGTGCAGCCGCGGCTGCGACAACCACTGATTCACCCACGGCATCGGACGATCTCGCTGCTAAACAGAAGCAGTGGGATAAGGACGAAATGTCGGCGAAATCGTTACTCACGCAGAAGATCCCCGATTCAACCTTGATGCGGATTCATTCCAAGAAGACGGTACGCGAGCGATGGGAGGCGATAGTCCTTGAATATACGGAGAAAGGTGCTTACGCACAGACGGATCTGCGCCAGCGCTTCCTCGAGTCGAAGTGCCCTGCCCAGGGCAACGTTCGCGAGTTCTTGGATGGCCTGCGAGTTAAACGAGAGGAGTTAGCGACCGTCGGCGTCGAGATCACAGAGAATGATTACCGTTCTGTCATCATTTCATCTCTCCCATACTATCTCTCCAACTTCGCGTCATCGCAGCTCGCTTCTGCTCGCCTGTACGCCCCTACGAAGACTGTTGCACCCGACTCCTTGATTTCCCTTATCTCTGAGGAATACGAGCGCCAGAAGACCCAGCGTAATCGACGCACGGGTGGCGGTAAATCCAAGGATGACGAGAAGGACGAGGCCATGGCTGTTGGCTCCTCATCGTCGTCGAAGGGAAAGGGTCGCAAGGGCGACCGCAAACCACCTCGCGGTGCATGCTGGAACTGCGGGGAGAAGGGTCACTATAAGGACAAATGTCCTAAGCCTCAGAAGGCCAGCGGCGATACCAAGAAGGAAGACACACCTTCTAAGAAGCCCTCGGGTTCCGCTAACGCCGTAACCGAGGATTCTGATGTCGATAGCGATTGCGTTTTGGGCGTCGATATCGAAACCGTGTCCGAATCTTCCTATGATTCGATGCCGCGGCTGTTGCCCGTGGCTGTGGGGGAGGAGCTATCTGATGTCGTTTCCACTGCGGAAAGCCTCGAGGCCGGTGATTGCGATGGCGCTGACGACGCCAGCGATTGGTTCTCGGAGATGGCCAGCGATGCGGGCGATTTCGAGCCTAGTGAGGATGGCAGCTGGGATGAGGTGTCTGAAGTGGAGAGTGTGCACTCAGTTAGCGATGCGGCGTCTGATGTGCTGGTGACTCACCTTGACACGGAGCAACCCAAGGCCCCTCATGTGGAGATTTTAGACTCTGGAACCACGCGCCATCTCTCTCCATATCGAGACGACTTCGATTCCCTGCGGGAGATTCCCCCGAAAGTCCTGCGTGCTGCAAATAAAGGAATTTTTAGCGCTGTGGGTGTTGGCGAGCTCACTATCGACGTACCCGATGGTGTGGACATGAGCAAATTGCAGCTCACGGAGGTCCTGTATTCGCCTGAGGCCAGCTACACATTAGTCTCGGTTGGGCGGCTCGACGAGCAAGGTTTTACACTTACCTATATATATTATATCGTGAGTTGGTTATCAACTCACTCCCGGAACAGGCTTTTGGGCCCGTAGGGCCCCAGGGAAGCATGGTGTCCTCCCGAAACCACCTGGTGCCTCTTCAGAATAAAATTTCCTACCGGCACCATATGCTTACATAATGGCACCATCACCCTGGGAACCCACAGACACCCATCTATAGGCCAAATACGCCATTTTGGACTGTTTTGCCCGGTGCCTACTGATGCCATCACCTACCCCTCTGAAAATTTTTCAGGACAGAAGAAAACATCTTTCTCTTCAGGCACCATCAAAAATGGTGGCGACACCATCAAAATTGCACCTGCACGGGCCATATTACTGGTTTTGCCACCTAAAATAGGCAATATTCCCTGTCTGCTCTGGTGTCCACCCAAAACATGACCGATCAGTCTCAAAATTTTCAGAACAGAAGAACACATCATTTGCTTCAGGCACCATCAAAAATGGTGGCGACACCATCAAAATCGCACCCGCACCGGGCCTATTTCAGTTTTTGCCACCTAAAATAGGCAATATTCCCTGTCTGCTCTGGTGTCCACCCAAAACATGACCGATCAGTCTCAAAATTTTCAGGACAGAAGAAAACATCATTTGCTTCAGGCGCCATCAAAAATGGTGGCGACACCATCAAAATTGCACCCGCACCGGGCCTATTTCAGTTTTTGCCACTGTAAATAGGTGGTTTGGCTGTATTTGCCCCGGTGCCCACTAATGACATCACCTATCGGGCTGAAAATTTATGTGACATAAGCACCTATTATTGCCCCCAGGCACCATCAAAAAAAAAGAAGGACACCATCGAAACTCCACCCGTACGGGCCATATTACTGGTTTTGCCACCATAAATAGGTATTTTGGCTGTATTGGGTCCCGTTCCTGATAATGACATCATCTACCGGCCTGGAGTTGAATATGACATCAGCAACCATCATTCCCATCAGGCACCATCCAAAAAAATGGCAGCACTCTCACAACAGCCCTTGTACATGCCACAATACTGTTTGATTACTATAAATAGGTAATTTGGCCATATTTGCTCCAGTACCTACAAACGACATCATGGGTTTAGGGTTATGGGTACTTTTTGTACACAGTTTGCTATGGTTTTGCTAGGGTTTTGCTAGGGATTGGCTAGGGATGGGCTAGGGATGGGCTAGGGACAGAGGGCAGATTGGTAGGGATGGGCTAGGGACAGACATCAGATTGGTAGGGATAGCCTAGGGATGGAGGGCAGACCACCTAGGGATGGACTAGGGAGGGAGTATGTATTCCATAGAGTGGGATAGTCCCATGCTGAAGATGTAGCATCCTGGCATCAAATTCGTCTCAGTGTGTCTTATACCGCTGCTTCCATGATTCTGCAGTATGATGTTTTGCCCCTTTGTGCATGATATCTTCATATATCAGCACAGAGATGTGGAACAGCAATCATACACAATCTACGAGTTTCTCGTATACTTTCAAGCCATTTGAGAATGCTAAGCTGTTTAATCGAGTTCTACTCTTCAACTATATCAATTGTTGGGTCATTGCAATCTAAGTTTCAATGTCAGATTTTTCGCAGAGTGCTGGTGCTCGCGCTACTGGTACGAGTGAGGCGCGACGAGCCTCACTTCTGGACGCACAAAAAATCGTGTCATTATGACAAGAATTGCACTCTGTGCGGCATAAATGAGGATCTTAGAGCCTCAGAGACGGAATGACATGTCAGATTTTTTGCAGAGGGCTGGTGCGTGCGCTACTGGTACGAGTGAGGCGCGACGAGCCTCACTTCTGGACGCACAAAAAATCGTGGCACTACGACGAGATTTGCACTCAGCGCATTGCTATCTAGTTTTGTTGTCTAAAGTGAGGATCTTAGAGCCTCAGAGACAGAATGGCATGTCAGATTTTTTGCAGAGTGCTGGTGCGTGCGCTACTGGTACGAGTGAGGCGCGACGAGCCTCACTTCTGGACGCACAAAAAATCGTGTCATTATGACAAGAATTGCACTCTGTGCGGCATAAATGAGGATCTTAGAGCCTCAGAGACGGAATGACATGTCAGATTTTTTGCAGAGGGCTGGTGCGTGCGCTACTGGTACGAGTGAGGCGCGACGAGCCTCACTTCTGGACGCACAAAAAATCGTGGCACTACGACGAGATTTGCACTCAGCGCATTGCTATCTAGTTTTGTTGTCTAAAGTGAGGATCTTAGAGCCTATCCATATTAAACCTGCATTCGACGTCAAATGCACCCCCGAAATTTTCAACCCCGGCACAAACGCCCAGTTTTCATCCGATCACCCCCATTTTTTTTTGTGCCGGGGCACACGCCCAGGCACACGCGGCACACAAAAAAATTTCAGTGGCACACGTGATGGAACAGTGAAATTTTCACTTGGCCCCCCATTTTAGGGGCCATTTTGATCCCACCTCTTCTCCTGCTCCCCCCCTTCCACTTTTCCAACACTTTCCGGTGGCTACAATCTCCTTAGGATGGGCACACAGAGCACACGAACTTTCCGGGGGGGCACACATGCTGTAGCGCCTGCAATTTTTAGGGTTTAGGGTTTAGGGTTTAGGGTTTAGGGTTTAGGGTTTTAGGGTTTAGGGTTTTGGGTTAGGGTTAGGGTTAGGGTTAGGGTTTAGGGTTTAGGGTTAGGTTAGGGT
>JACGCK010000291.1:0-48776 GCA_014925825.1 Pholiota molesta
CCATACACAACCCTGCCCCACCAACACCACCCCGTAGCCACCCCCTCCTCTCCCCGTCTCCCGCACCCTACCCACCCGCCCCGCCGCCCACCCACCGAGCGCCCCCAGACGACGCCGCGCCAGCACCAGCACCAGCACGACGACCAGCACCGCCGCCCACCCAGCGCCACGCCCCTCCCCGAGGCGCCCGACATCTCGTCCGAGGCCATCGACTGCCTCTGCGGCTCCCCCGTGGACGACGGGTTCTCCATCGCGTGCGACGTCTGCTCGCGCTGGTGCCACAGCGCCTGCTTCGGCATCGCCCCCGGCGGGCCCGTGCCCGAGTCCTTCCTCTGCTGGGTCTGCCGCCCGCGCTCCGCCGACGAGCGCGCGGCCGCGGTGCAGCTGCAACGGGAACGTCTGAGCGGGGGGCTGCTGGGCCCCTCCGCGGGTGCTGGATTTGGAGAGGGCGGGCTGGGGCTGGGGCTGGGCGATGAGGGTGGGAAACAGAGGAGGCGATTAAGCCCGGGCACGGACAGGCGGGCGCGCAGAGGCCACGCAGCAGCGCCCTTCAGCGAGGGCACCGGCCCCGCCAAACGCCGCCGGCGGCCCTCCGTCCTCCATCCACCGCCTACTCCAACTCTTCCTGCCTCGACAAATGCCCTCCACCCACACCCTCTGCCCGCCGTGCCACAGCAGCCGGGGGCCGACGAGGAGCACATCGACGTCGACGCGGAGGGGTGGAGGTCCACGTACGTCCAGATCACGCACGACATCGTGCCCGACGACGACACGCGCACCAAGCTCCGGCGCGCCGCGCAGCACTGGCGCGGCATCACCGCCATCTCCTCGCCGCCGCCCTCGCCCCCGCTCGCCATCCGCCCCTTACCCTCCTCTCCTGCCCCCACCCCCATCTCCTCCTCGACCAACAACACTTACCCGTCATCCTCCTGCCGCCCGCCCGCCTACGCCGCCTACACCACCCGCCCCATCCCCTCCTCGTCCCTCCTCACCCCCTTCCCCTCCACCATCACGCCCGCCTCCTCCTACCTGCGCGAGCCGACCAACGGGTACGCGCACCTGGGCATGCCGAAGCCGCACGTGCACCTCCTGGGCCCGCCGCTCGGCGTGGCGCTCGACGCGCGCGGCGCGGGCGGGGAGGGAAGGTTTGTAAGGTGGGGGTGTCGCCCGAATGCCGTGCTGAGGCCGGTGCTGTGTCGGGAGGGGAGGGGGAAAAGAGCGAAGTTTGGGGTGCGGTATGAGCGGCGGAAGGAGGAGGAGGTTGGGGACAAGGAGGGGGAGGACAAAGAGGAGATGGAGGAGAAGGAGAAGGAGGAGGATGAGACGACGCTGGGCTTCGCGGTGTTCGCGCTGCGCGACCTGCAGGCGGGCGAGGAGGTCGTGCTCGGCTGGGAGTGGGACGACGGGCACGCGGTGCACCGCCTGCCCGCCTTGCTGAGGGCGCCGCAGATGTTTCCGTGAGTGCTCTGTCTTTCTTTCTTTCGTTGTTTCTTGCGTTCTGTCTTGCGTTCTTCCTTGCTAGGTTTCTTTCCTTTCCTTTCTTTCTTCCTTCCTTCCTTTCTTTGTTCTTTCCTTCCTTCCTTCGCTTCTTTCTGCGTTTCTGTCTTCGTTTCTTTCTTTCATTCATTCTTCTTCCTTCCTTCTTTCCTTGCTTTCGTTCTTTCATTCATTCTCTATCGCATCCCAAACACCTACTAACGACAACTCACATAGCCGCGGCCCGTCCGACGCCGCCCAGAGCCCCGCGGCGCTCACGCACCTGCGCCACCAGCTCGCGGGCATCCTACACGCGCTCGCCTCGACCTTCACCACCTGCGCATGCGGCGCGCGCGCGCGGGACTGTGCGCTGTCCGCGATGGCCGCCGTCGTCGCGCGCCTCGAGGCCGCATCCTCTTCCTCATCCACATCAGCATCAGCATCAGCATCGTCGTTTCCACCTTCGTCCTCGTCTTCGTCAAATTCCACACTACCGCCACACGACCCAAGCGCATGGACCTGGGCCCGCGCCCCCGACGACGCGGGCCGCCAGGAACGGGGTTTCGGGCGGTGGGCGGACGTCGATCTGGGCCCGCTGGTCGGCGCGAAGCGCGGGTTCCGGACAAGGGAGAGGGTGCCGTATAGCGGGGGGATGGGGGGGATGGAGCTGGTCGAGGACGATGAGGATTTCGAGCATGCGGATAGGAATGGGAACGGGAACGGGAACGGGATGGGGAAGGAAAGTGGGACGAGGAAGGCGAAGAGGGACGAGATGCGTGTGAACGGCCGGCGGGTTCTGGCCGGGAGGGCCGCTGTCGAAGCGGGGCAGGAGGAGGAGGTGGGGTCTGGGTTCACGTTCTCGGTCGTGCCGCCGAACGAGGCCGCGGCGGCGGGGGATGTGCGTCAGAGGGGGAGTGGGAAGGGCAAGGCGCGCGCGATGCACAATGATGAGGACGTCGAGATGGACTGTGTACCCGGCAGGTCAACGGGTAAGAACACATCTTATCTCTACCAACGATATTGCACACATCGTACTCACGATATATCACAGATCCTCTCACGCCTCCCACCGCCTCTCTGCACCCAGCCGCAACCTCTTGCGCCTCGCCCGTGCCCACCACACACACCCAGCCCATCAGGGAGCCGCGCCCGCCGGACCCGCCGCCCGCGCCGCACGACGAGGAGCGCATGCCGCCGAAGATGCGCAAGAGGTGGATGCACCGCGCGGTGCAGGCGCGCCTCCACGCGGAGGTCGCGCAGCTCCAGACGGCCACGGCGGGGAAG
This sequence comes from Pholiota molesta, assembly GCA_014925825.1. Classification (NCBI taxonomy): domain Eukaryota; kingdom Fungi; phylum Basidiomycota; class Agaricomycetes; order Agaricales; family Strophariaceae; genus Pholiota; species Pholiota molesta. The sequence continues at coordinate 2,761 of JACGCK010000291.1, forward strand.
GAGGAGGGGGTTGGGAAGGACTTGGATGGAAGGAAGGAGTTCGATGGGAGGAAGGTGGAGGCGCATCGCGGGCTGGGGATTCGGTTCGAGGGTGCGTGCTTCCGCTTCGTTTTTTTCTTCGTGTGTGGTGGCTGATGATGTTCATTTCATTTTGTCGTTGATGTAGATGCCCCTGATCCTGCGCCACCAGCGCCCGACACGCACGCGCCGCGCCTGATGCCGCCGCCGCCGATGCCCGCCGCGCTCGACCCGACCACCGTCTCCTCGCAGCGCGCGCGCTCGACGACGCCTACACCGTCGCCGCCGTCGCCGTCGCCGTCGCCCCACCTTCCCACGCCCCACCTCTCGGTCTCGCCCCGCATCCTACACCCTGACATCCACGCGCAGCATGCGGATCAGCTGCACGCGGACCTGGGTGGTGCAGATGCGCGTCCGACGGGCACGTCGCCGCTGAACGGGTTCGCGGACCTGTCGTTGATGAGCCCGGCGCTGATGCGCGCTGGGGGGGATAAAGACGGTCAGCTCGAAGGGCCGACGTCTGTGCCTTCGCCATCGCCGCCACCACCGCCGCCGCCCACCAGGGCAGACATGCCTCAGCAGGAGACGGAGCCGGAGCTTGGAAGTGGTGTGGACGAAGGCGCGCGGGTCGACGAAGATGTGGAGATGGGCTCTGTGGATGATGTGCAGGGCGGTGGTCGTGGAACAGAGGTGTTGGACGAGAAGATGCAGGATACCGTGGGCGAGGAACCTGCCGCGGTGCCATGGAGTCCTCTTCGGCGCGCTGACAAGGCAGATGTACTCCCCGCGGTCGATGTCCCAGATCCGGAGCCGAGGATGGAGCTCGCGTCAGCGCTTACGCCCGTCGTCCTGGAGGAGTTGCCCATATTGGAGGTGGAGCGCACACTTTCAGAAGCGAAGGCGTCGCCGTCGCCGCTGGATTCGATGGCGTCGACGCCACCTGCGCGTCCGTCGCGTTCGCCTGCGCCTATCGTCCATGTGCGCGACGCCAGTCCGGCCGAGCACATTGCGGAGCAGTTGGATGAGCACCAAGTGGAGGATACCATCGCGCCGCTACTCCGTGCGCCTTCGATGGAGGCCGAGGCCCTCGTAGCACCAGCCAATATACCTAGCCCCAGCCCATCTCCATCTCCTCGGCCTTCTGTTGGCCCTATCGATACCACCGACGCCGTCGACGACGCACATCCATTCGATAACCAGCCGCGCACCATCGCGAAAGCTCTGCCTCCAGACCACTTTTTCGACACGGATGACGAAGAGGAGTGGAAGCGGCAGATGGACGTCGACGAACCGTCATCCACCCACGCTCCTCATTCCCCAGCTGCCAATGCGCACGAGGACCAGGACGAGGACATGGAGGACATACCCCGGCGGTCGTCGGTATCCCGCACGACGCGCAGCCCGCAGCTAGTGTCGTCGGAATCAGAGGGGGACGCGGACGAACCGCGCGAGCAGCCGCTGGTGCACCGCGACAGGCGTAGCTCGGTCGACTCCTCGCGCTCTGCGTCCGTTACATTGAACGTGGAGACGGGAGCTGCTGACGCGCAAATGGACGAGCCGCCGCCCTCGACAGGTTCCACAATAGAGCCATCCGACGCTCCTCCTCTGTCCGCAGAATCTGCTTCAAGTACGGTCGATCTCACCACCGAGGAGCGCCCACCTTCACCAGACACCACGCCATCGCCCGCACAGGATACGTCATGCGCAAATCCACCCGCCAAGTCTGCGTCACCTTCTCCCGCAGACTCGCTGGCGTCGCCCACGGCTCCTGAGCACCAGCTCTCGCCCGCGCCCGCACACGACGGCCCTGCGCACGATCACGCGGCGCAGCCGAAGGTCAAGCTGTCCCTGCGCGACTTCGTGCTGCGCAAGAAGAAACAGCGCGAGGAGCAGGAGGCGACGAAGAGCACGCAGGCATCACCGATGAGCGTGACGTCCGCGCTGGCGCCCGAGGACGGCGACGGAGAACGTGGGACGACGCCCGTACCAGCAGCGCGGAGTACAGTCACTCCAATTTCGACGTCGGACGCGAACCCATCTGCAACCTCTCATACCGATATCCGTACCACTGCTCTGCCAACGCCGTCGCCTGCGGTCAGCTTATCGACTTCTTTAGCCAATGCGGGCATGAACGGCGCCGATGCCAAACGATCACCACTAACGGTGAACAGGCAAGAGGTGCACAGTTATCTCGACTGGGAGGAGACTTATGAGAAGCTGCAGTCAACTACAGTTACTACGCTTGCGGACGCCTTGATGCCAGATTTGAGATACTTTGACGGACTCCCAGTTCCTGGCGTTCTACCGAGCGACGTTGTTGATCTAAGGCTTGCGAAACTGGATACGCGCGAGCCCACTATAAACGGGTATCACCGGCTTCCGACCAAGGTTTCTTCACCTTCACCTAACCAACCTCTGCCTTCGAAACCGCCGTTCCTTCTCCCAACTCGCCCTCAACAAACGTTATTCACCTCGCCGTCTCTTGGAACCGAGACTCGCGAGGCGAAAAAGGAGCTGCTTGACCCTCCTATTAGCCATCTGTCTGCTTCGCGGCCCGTCGTGCTCAAACCGTCCCCGCAATCCAACGTACCCTCGCAGACCACTATTCCTCACCGCATCCCTATGCCTTTCGAGCAGCGACCCATCTCACCCATCAGCCCTGACTTCAACCAAGTCGTCCATTCGCGGCGCCCATCGCATGAAGACGGTGAGATCGAAGCTTCTCCACCTTCGGCTCCTTATCGTCCTCTCGCGTCGAGCGTTCGCCCTTTCCCTCCGAAGAGCCGCCTTTTCCCTACCACGAACTTCGTCAATCCCCAATCACATTCGCCGCCTACTGGTCCGCGCTCGTCCTTTCTTCCGTCGTCGGGCTCGCCGACGCCCACCTTCAATGGCGGCGGATCTACCTATCGCCCATCTGCAACATCCCACCTTACGCCGGCCGCCACAAACGCTACTATCAACCGTCCGGCGCCGCCGAGTGCGCCCCGCGCGTTGCGCCAGTCAATGCTTTCAAACAAGCCAGCAAGCACTCTTCCTAATAACGGCTCCTCCTCGACGTCGTACGGAGCATCGCAATATATCCCCCGAGGCCCTTCTGCGGATCGAGACCGCGACCGCGACCGCGATTGGGATTCTCGACACTATCGTGGGCCGCGAAGAGGAGGAGGAGGAGGGTGGTCGAGATGAGCATGTGTTGAGCTCAGTCGTTGTTGTGGTTCTTTCGACTTGTTTTCCGTTCTTATTCTTTCATTATTCTCTTCACTTGTCCTTATTCTGGCTCTTTGCTTCGTGTTTTTTTTATTCATTTCGGTTATCATTCATTCAAGGATTTATATCGCTTTCTTTGTTGTTCTCGCTAGCATCCGTAGTATCTCCTGTCTCCCATACGCTAACATGATATCATATTCGCTGTGATCGTTCTCCAGGCCAGCAATTGGTTGTGCCGATCAAATCCGTCGAACATGCAATCCGAGAAGACCGCTCTCCTCCTTCCCAATCCAAATCGTGGCTCCTAGAACACCCTGTCGTTGCGAACTTTTGGATTTGTACGCGTACATACTCTCCATTTTTCGGTACTAAAAAAATTCCAATGCAATCTTTCATCGGAGGCCAGCGTAGATTAATCCATTGTAATCGTCGACTCCGCACGAAAGAATAGACTCGAATGCAGTCGCTGGGTGTTGAGGTCATGACCTTCATGATGACCTTCTGGCGACACAAATAAACTTGACGCGGAATGAACTCGCCCATTCGCGATATGAACAATTAGGAGCAGGGGGGAGATAACCTAATAAAGTTACATAATTAGCAAAACGAGTTCGTTAGCCTCGATAATGAATTGACGATGAGTTTGGCCTTACTCACACAAATGTGCGTCAGAAGTGTTAAGGGTTTTACCGGTCGTCGATGGGCTCTGCCTTCTGATCGCTGTCGGCCTACAAGCTCAAGCGCTCAAGGTCGGTCATTACACGAGTGGTATTCAGAACAGGTCGATCAACGCCACCATCTTAGGATGACTAAATATCAATAACTGGTAGCCGGCTAGGCATTCATCTTCGTACATGTGCACGCGCTTATCGTTGGGTTTTTTGAGAGTATCCGGAGCCTTTGGCTGCAGGTACTTGGTGGCGCAGTGCTGTGAAGCGTCGTCAACGTGGTATCGAAGAGAAATCTAACAACTGTCAGTATCGAAGTAAGGCAAGCATCCTAACACATGTTTACAAGTCACATTCGCAGAGCGTCCTGCCCAGTGCCTAGTCCTGCCTTGGCTTCTGGCCATATGATCTTGGAATTTTTCTCTTGTGATAGATAGCGAGATCCAAGCGAAATCTATAAACAGTTGATAAACAGGTACAGTGTTTTCTTTGGTTCGAATACCCCAGACTTCCCCATGCCCGAACTCTTATCATATGCTTGAGCATACTGTTCTGAGCTGGCCTAAAACGTTCCTTTCAACTTCCTTCCGATTCGGAAGACCGCAACGACCAGTCGAGGAACGGACTCTATAGCGTTCATGGGGCGCGACATTTCAGTGCATTCCGTATCGCGCCAAGCGAGTGACATTGTAGCGGGTAATTTAATGACTACTATCACCTTTATTAAAATGATGATAACATTGATTTTTATCGCAAGTTAATGATCTCCCCCGCACCAACCCCGCACCGTCGCAAAAATGGCCCCTGAACAGCGCTGAACCAAATCCTGCCCATAAATCCGCTATCGACCATCTCCGACAAGCGCACATGGCCATGACTGCTACTGTGCCTCCGTGTCATGAGGCCGTCCGAGAAAGTGGGATCTGCAGGCACGTTCTGGAATCCAAGAAGTGGGATTTCTGGGATTTCTTCAGTCCCACTCTGTGGATCTATCTCGCCTTCGGTATCATTTTGATCAGTAAATTTCTGCATGTCGAGAGCATGTGCTGGGTTGGTGCGGGGAGTCTCTTTTCATTCGGGTAGAGGAATACACTGGTATACATGAATCAAACTCTATAACCAGCGGAACGATGCGATTTAAACTTGATTTAAACCAGACTTAGGATCAGTATTACAATCTTGTGCAGTTTCCGTTGTGGTCTTCATCTCAATTGAGATTACTTGGGGAGTATTGAACTGTAAGGAATACACTTAGACGTAGCGAGAATATGAACAATTAAACGCATACAAACCGCAATGTGCGATCGGTCAATTGTGACCACTCCTCCGTGTGAACCTTTTCCACGAGACTGACGCTCTGAAGATACAGAGATGCTCACTTGGTCCCTCAAATCTTGTCGTGAATTCAGTCTATGAAACTTGGTGAGTTGGAGAGTAGCCGCAAAAAGGAACACGCCGTACGAAGACAGCAGACTATTGGAATACACTGCACTCGGTAATATTAGAATATGCGCGGTCTTGTGGGTCAAGAGAGATTCTTACACTTTGCGAGAAATGTGTATATCGCCAACCAGATAACTATTGGGATAGGCGGTTGAGTTTCAAAGGAATTAAGTGAGAGCGAAAACTCACAGTTGTTAGGCATGGTTTGAAACTATAAGGATAGATTTCGTTCAGCACCATGAACATTATAGCCTATGCAGTTGAGACTTACACAAATAAGCATTGCAACTGCTGCGACGCTAAGGAACATGGTAAGAATACAATTCATTAGTCACTTTAGGCCACAATTACCTTGTGAGTAGCCCGGTCCCTATGAACGCAAATAAATTTACTCAAATAAGGCAGAAAAATTCGAAGACATACGTATTGTGTAGGCAATCAATCGATCTATGACAGAAGCGATTCTATGGATTCCCGTTGTGAGATATCGCAAGACAAGGCGTAACGAATATGCGAACCTTTGCAATCCCTGATTTCGCTTCTTTGCGAGATAATACAGCATAGAACCTGCTATAATCACATCGATTGCGGCACCGACGACTAAGAGTGTGGTGATTAGAGATCCCATACGATCGCGATATTCCGTTACGCTCGTCAGAGTTAGAGCCTGACTAGTGAGGTAAAAAGCTGCAACGCAGCGAACCAAAGACAATAAGACGCAGAAAATTCCGACGTATGAGTATGGCTTGGGAAGAACGTGGAAAAGACGCATTGCAAAAAATCCCTGTGTGAACGCTTCGTTGCGGAACGGTTACTGCTGAGCTCAGATTACGACTAACCTGTACCAGCAGAGTAATAACACCTCCAATCGCTGTCGTCGACCCAAGAGCTTGGAATCTGGTAAGAAGTTGTGGTTCCCCGTATAGCACGATAGTGTCTCTGTACATCTCATAGCTTACGCCCAGCGTATGGCCAATCTCGAGAAGCCTGGAGCTTACGTTGAGTTCGAGTACTTCAAGGTTCGACGTCATAAAAAATGCATACCACACCGAAGCGACCTATATAGCCATCTGAGTCGAAAGTACCTATAAATACGTAGCAATCACTTACTAGAGCTTTGTAATACCATAGATCTTTCCCAAATGTCGTGTAGTATGTGTACATTTGAAGAGTGACGATTCCAAAGATGAATATTGCGAAGAGGGAACCGATCTCCAATGCCCCGAGCGTGTTACTGAGGTCAACATGGACGTATAGAGTGGTCGAGGCCATGGCTTTTGTGACGTCCGTGGAAGGTGAATCGACACGGGGACAATTGAGAACGTAATTCAACCATAGGCTCGTTACCTTAGATTTATAAAGGTACAGATCTCCCAGTGGCGTCCTGGAGTTCCTGAATGCGAACGCTTGTCGTGGTTCGGACCTCCTTCAGATCCATATAGCCTTTAAATCCGAAGGAATTCATGGAATCTCCTGGAATCCCGAGCTCGCGCGCGACGGCTAAAAAATGTAGTCATGTGAGTATTGGCAATAATCATTCCAATCCCGTCCTCGGTTCCTGTTATGGCAAATATTCCTGACGAACAGTAACGGATTCAAACGCACCATTTGATGGGCAATGACCTCCCATACCTGTGGCTACAATTATATTGCGCAGCTGTGCAGTTGCGGTTGCCCTAGAACACGCAGAGGAGAATTGCCAAACCAGAAGGCTTCGTCTACGATCCTTACAAGTTACACCATATGCATTTGAAATCTGCTACGTGTACCACGACCCTTGGATTACTATTTATCAACATAATGTCTAATATTTCTATAATATTCTTGAGGTATGAGGTACACATTATTTTGAATGTGAATTTATGACCGCGACCAGACTGGTACCTGTCAATCAAAATGAACCTTACTAGTCCTCTCACCGAGCTCAGCTCCTGGGCTTCTCGGCGCTCCGTATCCTTTGCCATTTAGGCCTGCTTCAAAATCGAAGCAGGGGGCTCCTTGCACCACAAACCCTACGCCGTAGAAATATGATACCCTTGAGCTAGGTGGCCACTGTACTATCTGACGTCCTTATTTTCACCCGATAACATCCTCCTTTCCAGCACCTCGCCTATGCAAAAGACGATAGGTCAGCTAAGACGGCGCAGTGCAAGGACGATGGCGAACCGAAGCACAGCGCTCTACTGTCTACAGCGCCGCACATGTGTAAGCTCCTGATTCGTACGTTGATGACGAGGTTGACGTTTATTTCAAAAGAGAACGACTCGCGGGCACCGTGTCGAAGTTACATCCCGAAATACACATAGTCAACAAACCGCACAGCCAAAGAACGAATAGACACAACCACTCGCTCAACTTATGCGTTATGAATCATGATGTATTACGCATTACTCGAGTGAGAACCATAGATGCGAAACGATCACGCTCATCGTCAGCCGTTCCTCTGGGCAATAGCGCATCATCTTCTCTAGCAAATCCGCAAACAGCTTCATCTCCACCACATCCAACTTCTCTGCACACCTTCCGTGATCATTCTCATCGCCCACGCTCTCCACTGCTCCGATTTCACCCAGCAGCGCCCGGATAGACATCTTCCCTGCACCTTCCATCGCCAGCGGTCCACCACGGGTCAGGAAGGTCGCCGAGGGTCGTCACCACCACCTGCGGCATGACATCTTCCCCCGACCCGAGGAACGCGTCTTACATTGGCACTCCCCGCGAGCGCAGCTCAAACACCCCGCATGCTAAGGCGCGCGTCCATGGGTGCGGCAATCCGGGTGTCGAAGAAGGATTCCGCCGGGATGTAGTTGCGAATCGTCGCTGGTTCGTTGGTGGAAGGTGTTGGCGGTGGCGATGTCTGTGTTGGTACATTAGTGTGTGCGGAGTGTGGGTGATGGGATTGGAACGCTCCTCTGTGGACGAAATCTGCGCTGTGTGTAAGGATGACGCTGCACGCGAGTTGCTTGGTGAGTTTCTCAGCGAGGTTGACACGTAGAAGTCGGCCTCTGGCTGCTCGTTACCCGTGAATTGAGAAACGAGAACACGCTGTGAGCTGTTGATTTCATCCATCTGAAGTAGTCCTCGAGGACATGCAAGTTCCGAGCGACAGGGTCTATCCATAGGTGTGGAGAAACGTTCAGCACTCTTCCGCGCCACCAACTTTCCCGCTCCGTTGCCCGCGAGCCAGCCAGATGCTCAAGGAGCCGCCATGATGGGAGTTTCGGTGAACGACTCTGTAGCACCCATGCGCGAAGACCGTTGCCGATGGTGGAGTGTAAACCGCCGAGGCAGTACTCTTCGACAGATTCAGCGTCCTCTAAAAAGGGTCACGCACGCGGAGGTGGAGGAGAGAGGAGCAGGACCATCATGGTAGGCTGGTCGGAGGCGGGGAGAGAGCAAGTCAGTGGTCCTGCTGGTGAAGAACTGAGAGCATGAATTATATCGCCGCTGGAATAGGGGGACTCGGCGCAGCTATGATTGGCCTCGTTGATTGATCCGCATGCGGCATGTTCCTGGCCGCATGCGTCTTCAGACTTCCGTCCACGGAAATCGAGTGCTGGTCTCTTCAAAGTTTCTTGGCTGTAAGTATCTCCGTCTCCCACCCTGTCTGCAATCCCTCTGACGGATGCCATCCATCATGTTTTACCCTATGTCTAGTCGATGGCGCCTTCCAATGTTCTTTCTTATTCACTGAAGGACAAATTACAAGCTCATCGGGCATTACTCAATTCGCCATGTGTAAAATCTGCGGCTTGCAAGTAGCATCCCCGCTCGCATCCCAGACACGCCTACTTACCCTATCACAGCGCCTGCGTTCCCTCGTGTCTTCCCATCCGTACTATACGAACACAGCAGTGCCTTCCATTGCCCAAACACTCGCGCGTCCCCACGCACTCCAATCACGCGTGAACGCATTCAGCACTGCGCCAGCGCCCAGATCCTCCACGTACGACGTGCGCTGGCGCAGATTGAAAAAGCAGCAATTAGGCACCTCAGCCACACGCGTCCTACCAGTCTCGACAGGTCGTCGAAGCGGCACCCCAGCGCAGCGCGCCCGCAGGCCACTCGTCGCTCGAATTTTGAGATAGTTCCTCAAGGAGATTTGGTATCCGGTGAGCGCCCTTAATTATCTTTGTTCAAGAGTTCGGATGACCTACGTTTTCGATCATTTGCGCCGTTTTGCGGCCTCGCGGCTTCTTCCATTTTTTTTTTACTCGGCAGTAACAAAGAAACGATACGTCGCGCAGAAGTAGGAGGCAAGTAGGAAGAGGAAAAGGACGCGTCTCATACACGCATCACGTCGTGAACACGGCGCACCTCTGCAGGAAAAATTCATCCCTCTAGCAAGGATGGCTCTCTCTAGCAGCCGCTCCTGCCCAAGGCATGGCGCCGCCTATACTTATCGTTTCACAAGCCTCTTATAAATTCAGGTACGAAAAACGTTTCGTTCTTTCTCTGATTTCGCAGGCCTGGCTGTGAGGACTCTGGTATATTATAAGGTAGGCTGAGATGGGGAAGGTGAGGGCGAGTCGGATGGCGAGCCGAAGCGCAGGTAGAGCATATAGAATGAGTAGTACCAACGCAATACCAACGTCCCTGTCGGCAGGTTGAACGTCGAACAACGGCAGTAATGCGATACAGAGGTGGGGCCTATGAAAGGACGTCCAAGATGAGAATTCCACAGGAACAAGCGGGATGGGAGACGAAAAACTAAGCAGAGTCAAGAAACATGAATTCGATGGTCAGTCCGTGTGCGAAAGGAGGCATGCGGCCGGCAACAAGCTTCTCAAGAACATTGAACATGGTCGTATATTACATGCCTCACGTTTAGCGTACAAGTACAACAAGTTATCGATTATCTACAAAGTTGGAAGCAGACTAGATTTACATAATAAATCCCATATCTTCTACTGCGCCTTTACGCTGACGGGATAAGCGGCTTCCAATTCGTCTAGTGCATGCGTCTCGTGGGTAGAACGCGCGTGGAATTGAAGGCCGGATAGGTGAATGGAAGTCGAGGGAAAGGAGGTGGTGGTATCCAGCATGGCCACACGCGCGACCAGGATTGTAGTGGCAATGCCCTGCATTAAGTACGGTAAACGAAGCGTTATAGGCAAGTTGTAAAAGGATAGTGCACGTACTGCAATCAGATTGACGAGAACTGTTTCGTAATACCCGGACGCCACCGCGCGGGTATTCAGGACGGTTGTCTTCCCCGCGACCACGGTGGTGATCGCACCGAATAGGAGGGAGAGGGAGTACACCGCGCCGGACTCGGCGACTATGGTGATGATGTGCCGGAATCTTGTCTGTGACGTGCCGTGCTTCGCGAGGGAGTGGATGCGGTATGCGATGAGGAGGGTTGTGACGAAGCTGGTTGCGAACGGCGTGAAGTAGCCCGCGGAAGCCAGGCTGTTGATCTGGGCTGTTATGCGCTGCGTGGGGGGAACTGGGTCGTATATTGCCTGGAATATCGCTAGGACAATGAATATGACTTGACAGAGAAAGAATTTATTTATTTAGCAGTTCGTAATCGTGTGTGGATATCAACGTACCGATTTCGGCGGTGAGCAGAAGCACTGGCGCCGCTATCGCGCGGAGCGACTGATTCCAGACAAAAAAACACCGCCAGATCTGGTGTGGTGCGTTAGCGAGCCGGGATGTGGGTGTACAGGGGGTGTGCTACGCACAAGGAGCCCGTCTGCGAGCACGAAGCTGAGGAAGTACAAGATGTCGGAGGGGAGGAAGACCCAGCGCGGGGGTTCGATTAAGGATATGAAAACGGATTGCCGGGTGGCTCCGTTATCGACGAATTGCCATTTTGTGATGTACCAGTTGACGGCGGTGGTGAGGATGTTGCATGTGAACAGCGCGGTTATGGTGGCTGGCACTACGTAGCGTTTGGACGTGCTTCTCGTTACTGAGCATTGGTCAGTAAAATGACCACAGCGCCCTTGCAGAATGGGAGGGTACGTACGGTGGATATACATAGTCCCAAAGTAGATGATAGTGTACGTCCCTTCCTCGATTCGGTTAATTTCTAGTTGAAGTGGGTCCCCAGTAGTGATTTGGGCTTACCCATTCCGAACGCGCTGAGAATGATGGCATTAAGGTTGCTGCCAATTTCAGATTTTTCGATATCGGCGGGTATGCGTAGATTTGACATTCTGAACAAGATTAGAATAACATCGACATTCGAAGTTGAACGCTGAAAGCTTTATATGTGAGCGAAGCTTTATGTTTCTTGGTATCCATGAGATTCCGAGTTTCATTCCCCATTCATAGTCACAGATCCATAATCGCAACTAACTACAGATATTCCTATGACGGGTACTAAGCGATATAATCAATCTTAATATGATCTTGATATGATCGTCAATCTCAAATATGATCCTCAGAAGGCGCCCCAGGGATGTGCTGGATCATTCAATAGGGACAGTAAGAGTTGAAGATTCAGCTTTGATTCAGCACATGATTCTGATTTGATTCATGGATTGATTTCGAAGGCCAGAATCTGCCAGAATCGTGGGAATGCAGAATCAAAACTGAATCGCAGAATCTCCTCCAGATTCTGCGACGGAATCAAGGATTCCGTGGGTTGATTCTGAGCTGATTCTTGCCTGCATAAAATCAACATAGAATTGAGAGACCAAAAGTAATTCTTGATCTCATCAGAATCAACCGCGGAATCGGGGCGGTCAAAACTGATAACATCTGGGATTTGGAAAAACCGGCGCAGCGATCGGCGATCAGGCTGGCGGCGTTTGCCGCCGTGGCGCATGTGACTTGGCGGCCGCGCTGTGCTGCGCGCGTCGCGCGACGTTGGGCGCGCAACTTGAACGACACAGGCTGCATAGTATCGTCTTTCCCTGCTCCCCCTCTCCAGTCCCGCCTTTCCATTTGATGGAAGTGTATTTTTGGACATGGCCTCACCCGCCGCACCGTGGTTGTTAACGTCTGCATCACGTCTAACAGCAAAATCTAACACGTTACAAGGACCGAACACAATGACACGGCCGCCGCGATGAGGGAAAACGGCGGCGGGGGACGACGATGTGATGGCGCCGAGGGACAAGACTACAAACGCGTCGTGACGTTGCCGTGTGCCCATACACGACTACACGACCCCCGACGACGACGCCGGACGACGACACGACATCGCGTCTAAAAGGCGGGGGATATGGCATATTGATGGCATATGACGGGTGCTGGAGAATGAGGACAAGTGAAGGCACATCCTCGTCATCCCCGTTCTATCCCTACATTGTTGTCGTTCGATTATAGCCCCCTAGCTGCGGCGGGGAAAACTGTATGTTGGAGTAGCATAATGTCCGAGTCGAGAGTCGAGACCTAGAGTTGCTAGATTAGAAAATGTTGCATTATAATTTATGTAGTAGACATTTTTTTTTCTGATTCATCTATGCAACGATAAAAGCTAAAGGGCGGAGTGACCTTGAGCAATGAGTGCCAATGCTGGCTGCAAACATAGCAGCGTGCAAGTGAGAACGCGATTGGGACGCGGCGACGCATTGGGCGGGCACGCAGTAAGCCACCGGTCGAAAGTTGCCGCCGTTCCGCCGCTCATGATCGCCGTTTGGCGACGCCGTTTTTTCCATTTCCCAGATGTCCTCTCAAAACTGAGCTTGATTCGATGTTGATTCAACTTTGATTCACGGAAGATTCACGGCTCGAGAATCAACTTGGAATCAAGCACCGAATCAACTTGGAATCACCCAAACGCGATAGTAATTAGTCCAGTTTGATTGTTTCTCTCCTTTTCTCTCTCTCTCTCCCTGTGTATGGCGCAATATCGAAGATAGATTCGCCAGTCAAGTTCTCCAACTGCGATCATGTTGCGGCCCGTATAACGCCGTCGTGTGGGAACATTGAAAATGCTTGAGCCTGGTTCGACACTTTGGCTCCTGTGGACTCTCAACCCAGTCCACAGACATGTCCGGGCTCCCTTCACGCTCCTGCAGCCTTGTTACATTGAACAACTCTACTGGACGAGATGTCCCAACGCGTACGATAGCTGGTACTCGCGCTTGCTCCTCCTTCCGATAATCCACCGTGCCGTCATCTTCGTGTCGTTCCTCCAATCACTGCTAGCAGCTGTTGGCGCGGCTGTACCACGTCTTCCTTCCTACCAAGCACACAGTCGAGGGCCCATTCCGTACGGCGTCTTCAATCTCGGCAAAGACATGTATCACGCACCCTCAAATTCGAGTCTGGGTCCTGAGGTCGGCGATGAGTAAGTTGGTTGATATGCCTCTTCCACTGAACTAGACCTGATATTCTTAGGCGCAGATAGCTCCTCGGCTCATTCACCGGCTGCGCACTGGCCAAGCCCAGAACTTGTCCGCTACCAGAAGTAAAACATTTATTCCCTGGCTGGTGGAAATCGCCGGGCGAGACCGCTGGGGTCCGGGGATTGTTTGAAGGAAGGCTGGACGCGATGTTGATGGAGGTGTTGGGTGATCTCATGGAGAAGATGCTGCGCTGTTGGCCTGAGGGCGACTGACGATGCGATGAACGCGGCGATTTCGCATCCCTGCTTCTCGCTCGAGGAATGCGCTATGCGCCGTGGCATATAATTCGAGCGATTGGCTGGTCCTAGGGTTTGCTGGGTTCACATACTTATGGGATGTCGCATCACCTAGGGTATGCCCAATGTCTACGGTCCCTTGTCTTTTCAAACCGGCGGCCCTCATGGTACATGGTGAGTAATGCATTTTCTTTCGTTTTGGCGGATTCCGTTCTTCGCATGGTCGCTTTTATCTGGCGACTGAACTGCCTTTCCTGTTCCCTTGTTGGGCATCTATCGTTCTATTACTCACACCGTTATTCTCGCGCGCTCTAATGGCGGAAACCATCTAATTTATTTCCCTATGTAGTCCATCAATTGCTACTGCTGGTGATATTCGTGGTCGCACCGACAAGATATGCGTGAATATATGAGTTTGCTTGCGGGAAGAGCCAGATGCTGACGGCAGGCCTTACCCCGAGAGCCCTGCTAGCTGTACCCTGATTGGCTGATCGAAACCTTTCGCGTTGTAGGCTACTTCCCAGCTGTTCCACGTCGTCGGGACCGTCTGTTTGGCGATGGAAGCTCCTCTATCTATCCACCCGCCACATCGGTTCCGCCAGCGTGATTCATCTTTCACTTTCGTTAGACACCCGGCGGCTGGTGTTGCTCTGCCACCCGTGTCTTTGGCGCTGTCACCTTTATTCATCTTGTACTCTGCGCAATTTCATGCGTCCATCCATCTAAATGTCCTATGGTTCAGCGATTGTTCTGATGGCACCGTGACATTGTGGACTGTAACTTCGCGTTCACACAGTATCTTTATTAGTCGGATATCGTCTCTTTCTCAAGAACTTAAGAACAATGAACGTCGTTGGATATCATGCCAGCGTACAAGTACAACAAATTATCTACACAGTTGGAAGCAAACTAATTTTACATGATAAATATTATATCCTCTACTGCGCCTTTACGCTAATGGGATAAGCGGCTTCCATTTCTTCTAGTGAGTCTGTCTCGTGGGTAGAACGCGCGTGGAATTGAAGGCCAGATAGATGGATGGAAGTCGAGGGAAAAGTCATGGTGGTATCCAGCATGGCCACACGCGCGACCAGAATTGTAGTGGAAATGCCCTGCATATTTTTGGTTCATTCGGTAAACGAGGGGCGGCATACGCGAAGAGGGTGCACGTACCGCAATCAGATTCACGAGCACCACCGCATAGAACCCGAGCGCCATCACGCGGGTGTTCAGCACGGTCGTCTCCCCCGCGACGACGGGGATGATCGCCCCGACGAGCAGGGCGAGGGAGTACGCCGCGCCGGACTCGACGACGATGGCGGTGGTGTGCCGGAATCGGTTTTGGGCCGTGCCGCGCGTCGCGACCGCGTGGATGCGGTACGCGATGAGGAGGGTGGTGACGAAGCTGGTGGCGAACGTCGTGAAGTAGCCCGCGAAGGAGAGGTTGTTGATCTGCGCTGTGAGGCGCGCAGTGGGGCCGACTGCGCCGTATATTGCCTGCAATATCGTTCGGACGATGAATATGACTTGAGAGAGAAAAAAATCATTCATTTAGCAGTTCTTACTACGTGTGTATGGATATCAGAGAACGTACCGATTTCGGCGGTGAGCAGAAGTACTGGCACCGCTATCGCGCGGAGCGACAGATTCCAGACGAAGAAACACCGCCAGATCTGTTGCGGTGCGTTAGCGAGCTGGGACGTGGGTGTACTGGGGACGTGCTACGCACAAGGAGACCATCTGCGAGCACGAAGCTGAGGAAGTACGGAATGTCGGAGGCAAGGTCGACCCAGCGCGGGGGTTCGAATAAGGATATGAAAACGGATTGCCGTGTGGCTCCGTTATCGACGAATTGCCATTTTGTGGTGTACCAGTTGACGGCGGTGATGAGGATGTTGCATGTGAATAGCGCGGTTATGGTGGCCGGCACTATGTAGCGTTTGGACGCGCTTCTCGTTACTGCGCATTGGTCGGTGAAATGTCCAGCGCCATTGCAGAATGGGAGAATACGTACGGTGGATATACATAGTCCCGAAGTAGATGATAGTGTACATTCCTGCCGCGATTTGGTTAGTTAATAGCTGATGTGGGTCCCTAGTATTGATTGGGGCTTACCCATTCCGAAAGCGCTGAGAATGGAGGCATTGAGGTTGCTGCCAATCTCAGATTTCTCGATATCGGCGGTGAGGCGTAGTTTCGACATTCTGGGTGAAGATGAATAACATTGGGATTCGAAGGTTGAGCACTGAAAGCTTTATATGTGGAAGAAGCTTTACGTTTCCTCGTATCTCTGAGAATGCGAATTTGATTCCCCATTCACAGACTCAGAGGTCCGTAATCGCAACTAAATACGATATCCCTATGATGGGTACTAAGCGATGCAATCAAACTTAATATGACCGTCAGAAAGGGGATGCGCAGAATCATTCATTAATGGAATATTCACACCTACAGCATCTGACGAATGGTGGGTCGGTTTTTGGTCGGTTTGGTGGGATACGACAACACACCGTAACGTTTACCCAATTCATTGTTTACTTTCGTGTGATCGCTTCAGTATTTGGTGGCCATGGTTGAACACTAGAAAAGCGGTAGGTCAAGGAACACGATGTTGCGGCGCAATGAACACGACGATGTGTAACCTAATAGATTTTAATCAGTAATAGGTAAGTACACGAGCTTGGATACTTGATGCAAATTCATCATTCTGTGAGACCTTTCGAACGGTTTAAGTACCTGGTTGAGGAGGCGACAGGAGATGCAAGTGTTTCTTGCGAGGTGGTGGCAGGTGGTGGCCAAGGGGTATGCAATAAACAAATAATATATATCATGTCGATTTATGCAAATAAGCCAATATTGTCTACCCCTACCTACCTATTCTATCCCCATAAGGAAATTTGATGGCCGGAGTGATCTCGGCATACCAAAAATAGCACTACATGTTCGACTTCCCTCCTCGTCGAACCTTTTTTCGACTGGCTGCCTTCCCCCGTGCTGTTAGTTTGCACTCATCATCACAATACCATTCAGATTGAGGAACATGAATGAGACCTCGGCAGTGAAGGTGATACTGAAGGTCAAAATTGTGTATTAGCACTGTTTAAAAACCGATAAAACAAACTCAAAGACGGCGCACCTTTAAATTACACCCCGCTGATGAACATCGAAGAGCATAGCCCTCGACAGAGCCCTCACATGTAGCGCAGATTGCTCCTCCTTCACTTCCATAAATTTCTTGGAAGCGAGTACTAGCCACGCGTTTCCGTTTAGTGGGCAAACCTGAGGCTTTGTGATTATTAAAACAAATTGAGATGGACAAACCTAATAAACTTACCTTCACTGAGACCACTCGCTGAACCTGACGCAATAGGCGCTTGAGTGTCATCGACAGAAGGGTCACTGGCCATTGGACCAGTTGGCACCGGTACGGCTTGAAGGTTATCGGGGATGGACCCAGAAGCACTGGCTGTTGAATTTGCAGCTATAGGCAGCTGGGCATCGTCGAAAAGAGAGTCACTCGATATCGAGCTGACGACTTGCACAGAAGGGGGGAGGTCATCAATCAGAGGCACGCTGGTTGTCGAGTCTATTGTCCTGGAGCCCTCATCGACGATGGAGACAGTAGTTGTTGTACTTTTCTCCGTTAGGTTTTCTGTGTCCTCTGTGTTGCCTCCAAATGGATTCAGTTCGCTTTCATCCTGTTCGTAGTGTGGATCATCATCGCCATCTTCATCTTTATCACTTTCGTGGTCAGATGTTACATCGCTATAGAATAATTATCAGTACGGGCGCCAATCACAAAACGACGACTTACCGAAGCGCCAAACGCGAGCTATGTGCATCTGAGACCCGGAGCCGGCTCTTCACCAATGGTGCAGATTTTCGTTGGCGTTTGCGATCATCATAGACCGCGCGCAGTAGAGTTTTCTCATTCTCGTGGAGCTGCCAATATTCCGTGTGGTTCTCAGGCGTGGCAGTCGGATGGAATCGCGCCAGATGTGCACGGAAGTTATACTTCCATACTGCTGGAAACCCAGTCCCTTGTGCCTCGCACAATGGACATCGTAATGGGTGATTTGTGCAGGGCTGTGTGACGCTGAATGTTTTCGCCTGGGTGATACGGATGTTTCGCAGATACGGGCACTCGGATTTTGTCATATCGATCATAGAGTTGCGTTTGAGAAAGATCTTGCATGAAAACGAGGTGTTTAGGCAGAAACCACATGGTTCGCGACTTCTCTCGACGTGAGGGTCGTGCAGGATGTGACTTCCCATATGCTTGAGGAGATTCTGCCCATTGAATGACGAGATAAGCACGTCAGGGCAAAATGGACAGCACGCTTGGGCGGCTGAGCTGCGAGAGGGAGCGTCGGCTTCACAAACAAAACAAGCTTGTCCTAAAAAACCATAAGCAGATACCTGACAAGATTAATCTAGATGAACGTACCACTCAAGTTTCGGTACGGAAATGATGGTGTAACAGGTACCGCTGGCAGATGTAGTAGATCCTCGTGAAGACGTTCGTAGAGGATTGCTGATATGTCGCGCAGCTCTGAGGTTGAGAAAACATAGGTATTGTCGCCAGTATTTTGCCCGAGGATGGCAGGTTTGTACTCGGGGTTGATCAATGAAAAGAAGCGCCCAGGAACATCCTTGAGGTGGCCACGCGACTCGAGAGCGCCTGTCCATTGCCAATCAGCTTGTGTTACCTCTTGATCGCTGTCCTGAAGTCGAATCTCTTCAATCTTCATGATATGAACTTGAAGACGAATGTTCGGCTCAGACAGCAACTGTGGCAATACTGAATGAAGCTCCTTCCCGTCTCGTCGAATTGCGAGAACTTGACCGATCGCTAAGAAGATCTGATCATCGGAACGTACGAGAGTGACAATGGGATCTTGGATACATAGTGCGCCGTCTTCGTCGTCAGCGTGGGATGTATTTTGGCTGGCAGAAGTTTCATAGCGCGAGTATCCTCGTACACGTTTCAGCCGATCTCGAGAGTCCGAAGTGATGGCCAGAGGGTTGGAATACAAGCGAAGGATGCTCGCCTTGTGAGCAGGTTTGGAACTGTCTGGAAGGGAAACCCATGGTGACGGAGATTCAGTGTTAGTGCTCTCGTTCGTATTGGCACCTTCGAAGTTTTCTAACTCGGCCGTTCCTGCGACATCGTCCAAATCCGGGGCAAGGCTTTCAGTATCGTCACTGAGTGCTGGCGTTGGAGGTATCAACGTAGAAGCCAAAAGGTGATCCTGTTCTTCGTCAGTCTCATGTCGCTCGCCTTCCTGTAGCTCGCTTTCAACTAAAACCATCTTCCCATCACCGAAAGGCGAAAACATGTCGAAGCCGCCCTGAGCGCGCATAGACGTGAATGGTGCAGGTACTTCCGCGGCATCGAGTGCTTGCTCGGCGAGCACGCAACCTTCGTTCCAGGAGCCAAGAAGGACAACTTGATTGACACGATAGTCCCCTTTGAGGGATCGTGGACTGAGATGGTCGTACTTGTTTGATATTTCGTCGATATTGCTGTCGAGAGGTTTCAGATCGAGGCGTCGTGCTTGCCCTCCCCATTCGGGATGATTCTCGAGGATGATGACACATTGAGTAGCACCGTCAACACGATTTGTGAGTTGAAGGACGTCTGCATTGGTATCAGTACCAACCATCGTGCGGACCTTGCCAAAGATTTTCTCGAGGCCATCGGTTCCTAAAAGAATAATATAGAAAAGACCATTGGGATCATCGCGTTGCATCTTTGCGACACAGAAATAGACATTTTTAATCATCGACATGACATCAAAAAAGGTCTGGACAGGAATAAAATCTCCTTTGTCGCGACTGTAGAGAGCAAGGACAATGTGGGCGGCAGCGCTCAGATAAACAAGCTGGGTGTGGAGTGAGAGTTCGACGTTCAGATACGCATTCAGCAAGTAGAAATATAGGCGACCTAAAAGGCATAGGACACGACGAGTTGCTTGAACAGTTGGACGGTCTGTTGGTTTCGATGGTGGGAGGTTCGAGATTGCGACAAGGAGACGAAGCATCAGAGTGACATCTTGCTTGTCATTGGGTGTAAGAAGGGCGTCGGCCTCGCTAGCTCTCATGCCTGCGGCAATTAAATGCTCTCGAAGCACTGAAGATGTGATTCGAATCCCATTGAGCGTAAATCCTAGTATGCGAAGGAGTGTGTTTCGGAAACGTTTGAATACATGCTTCCAATCAAAATCCGGAGTGATGTTGTCAGGTCCACAGCGAAGGTTGAAGAGGGATAACGGAGCAAGCGCGGGGTAGATTGGGTCGGATGGGCGGACGGCATCGCAAAGGGCAATATCAATCAGGCCGCGTCTTCGGCGAGCTTCACCGTCGGTGCAGATACAGTACAACCGACGATTACTACCCTTCTGAGTGGATTGAACCGCGTCCATGGAGTCCAAGATGAGTCGCTTATGCTCTCGATAATCTTCTTGCTTGCAGCTTCCCGAGATTAGAAAGGCCCGAGTACTATAATCGGCAGGTTCGCCTGTCAGAATACTCAGGCCAGCAACAGTCGCCTAAAGGATATTCAGCCTATGTAGCGAGTTGAATCATCATTGAACTCACCTCCGATGCCAGATGAACATTACCATCTTGAAGAGCCTTGAGTAATGCGTCCGCTTGAAGCATAGATTTGAATTCCAATGGCGTTGTGCAGCCGTGTTCTCGACAAACACCGAGTATCTGATTCGTGCGAGGATCCCATCGAAGTCTCTCCTGGATCTTGATTTCGTCAAGCTGCATTGACATTCCAATAATGGGAGCGGAGCGGTCAAAGCTTGATGGCGATTTCGAATCTGGGTAGCAATGTGTGAGATTGGCTGTGAGTTCCTCCTTCGTTGGATATCCCGCGGAAGACCGAAGTGGACTGGCAGCCATCCGACGCTTTATAGCATCAATAGAAGGGATACCAAGCGCGCGGTGAGCGATTACAGCCGCGGAACGACCACCAAGCTTCAAAATGAGGTAGCCGCGCTCGTGATCTGAAAGAGAGTAGCCGCGCGCAATGAACTTGTGTTGGACGGCGAGATCAATCTTCTCGAGAATGGTGAAGATGCTCGAACCGGCGCGCAATTGCGCTGCCATGAGACTACGTATGCGCGGAATATCTTCTCGTGCAATAGCCTCCGCCATGCGCTTCCAAGCGTCGAGACGTCGGATGCGAACAGAAAGCACTGACGCTTTATTCAAGGCGTTCAGTTTGAGCTGCTTGATCTGCGCGGTCTTTCTACGCAACAAGACGTGCATCTCGGCTGGCGTGAGGTATGCATAAGGGCTGTTCTCGTGGCTTCCAGTCTCGATGCGGTCTTCGATGCCCTGTAGCGAGAGGTTGGTCTTGAGTTGTGCGCATTGAATACATGGCAGTGCATTTCTTTCCTTTCCTTTTGCCGTCGAACGCGAAATAGAGGTGCAGGCAGTGGAATGCAGGTGGATACTGGCTGAATCGATTGTGACGGACCACGGCAATGTCAACACTAGATGTAACATGATGGGATACGAGGAGTACGGCGAAGCGCCTTCTGGTAGTCGTAATTTGTAGCCAGGGCAAGGACTAACGAGAGGATCGATGGTTAGATCAATGGTTGGCGTGTCCGGCCTTTCGATGATAGCCTTTGTCTTGGGTCTGCTTTCACGACCTGTGTCGCCACTGTTCATAAATTATTATAGCATTTTCAGTCAGGTACTAAACAAGAGAAACCAATTAAAAAATGACGCACTCTGGGAGAGACGGAACGTCGGATTTTGTTATGATTTCCTTGCTGGAAGCATCATATTCACGTCTGGCACCACTATGGACGGTCTTTAATGAGATAGATAGTAAACATGAATGGAATGTATGACAGACCATAGAACCATGGCATCGACGAGACGTTCTATCTTTCCTTCCAGCAGTACGGGCTCGATCTTGATGTCTTCAATGCAAACCCGCAGATACCTGAATAGCCCGTCCATCCCAAATTGACCGCGTCGAATGAGAGGCTTCAGGGAGGCCGCAGTTGCTCCAAATCCGATGATACGGTTCAACGCGCTATCGATTGAGTGAAAGGGCCCTTCGTCGTCATCCGGATCGATTACAGGAAGCGAAGAATACGCCGCGAGGGCGTCAGACTGAACTCCCTCGGGAACAGAGCTAGGGAGCGTATCGATAACATGGCGAAGATGTCGAAGAAGTGGGTGCTGGTTGCTCAAGTCGGGCTGGGGGAAGATAGCAGCAGTGCGAGTGATCTCAGAGGTGGTGGGAGGGGTGTGAGAGACAGTGCGAGAAGAAGCAGCGAACAATGGCTGAGGCGCTTTGACAGCCGTGGGTTTGACAGCTTCTCCGCGGACGCCGCCTGTTGCCTTTTTGAAGAATGCCATAAGGCCGCGATGTGGGCTTGGTGGCCTCGCCTTGCGTTCATTGTCGAGATGGACCTTTCCTTTGACATGCTGGAGCCAGTTTCCCTCGCCGCCGCGCCCCAGTTTGACCTGGATCTTGCAGATTTCACAGAATCGCGTCGACGAAATGTCGGTCTATATTTAGTTTGTGTGAGACTTCAGTAGTTGTTTTTAGAACAATGTGATGAGCACGTACTTCAGACGCGTTCGTACTCGCATTCTGTGCCATGGTCCAAGCAGGGCGTCGACGAGGAGCAAGGATAGAGCTTGAATCTTGGCATGAGCAACTGCAAAATTTTCTCTAGCAACCAAATTCAAGGCGGAAGCAAATGAGAACGGAAAAACATAGCGGCAATGCCTATTCGGGCAAGTATACGTCATGCGCACCGCCACGGCGGGCGTCTAGATCGCTGCGCGGCCTCTCACAGGCATTGATAACAGTATATCAGTATTTTCCGGGCCATAAAACTACATATTGATGCAGTATACTACTGTAAGAGCATGTTAAAAGCTATTTGAGATGTTAAAATAGGACTTTTGTAAGTGCCTATAAGAAACAAAAATAAGGCGCTCAGATACCCTACCTACCTATGACCCTATATGCCGGAATTTGCCGGCGCGTACCCCTTGGTGGTGGCTCAAGAGACCGTTGCCATTGATTGTCGTCGGCGCGCGTTGCCGATCTTCGTGGGAAATCAACGACAGGCGTTGATCACGACCTTGCTCGAAGAATTTGTTTGGAATTTGTGCTACACCGTTCCACCGTCGTCTACCTTGTCTTGACGCATATCTACCAGATGCCATAGTGATTTCAATTCATTTTGGACTGACAAGCTATAAGCGCGTCAAATACCCCATCTTGTCTCTATGAACGTCGCGTCCCGGATCCCAGTCAAAAATTGGTCATACGATTCAGATACGTCTACTGTTAGGCAGCTACACAGGAGATAGCAGGTTATCGGTGCGTCTCTTTGTTCATGATAGAGTGTATGATTGATGCCGTTCCTTATTCTGACGCCAACTGTGTTGCGCTCGGTGTTGGCGTGACCTCTGTCCTTCCTTCAGCGCATCGACGACATCCCGACGAAAACATCAACATCGTGCTTAATTTGCTAGCACAGGTGATAAGCAGCTGTGCGGTGAGGGAAACAACTCCTTGAATGGCCATTTATTGAGTCTTTAAATTCCGCGATACAAGTGCCACTAGAATTCGACTCGGGATTCAACTGATAGAGGCTCGAAAGTTCTGTCAAAGCCAGAGAGGACGCGATGAATAAAGACTGAAAGGCATGGATCGTACTAAATTCGTCTCATTTTCTGCGATCGTGAACGACAAACCCTAATAGCTTTCTACTCTTGCCATGCCCTCGCCCCATATTTACATGCCTCTGACCAAAGTTGTTTCGTCTCCTTCGCCGAGCCGGAATCCATGTAGTACCCTATTTGCCGAGTACTCCATGGTGCTGACCACACCATCCCCTCCGAACCCGATGAACATGCCCATGAAAAGATCGGGTAACACGATCGCGTGCAAAACAATACGGAACTTTTCTCCAGTGGTATAGTTGGTGAGGATCAGGGGGAGGAACGTCGTTCCTATGGCCCTCATGTCTCCGCCGCCAAGGGTCTCCACTGCCTGGCCTGCATTTCGGGTGTCCAGCGCGGGGCGATGCTCCGATGGGATCGACTCGAGCAGTGCCTGGGCAAATAGGTATATGATAGAATTCGGCTGAGGGATTTGGGTTTCGACGTACCTTGCTGATAAAAACACCTTCGCCACTCGCGATGCAGACAGAAAACGAGCCGTCCGTGGTGGGGGCATGGTGTTCGAGCTTCCCCACGAGGTTCGGGCGGTTGGCGATGCTCATGATAGCCGGTTCCATGTAGTGCTTGGAGCGCAGAGTCTCGTCGTAGACCGTGCGTATGTATGGGGGTGGGGGAGCGGCGGCCATGGTTGATGTTGTAGAGAAGGCACCGCTCCTAACGAAATGACCCCTAAGTATAATGTGCTGAACTTCAGAATAAACCGGATTTGAAAACTCCACAACCCCCCGACTTTCCCATAGAGTTCGTAGAGTCACGCGCGTAACGGAAGAGTCACGTTTCTCATCACGCATCCCGGCGGTGCTCGATCGCTCGTGGCACTCACGAGTTACTGGCAGTGACAGCGACCACGCGCGACCGCCAGCGCGCCCTTCGCAAGCCTTCGCAGCCCGCATTCACGTCTTCTCGATTGCCATCAGAGATCTTCCTGATGCCGGAAGATGTTCAGGACTTCATTCAGTGCCCGGGTGTGGTTGCCGGAGGGTTGGGTTGCACAGACATGATCCCTCGGTTCATTGCGTGCACAGGTCTCGAGGGAGGAAAGTATTTCCAACAGGTGCGCCATATTTTGATTCTGTGTCTTGTATTTCACTCATTCATAGTTTTATCAGTGTAAATCATGCTCTCACTTCATGTGGCTTCGGCCAAGTGAGTTCATGCCGCCACCTGGCTCTCCCTCTCATTCTCAACCTTTGGCAATATCTGAGCATCACGACGCACCTCCTACCCCTGTCATCAACCCAGCCTTGATTACTACGTCTTCGCCCTTCTCCTCTTTTGATTTCACCGCGGTGGCACCAATGCCCTCCAGTCAGTTGCGTCATGGTACTGCCCCGGAGGCCGGAACGTCGAAACCACGTTGTGCAGGTCCTTCCTGCAAACGTGTTGGTACAGCCTCCTGCACCTACAAAAAGTGCAAGCCATGCTGCGAGCGCTCTGTAGCTATCTGTATGTTTAAAGGCCATAATGCAGGACAACGACCTGTCTCGACTTCAGATAATCCAAGCCACCTCGCTCGTCCTCTGCCGGGATTCCCATTTCAGGTACCTGCATCCGAGTCTCAGACTCCTTTGGTCTCATACCCTGTTCCCTCATTCTTGTCTGAGTCTGTCACCCCGTCTGGACTTGAGAATCCGAGCCCTCTTATGTTTGTTCCTGATGGCTTCACATTCAAGAAGCCGGTGCCAAAAGCTCTGGCAGACGACTATCTTCGGCGGTGCAAGGAACACGAAATTCGCCAGAAGCTGGAATTTTCGCGGGCTGAGAATCAACGTTGCATCAACCACTCGGTTGTTCTTGTTGCTTTTCTTGATGACGACACCTTGCCACACGTGATTCCTCTCCAGGACATCCCAACTTGGCCAACACTGAACCTTGTACAGGTTCCTGATCTTCTGGATCTTCTTGGCATCTCTGATCTTCTTGGGCTGGAGCTCTTTACTCCAAAAAACGGCTTTTGGACCTCGAATCTCAACTTTGCGATGGCTGTCAAAACTGATGAAAAGATCTATGTTCGGAAACAGGGTCTTTTGGCTGGTCCACAAGAGGATCTCTCACACACTCTGATACCTGACATCACACCACGTACTTCTCGCAAGCATGCGAGCGAGCTTTCGGCCTTCTCGTCTATATCAAAAATGCCTCGGCTTGTTTTTGATGATACAGATCTCTCCTCGCGTTCTTCAACACCTTTCCCACCCTCATTCCTCTGCAAGCTGATGCTGCGAGCTTGGAGGAGGCTCCTTCTGTTGACAATAGCACTGCATGTGACGATTTTGACCGCAACTGGGATCTTGGCTTTGTTCTTACACCCACGGAACCTCATGTCATCTGGCCAAATGGTATGTATGTACGGGATATGGCCAAGGCATTTGAGCTGCTTGCTTCCGGTGGATCAAAGGTGGTGCTTCAAGATCGCTTTGTGCATATCTTCCAGGGAAAGCCTTGGAAGGAGTCGACCTATCACAAAAACCGTGCATTCTGGACAAAGCTACCTCTCCATGTACGTCAGCAGGCTGGTAATCTCCCACGTACGGAAGATGGATTATGGACAAAGTGGCGAAGAAACCAACCGGGCTGGTCCTAATTAATTTGGTCTATTGTATTTACCAGTAGTTTTGTATTTCTATTGATGTGTATAAAATTGTATCTCTATTCTTGTCTATGAAAATAAATGTATGAGTCTAATCAAGAACATTGATACAAATCTGGAATATAACTTGGCAAATGTCCGTCATGTTCCAACTTTTGTATCAGCACTCGGTTCTTTCGCATAATCAGTTCATCAAGAAGGAACTCATAACGGTAAGCTGTCATCTCACGCAGAACTGCGTGGTACCCGCCAAGCCACACATTTGTCTGTTCGCACTTTGAGGAGTTGAAGTGCCATGAGCCATCAGGATTGACGAGCTCGGGGAATTTTCGAGGATTGCAGTGCTCTCAACAAATGATGTCTGTGACTTTGTGCTTGCAATCAAAGTGAAATGCATCGACGGGACATCCGACCACATCCAATAGCGGATCATTTGTTGCCTGGAGGTGGTTATACACTCCACAACAATTGTCGTAGATAAAGTACTCGGGCATTGATCCTGGTTCACGAAAAACCTGCTTGAGCATGGCCTTAAACATAATACTTAAGCTCAGAACACAAGTGATTGAACTTTGAAACTCACCACAGTCTGCGGCACAGTCTCAGACCCATAAAAAGTTGCTCGTGCTACGATGATACCGCATGGCCGAACCATCAGTTGTTCGCTGTGTGTTTGCCGGCGCCCAAATCGTGCCCGAAGCTGACGGTTTCCACTTGCAGATTTCTGGGAACACGTTAGCTCAACAACTTCAACACCTTCATCAGGAGCTTCGTGAAGCTGCTGTGTTTGATCAATAACATCACTATCAGGTGGATTTGATACGTTTTTGCGCTCAAGGCGTGATTTGAGTTGAAAGTTGGCGCCATTCCGGCTCTGATATTTGCGCCAAAGTTCGCAGTGGTCGGAATCACTGCACGTCATTGAATCGGCAAGAATTGGATTTATACATCCTTCGACAGAGCAGACATCTTGAAGGTACTCATGGCCAGGACAGAAATATTTGCGTTTATGTTCTAATTCCTCGGAGCAATGTGCAACATTGCAACAAGGATGCCCGATTGTGATGCCATCGCTCACAATTGCTCGGACCATGTCTATAAGTCAATTGAATGTAAGTATGATTCTATGAATGAAATAAAATCAGAACAAACTTACACTTGGGAATTCCACTCTCGTCTTTGAAGAAGCGGATACACTTTTCACAGTAATGGGCCCATTCTGGTTGTCCCTTTTCTGCAAACAGTCGATTCCGCTCCTTGATAGGCCCCACAAGACGATTTTTTTGACCCCATCCATGGGGAATCACAAGAATCCGGCCATCACTTTCATAATGTTCAAGAATAGAAAGAAAACTGACTGCATTCCAAATGTGTTCCATCCGAAGGTCGAAGGAAAAACCCCATTCAGACGGCTGATTCTCCGGTTTGGCAAGTGACTCATTGTAAATTGTAGCACTATTTGTTGCAGAAGTCCTTGTAGTATTGAATCAAAATGTCAGAACGATTGGATTATTCATGGAAACGGAACATCTTACCAAGAATAAAGCATGAGATTCAGAAACAGTTGAATGACATCTCTCGCAATGAATTGATGCTTCCCAACTTCAATTGCTTCTGGAACACCAGAATAATATGTCCGTACACGCTTATAGACCGAGTAATTGTTATGATATGTTGTTTCGCATGCTTTTTGTGCCCGAAATTAGCGCCCAAGATGCACAAAGTCACAACGCGAACCTACTTGGACATCGAAGCTTAAAGTGATATGTAGCACATGCACCGTCCTCTAGCGTGTACAAAACAATTTTCCGTCCTGTTGTTGACGTCGCTTTCAAAATCTTAACCTCGGATATACATAACGGGTTGTTGCATCGTGTAGTAGGCGGGTACAATGCTCGCGATGCTGTCAAGAATATAAGCGCCCATATCAAAATTCCAATTAGAAAACATGCCAAGGCGGTACATTCTCCCATGTTCATTAAACACTTGGGCATCACTTGCTGCATTATGTTCCTCAGATGTATATGCCCATGCAGTTTCCCGAAATGCCTTCCAACATCCATTGACAAATTCGGTGCTGAGGTTTATGGCATTTCCGAGGAAATGATTAATTTCAGTGGGTAACACAAGTGGCGGGAAAGTTTCATCATATGCGGACTTCCACTGCTGGGGGCCAACTATTATTAAGGATGAAAAACGCGTCGAAAACGGGTTTATATTTAGTTAAAATTAATACAGTATTGAATATAGTGTTTTTGAACAATTGCGAGCAGTGAAAAAGACAATAGGAATCAGAATCGAACTTAAAATTCGGCTCAAATTCTGAATAGTGCAGATTTTTGCCTTTTTTGGTGATTTTTTGAACCTCAAAATGCGATCAAATCTTGGGGTTCTATTCTGCTATTGTTCTGATTTTGCAAATGGGAAAACACAGTGTATTGAGCGATAAAAAATCCTTTGTGAATGCTTCATTTAGAAATGGGCAAAATTTCGGCATTTGGACGCATTTTGGATGCATTTTGGATGCGTTTTTCATCGGTTTCTCATTGGTTTTTCATCCCCAAAAATGTCATCAAAATTTGGGATCCTACAAGCTGAAAAACCCATTAATCTTTGCAAAAGCCATCCCGGCGAAGGTTAATGGGTTTCTCAGCTTGTAGGATCCCAAATTTTGATGACATTTTTGGGGATGAAAAACCAATGAGAAACCGATGAAAAACGCATCCAAAATGCATCCAAAATGCGTCCAAATGCCGAAATTTTGCCCATTTCTAAATTAAGCATTCACAAAGGATTTTTTATCGCTCAATACACTGTGTTTTCCCATTTGCAAAATCAGAACAATAGCAGAATAGAACCCCAAGATTTGATCGCATTTTGAGGGTCAAAAAATCACCAAAAAAGGCAAAAATCTGCACTATTCAGAATTTGAGCCGAATTTTAAGTTCGATTCTGATTCTTATTGTCTTTTTCACTGCTCGCAATTGTTCAAAAACACTATATTCAATACTGTATTAATTTTAACTAAATATAAACCCGTTTTCGACGCGTTTTTCATCCTTAATAATAGTTGGCCCCCAGCAGTGTTCTGAACATGTATGATATGTCGCTTTAGCGAGGCGGCTAGGCGAACAAAGCGCATGGCATCCTCCATTGACAGAACATCCAACAAGCCCGTCTGCATGGAGAGAAGTCGATGGATTTCCTTCATATTCACCCCGCTGTTGGCCATTATGTGTCGGATGCAATTTGCCGTGTAATGGGGGTAATGTGATGTATTAGATTGTGTATCTACGAGCTACCGACGTCTGCTGCCATCCCGCCCCGCCTTTGCAATTGCTTGCCTTTGCCACCTCGCGTCGCGGCGGCGTGTTCAAGGACGTCCAGTGATATGCCGACCGACATGTGATGTGCCGGACTCCATAGACTCCATGGAGGAAATCCGTAGAGTTTTCAAATCCGGTTTGCTCTCCTGAACTTGTGTTGAACAATCAACGTCGGCGGGCGGACCTTGAACATTTCGGGTGGGGCCCGGAGCTGGCAAACACTTTGCAAACACCTCTCGTAATCGAACGGTTTACTCGTTTCAACCGTCTGTGCAGTGTGCACGTCCTCAATGTGTCTATCGAGCATACGGATGCCTGAGGCTCAGGAAAGTGCACGCATATTGCGCATCCTCGAGTTCGAACCCGACGGGTCCCCAGAGACACGGGAATGTCGGGTAGGAGTGCTTGATATGTATTTGAAGATGTGCGTACTTTAAATTTACTTTCGCCTTTCAACGTCGTCCTCAGTTCGCTCCGTGCCTACGCTCGACATCGTGGAAAATGTTGTCGCCGCCGCTCGCAGTGAGACCACGCAAGCAAGCAAGAGGCGCGTGCCAACGCCGAATGGTAGCTGCTTCAAGTTGAGGAGGTCGGTGACGCGTGGCCTAGTCTCCTCCCCCTTGAAGCTCGTAGGCCGACAGTGTTGCCGCAGACGCCCCAACGCACCTCCACCGATTGCGCGCCGGCCAGCGCCTCCTCGATGCCCATGTACAGACCAGCCGTTCTCTCATAGCGCCACCATTCCTTCGGAGTCGAGGCTGAGGCTTCTACCGCGACGCACTTACTCTGTACATGGACAGGAGCGCCGCGATGTCGCGGGGCGGGTGCTGTGGGGGCGGCGAAGGGACGTCGAGGGTATGAGCCCGCTTGTGGGTGCGGCGAGTGCATGGAAGCCCGGGCATGCGGTGCGCGATTTGTGCCCTTGGTTCTCCCGAATCCCTCTTTCTTGCTATCCCTGAGCCTCGCATTGACACCCCTTTTCCACGCAGACCCAACACACTCTGCGAGGGGCGTGTATGTGTATTCTCCCGGTGTATGCACCCCGTTCGTCGCGCACGCCGCGGTCCCGGGTGTCCGTGGCTCGTTCGATTCGGATTCACGTCACCTGAAGTCCCGACGACCAGTGATGAATATTGAATGAGTGAGTAGGCTCGCACACGTTCCGCCTCGAAAACCGATGTTCTCCAGCGGATAGCTCTTTACTTCCATTGCCGAACGCATATAGCCTTGACATCTGCGCTCCTCTGCAACCCCACGAAGGCTGTCGTTGCCGTCAACGATTTTATGACCGTCGCGCATTATCCTCGTGCGAGATTTCGCGACGAATACTTACTATTGGCGCTGTAGGTCGCGGTCAGTCCGGCTAAATCCTTGGTATGCGCGAATTTGTTTTTGGCGCGCGTCTGCGGCTGGGGTTGATGCGCGCTGATGGTGGCTGTCGGGCTCTATTTTCTGCAGGAGCGGTGTTATGTTTTGAGTGGCTGATCATGTTTGCAGTGTGCACGCAGGCTCCTCTTAGGCTGCTCCGCGCAAGCTATCAATTCGACGATAAGAGGCATTGGCGGTCGCGGCCTCGGCCTCTAGAGATGAGGTATGAGATCTGAGGTGCTGTCGAGGGCGTGATGGATAAGTAAATGTAGCAAAAGCCGATGTCGACTATTGACAAGTAGTGATTTGACTAATGAAATCGTGTTTTTATGGTATCTTTGCTCTCCATACGTCTGCGGGCTTGTGTCGAAGATGGGGTCGCGGATCGAGTAGTCGTTAGGATTACATTACCGCATGATCAGCAAATCCGCCGCGCGTGAAGGGGATTGTGTGATTTACAACTACTACCTTGTTTGTTTGGAGCTGATATGAAGCCTAGACGTATGGCATATGGATGGTGATTATATGTCTGGTTTTGCTATTGTAATCTAGTGCAGGGGCCGTGCTATAATTAATACAGTTACTTTCATCGAGTGCCCCAATCCAAAATTCGTATTCTGATCATACGCTTGTCTGCGTCCGTTGAATCTTGATCCATTTGCCACATCTTCATATCCCCTTGACGTACGTGATCTCATTTCCGTCGCCGAACCCGAACCCATGTACCGGCACGCCATCCCTCCACTGCGTCGTCCTCACCACGCCGCCGCCGCCGATGAACATGCCCATGAAGAGATTGGGTAATACAATGGCGTGCAATATGACGCGGAACTTCTCGCCGGTGGTGTGGTCCGTGAGGAGCAGGGGGAAGAGCGTGGTTCCTATGGAGCGCATGTCCCCGGCGGTCAGCGTCGCGACGGCCTGCCCCGCGGTGCGCCTGTCGAGCGCGGGGCGGTGCGCGCGGGGGATGGACTCGAGCAACGCCTTCCAGAATCCAGAGATAGATGAGACCGGGCACGGCGCGGATCCGGTGGTAAAAGAAAAGCGTACATACCTTGCTGACGAAGACGCCTTCCCCGCTGGCGATGCAGATGGAGAACGAGCCGTCCGTGGTGGGCGCGTGGTGCGCGAGCCGGCCGACGAGGTTCGGGCGCGTGGCCATGCTCATGATGCAGGGCTCCGTGTAGTGCACGGAGCGCAGGGTCTCGTCGTAGAGCGTGCGGACGCGCGAGGGCGGTGGTGCGGAGGCCATTGGTCGGGGGTGTGGCGGGGTTGAGTGAAGGGAAGCTGAAGGTCGCAGAAGGCGTCGCGTCTGCGTCGCGTTCAAGTTGATTTATGACGCGCTGGCGGACTTTGTAATCCCGGGCCCTTCCGGCAGAGGCTTGGCAGAACCCGACCACCCGTCTACGTCGTTTGCAACCCCTCCAACCACTCGCGCCACCTCTTTGCCTCAGCTCAAGGGGAGGACCCGCGATATCTGGGACCGCAAATACCACAGCGACGACAGCACATCCTGGCCCTTCCGCCACTGCGATTCCTGATTCGTCGACTTCCTTTCTTACCACTGGCGCTGCTGTGACCTGTTACACCTACTCTGGTCATCGCACATCTTAGCGTCTTTCCCTTGGAGGTGGGATCCGCCCCTCTATCGTAGCCTCATTGGTACCATGACCATCATGTATAACAACTGTATCTCGACGATACCAGGATCATCGCGCATCACACTGTGCTCATCGCATAATGACCTCTTGGGCGCGGCGATGTGACACGTATTGAGAGCGCTCTGGGGCTGGAGGAGAAGGGAAGGGGCGCAGATTTGGACGAGGCCTGGCGTGCGCGTGGGGATGTTATTCCTAGGGCGCTGTTGCCAACTCGGCTGCGATCGAAGGGTTTACTATGCGCGTAGCTGCTTACACTCGAGGGGGACGCTGGCTTACCGACAAGATAAATTCGGTTCTGGCACCTCCATCACGATGATTTGGTTCGACGATGTCTTTCTCGCTCCTCGGGCTGTTGTCACAATGCTACCAGCTCTACTAGCTCCTTGAGCTCGTCCAGTTCTTTCTGGTTCCAAACACGGTTCCGATGAACACGCTGGCGGCGGAGTAGTGCGGTTCCTTCTCGGCGACGCACTGCGGGATGTCGAGGGGGCTTAGAACTCGAACACAGCTGTTGTTAGCGATACCTCGTGGGGCCCGAACGGTGGTACCAGCAGGGTCGCCGATATGGGCAATAATCAGTATACGAATGGGCGAACGAGAAAATTTATATGCTAATGCTAATAGCAGCCGTCGAGGTACATCTTCCGTTGAATAACCGTCGTAACAATCCAAAATATGCGTTCTAATCATACACTTGTCAATGTCTGTCCATCCGTGGATGTGCTCGCTTCCCGTCCACTGCGTCATGCGGACCACGCCGCCCGGCTCGTTCGCTTTCATCGACAGTCCTAACCAACGATTCATACTGTGTAAATCCGATGCTCATGATGCACGGCTGCTTGTATTGCAGTGCTTGGCGAGCGGCGTCTCGTCGCAGGGCGTTGAGATGGAGGTGGTTGAGGTGCGGCGCCATGGTGGTTGTGGGTAGCGTTACTGAAAATGCAGAATATAAGACGCATGACTATAAATTGTTTTTGACAAGGGGTTTGCGTTTTGGTATCCGACAGCACCGCTGCCTCTAGTCGTCCTCATTCGATCGATGACGCAGAAGCACTCTCGGGCCGGTTGGCCGCCCAACTCGAACAACGTCGGTTTTACCAAGGTTTTACACCACTTTCGGGCTGCGACCAAGTTGTTTCCAACGCTATCCAAACCATGTCCGGACTCCCCGTCGTCTTCGTCGGCTACGAGCTCGCAACCCACGCCCTCGACGCCTACCAGCCGCACACCGACCCCCCCTCCGCCAACCCCCTGCACGCCTACAAGGGCCTGCTCCGAGACATCGAGCACCGCACGCACACCCCCGCCAGCATCGTGCGGTACGACTCCTACGACACCGACGCGATGACCACGCACACGTCCCTATGCTGTTTTGTGGATATGCGGGAGCGCGCGTACGACGTGGACGAGGTGGAGGCGGTCAGGGTGCCCGCGGCGTTCGGGCGCGTCCCGGGGTGGGTGCGCACGCGCGGGGGGGTGAGAAGGGTGTTTGCGCCGCGGGCGCTGGTGTATTCGTACGGCGCGGATGGGCGCACGCGCGTGCACGCGGGCGCTGTGATTGGGTGAGCTGTTCCGTGTATGGTCTGGGATGGGAAGGGGATGCTGATTGGGCGTGCGCTGTAGCCCGGATCCGTATACGATGGCCGAGGCTGAAGTTCTTACGTACGGCGATTTGAGCGATGCGCAGTGATTTTGTGTTTTGTCCTTCCGAGAGTGAATAAGAAAGAACATTGTTTTGAGACGTTTATTGCGAAGAAAGCGGTCCACCACGGCTCAGGGAGGTCACCGAGGTCACCGCCATCTGAATATCATGCATGAAATCGTATGCCTCACATCTCTCAACTTCTTCCAATCATCATTTCTACCGCCCAGGCTACTTCAATGCAATCTTTTCTGTCATTATATCTATGAGAACACTAGGGACGGAATCTTGATTAAGCTGGATTCTTTACTGTCCAGAAAATGTCGCAGACGCCGTCGGCGGGCGCCGCCAGCAAAATCTATGCAATTCTCTGCATTGGTTCTGAGTACAGCACCTATCAGAAAGGCCCATCCTTATCCTGAAGACTGCGACGGACACAGAGTGAGCCAGAGACTCTGACTCTGAGAGATTGAGACGATTGACCGTGACCAATCGGCATGCGCCGTGCCGGTAGAAGCGTGCCCACGCACGGACCCTGCACGGACCACTCAAGCTGTTTTCCTTGACTCTCTAGACTCTCGACTTCTCAACTTGGTCTCCAATCCCGCCTGTTCCTGTGGTATCTCTCGTCGAGTCGTTCGTGGACGTCCTTACCTCTGTGTCGCGTCATTGACATCGTTCACCTCGTTATCAGCACTGCCATGCTCTCTATGCTCTACCTGCACTTCGGTTCGTCATCGTTACTGCCTTCCCCCTGGCCATGGATGTCAAGTTGAACATCATGCATCCGAGGGCAGACCAGGCGTCCCTCCCTGATCGCATTCGCCTCCACCGTTCCAACGGAAAGGAGAGGCACACCCCCACCCGTCCCTACCCGCATCCGTCTTTGGAACCCCCTCTCCCCACGCGCGCCATCTGCACCCTCAAACAGACGTTTTCCCCCAACGCCCAACCAACGTCAACCCCAGCCAAAGCCCGTTCCCTAAACCACTCCCCCCACCCGAACCCCTCTCCATTGACATTGCCGCACGGGATGCACAACGACCATGCTCAAATGCACGGAACGGCATGAACGCACATCGCAGTGCGCAGTGCGCGGAATGCGCGACGCGTTGTGCCCCACGCACCCTGGTGCTCGCGGCGTCTCCGCGCAACGATGTATGTACATCGATTTGAACATGGTCCGGACCATGGCTGTGATGGGATTCAAGAGGACGACGCGGCGAGGGTGAGCGCGAAGAGAGAGGAGGGTTGACGTTGACGAGGAATGCAAAACGCGCCTGAAGCGATGAGGAAGGGACAAGATGGTGCACGACAGCGTCTGGCAGGCGGAGCCTAACCTTCGAACGATGAATGCCTCGTACGCCATCGTCGATGCACATGACGGAGCCGTGATTTCCGGTATGTCTTGAATCGATTCCTGCTGCAAAACGATATCCCCATCACCCACGATCCAGATCCTGATCGTTAGGAGACTGATGTACACGCTCCCAACGCCACGCACCACCGTCCCTGCCGCCCTCAGCAGGCAACCCTGCGCCCCCATCCACTCGCCAACCCTCTCCAGACATCGGCGAAGACACTGGCGCTCTGCCTACAGCCGAGGGGCTGAGGAATGCGGCGAGTATCTGGCGACGCACGGTGTGACGCCCGCGGGGGCCGACGGGCAAGCGCGCGGTGCTGCCCGGAACACGCCCCTCGCCGGTCTCTCCATCCCGTTCACCGCCTCCGCCCTCGCCCTCACTACCTGCACCCACACATATGGCGGACCGAACATCCTAGCCACACGCGCCCATCACGGCGTCTCTCTCGCGTGGGCCATGGAACACATCTTCGTCAACGAGCCATAAACGACGAAAGAATTTCGTGTTTTAATATTTTGATATCTACCAGAATATACATGAATTCCCGCTCAGCGAAGGAGACGAAACAACATTGGTCAGAGGCATGTCAAAATGTGGCGAGCGCACGACAAGAGTATCATGATCATTAGAATGCATTTTTTGGGTCGCATCCAAATCACATCAATGATTGAAAGCTAATAGGGTTCCTCATTCATGAGCGCAGAAAATGAAAAGATTTGAGCACTCAGGCATTTCAGTTTTTGTCAGTTTTTTGTCGATCGCGTGCGCTCTGGCTTTGAAGGAACTTTCGAGCCTCTCTTTGAGCCCCGAGTTGACTTCTAGTAGTACTTCCATCCATCATGTCCCTATTTACGTGTACATACGGGCAGTAGATTTCAGGTTTCGCTATCGCATACCCATGGTGTCCTCGGCGGTATCTCATTTCTAAGGGCGCCCATCTCCACAGCCTTCCACTGCAAGAGCGAATGATCTGCATTGAGCAGTCCGGACACAAACATGATTTAATCAGACGATCAAGATACAACAGCATTCTGGGAGAAAAGCGCGCCCGAAAGCTATATCGGCGCCCAAATCTTTGCGCTCGCAGATGCGCGAATCGCGCATAGTGAAGATCTTGCCGGATTGATCGTTCATGATCTGAGGTACACCAGCAACAACACGTTGGAACTAGATAAAGAGGCGGAATAAGTGGGTACCCCAACTAGGGCGAGAGCATAAGGGAGATATAAGAGTAACAGACACACGACAGAAGAAGTAAATATTCGGTACGAACGCGCTTGCCATTCTTCAGATCCTGTAGATGTAAATATTCCGTTAATTGATTGATCCAGCGCATCCCCGGGGCCCCTTTTGACAATCATATTAAGATTGATTATATCGCTTACTACCCGTCATAGGAATATCTGTAGTTGGTTGCGATTACGGAGCTGTGACTTTGTGGATGGGGAATGAAACTCGGAATCTCATGGATACTAGGAAACATAAAGCTTCTCCCACATATAACGCTTTCAGCATTCAACTTCGAATCTCAATATTATACTAACCTTGTTCAGAATGTCAGCACACCTAACCACCGATATCGAAAAATCTGAAATTAGCAGCAACCTCAATGCCACCATTCTCAGCGCATTCGGAATGGGTAAGCCCAAATCATTACTGGGGATCCACTTCAACTAGGAACTAACCAAATTGCTGCAGGGATGTACACTATCATCTACTTCGGGACTATGTATATCCACCGTGCGTACCCTCCCATTCTGCAAGGGCGCTGGACATTTCACCGACCAATGCACAGTAACGAGAAGCGCGTCCAAACGCTATATAGTGCCAGCCACCATAACCGCCCTATTCACATGCAACCTCCTCTTCACCGCCGTCAGCTGGTATATCACCAAATGGCAATTCGTCGATAACGGAGACACCCGGGAATCCGTTTTCATATCCTTATTCGAGCTCCCGCACTGGCTCAACGTCGCCTCCAACATCCCGTACTTCCTCAGCTTCGTGCTCGCAGACGGGCTCCTCGTGCGTATCACATTCCCTTTACACCCGGGTCCCGGCTCGCTAATGCAAGCCGCAGATCTGGCGGTGTTTCTTCGTCTGGAATCAGTCGCTCCGCGCGATAGCGGCGCCAGTGCTCCTGCTCACCGCCGAAATCGGTACGCTCTCTGATATCCATACACAAGAATTACGAACTGATAAATCAATAACTTCTTTCTCTCTCCAGTCACATTCCTTGTCCAAACGATATTGCAGGCAATATACGGCTTAGTGGTGCCCACTGCGCACCTAAAAGCCCAGATCAATAGCCTGGGCTTCGCGGGCTACTTCACGACGTTCGCCACCAGCTTTGTCACCACCCTCCTCATCGCATACCGCATCCGCGCCGTCGCGACAGGCGGCACGTCCCAAAGACGATTCCGGCACATCACCGTCATTGTCGTAGAGTCCGGCGCGGTGTACTCCCTCGCCATCCTATTCGGTGCGATCAGCACCGTAGTCCTTGCGGAGACGACCATCCTAAACGCCCGCGTGATCTCGCTCGGGTTTTACTCGCTGGTGCTCGTGAATCTGATCGCGGTACGTGCTCTCTTCGCATATCCCTCCCCTCGTTTACCGAATGGATAAAAAACGCAGGGCATGTCCACCACAATCCTGGTCGCGCGTGTGGCTATGCTGGATGCCACCACCACCTTTCCCTCGACTTCCATGCACCTATCCGGCCTTCAATTCCACGCGCGATCTAACCATGAGACGGATGCACTAGACGGATTGGAAGCCGCTCATCCCGTCAGCGTAAAGGCGCAGTAGAAGATATGATATTTATTATGTAGATTTAGTCTGCCTCCAACTTTATAGATAGCTTGTTGTACTTGTACGCTAGATATGAGGCATGTAATATACAATCATGATCATGTTCATTGTCCTTGAGAGGGAGACAGTATCCTTCAGCTAGTAATAGTCAGGATGCCATGTGAAAGCGAAGCTTCGAGCGAGTAGATAATGAAGACTACGGTTATACGAGTCCACAATGTCACGGTGCCATCAAATTGCATTCGCTTAACTGTACAACGGTTTTGCAACGGTTAGATGGATGGACGAATGCAATTCCGTGGTGAGGGTAAAGAGGAATTAAAAAAGGGCCCGTCCGAGGCAGAAAAGATGGCAGCGCCAGGTCGTTGATCATCTAATAGGTTCTAATACCAATTGTGGGCTGTAAACAAGCTATAAAGTGAAGTTAGAAGAAGATAGATGTATCAGCGATCAATGTGGAAGTCGCTGCCGCAACTGGGCTGGGGTCTCAATGTTGTACTCGGGTGATGATAACTCAAAAACTGTAGGTCTACATCATTACAAGAATGAACAAGGATTTCGGACTGATGATACTGCAGGTGCTATGTACGTTCTTGGTATACCTATAGCTATATTTGTACAAATTAGGCGGAATTGATGCAAGTACTGTGATATCCTTCGTACAGCAGCCTGAGTCCCGTACAAATACTCGATACCCCGCCCACGAGCTCAATAAACGACATCCCTGACTATTCTTACAGCATTGTCCGCATCCAATACGTCGTCCACACCGCCAGCATTCATATGTCTTCCTCCGAAACGCTGATATTCCAATACGAGCTTGTCGCGACCTCCGGGTACTTGTACGCCACTCTGGGCTCCACCATTGCCTGGTGCTGTGTTATCACACTCGCTGTCAGTGCGTTTCAGGCCAAATTCAAGGAAAGCGACACGTACTCTCCAAAGCGGCGGCGGTTTCTTCTGTTCTACGTCACGCTAATGACGGGGATTAGCACCGCTGCCCTGTTGCAACACATCTTGTCATTCCGCTGTGGGTTCATGGTGCCAACGTGCCAGGGAATAAATGTTACTTTTCTGGTAGCGTTTGAGTTTCCCACAATATTTCTGGCCATCATCGGAGCAGATCTTTTGATGGTGAGACTCTCACTGCAGGAATGATGTTTGTGCTCAACCATTCATCAAGAATCTGAATAGGTTTGGAGGTGTTGGGTTCTATATCAAGGCATCTGACGCAACCTAAGAATTTTCATCAACTGTGTGTTAACACTTTTTGTCTTATCATCACCCGGTAAACTTTCTCATTATCTTTTTAAAAACATTATAGCTCATGTCCCATTCAAGTCATTGTCATTTACGGTGTCATGAACGGAGCTTTCGATGTGGTAATAATAGTGGACACCATCGGAGTAAATTTTGCCCTATCTATAATGATAACATGCCGCCTGCTTGTCCACGAGCGGGCCATGAACGCGGTCTTAGGTGAAGAGAGGAAAGTGTCACCGTTCAAAAAAGTGATGGCGATATGTGTAGAGTCCTGTGCATTGATCATTTTATGTGGCAGTGTTTTCCTTGGAACGTATCTACCAACAGAAAACATAGACCTTGTCGCCGAGAGGATAGCCTCCACAATTATGGCCCACATTTGTGTGAGTGAAATGATGTATTAGAGGCAAGATAATGATTCTCACTAATACTGAATTTGCTTTCATTGCGAAACAATGCTTTTATCAGGTTATCTCTCCTCTTCTCCTTATTGTTCGTGTGGCTAATGGCCGAGCTCATTCCACAACCATTCCCTCATTTTCGACAGAAGGGCCCGACTTCAGAAACGATAGCGCCAGACACAATTATCCAACATCGACTGTGGCATGGCAGTCTGTTGATAATTCCAGGGGATAACGATAAATCATGATCCATGTGCGGCAAAGGGCAGAACCATGATTTATGCATCTTTCACAGCAAAAGTAATTCTGATGGTAGTACTAGACATGCTTTTTGAATCTCCGTATTGCATTTGTACATTCTTCCTCAGGAGGTCCCAACCAGTGTCACTACTGATAATGCCACTTTTTGCCTCAGTTCATATCGGTATCGGACTATATTGGTGTGTACTGTGGTCTCTGCAATCAGTTGATGTTACATATATGGACATACTTTAATATTTACGC
Source organism: Pholiota molesta (assembly GCA_014925825.1). Classification (NCBI taxonomy): domain Eukaryota; kingdom Fungi; phylum Basidiomycota; class Agaricomycetes; order Agaricales; family Strophariaceae; genus Pholiota; species Pholiota molesta. Next base: position 43,313 of record JACGCK010000291.1, read on the forward strand.
ATTGGCAATCACACCGCAAGTTGATAAATGTTCAAACATTATTACCCAGCTTCTAACACTGATAAGGTCTCGATCTGCAGGTGGCTACTGGTGCGGTGCTCCAGATGAGGATTGGATGAGGACCAATGGAAAGATGGTATCCTGGTGACTACATCTCTGTGACATCTCTAGTATATGTATAGCTACTTATATAAGTTGCGTCTTTATATTATGAAAAGGAAATACCGCGGGATTGATGCACTCCCGAAGCTGCTATGCGCGACTGCCAGTGTATTAACTACTCGACTCCACTCTACCTCTGAATTCGATTATATCTGGGTCTCCTCCCGTGGTGCTGTTGTCCCATTGTCGAACACATCTTCCGCTGCATCTATCCCAATGTCCTCCTCACCCGACCAGTACGCACACCCTTTCGAGTTGTGCGCTGTTCTGGTCTCCACTATCGCCTGGTTCTGCGTCATCAAGCTCGCTGTCCATGCACTCCAGGCCATCTTCAAGAAAAGTGACGCATACTCTCCAAAGCGCAGGGGGTTCCTCCTGTGCTACGTGGTGGTGATGACGGGTATCAGCACTGCCGCTTTGGCAGAATACTGTACTATTTCGACCGTATGTTCACGTAACGCGTAACACGCCATAAATTTGAACCTATTTCAAAAAATGTAACGCCTAATTCTCGTCAGTGAACATGTATTAAATCCAAAAAATTTCGGCAAGCCACGGCTGGGTGCCAAAAGTACCAAAAATGAACATATTTTTTGTTCAGTAACACATAATTTTCGAAAATGAACATGTCACCCCGTGAATTATAAGCGTAAGGCGTAACATGGTGTGAACCTACGGTCGAAATAGTACAGTACATCTTATCGTTCCGCTGCCGGATGATTTCGTTAACTTGCGAGGGAATACGAAACCTATTGGGAGATGAAGTGTCTATTTTTCTCCCACTACCGCTGGCCATCTTTGGAGTGGACTTCCTAATGGTGAGCTTTGCTGGCAATTTGCTGGCGCTATAAGAATCGCGTCTGTTTTCGACAACTCATTCCGACTAGGTTTGGAGGTGCTGGGTCCTATATCAAGACATCTGCCATATCCTAAAAGTTTCTATCAACTGTCTATTAACGCTATGCGTTTTAGCATCACTCGGTAAACCATTTATTTCTTCAACCCGAACAAAGTAGAACTCATCACCCTTTCAAGGCCTTGCGGTTTCCGCTCTTGTGCTCCCAGTTCGTCAGGCATTATTAATCGTGGCCATCGCAATTAATTTCATCTTATCTGTGATGATAACATGCCGCCTGCATGTCCATGTGCGGGCGATGAAAGCTGCCTTTGGCGCGACGCAAAGCGCACCGTCATTCCAGAAGGTGCTTGAAATATGTGTGGAATCGTGCGCCTTGATGGTCATATGCGGTATTGTTCTCCTTGCTTCGACGCTGCAGTCAAATTTCCAGGTCGTAATTGATGCGCCAGGCAAGACAGTTTTCTTCGCCCTGATGACCCACATATGTGTGAGTGAACCTGGACTCATGCTCAAATAATCACACTCAACAATGTCAAATTCTCTTCGACCATGAAACAATCTTTATCAGGTTATCACCCCTCTCCTCCTCGTTGTTCGTGTGGCGAATGGCCGCGCTCATTCCCCACCCATTGCATTGTTTGCGCCAGAAGGCGCCGAGGTTCAAAACACGAGTGCCCGACGCCATCGTTCGATTCGGTTCGCTCGTCCAACAGCAACTTCGGCCACACAGCTATCGAGCCCGTCCATTGACATGAGCAGATAGAATCTCACAGACCCAAGCATTGCGACGAGGAAGGGCACAATTACAAAATTTCCGTCAGTGGTCAAGATAGGATATTTATTAATACTATTTACACCCCATAAACCTATTAATTTGGTGGCTACTTTGAACTTTCGCTCTGCAGTTTTGTATTAAAAAAAAACAATCAGCATGATGCACTACTCTCTATGCTATCACACCTGAATCTGCTGAGTCTGCTCCAAGCCATCGAGTTCCAAATACGTAATCACCCTGCATCGCGCGGTATGATGATTTCGTCGACCGGGTCCGGGGAGACGCTGAATGTCCTCTGTGAGTGCACAGGCGAGGCGGAGGTTGACACCGGTGTGGACGATATCCGTGAGGTGCTGGCCGCGGTGATGACGTCTGCAGTGTCGGTTCGTGCGCGGTGCAACACAACGATGACGGGATCCAGATACCCCGTCCTGATGCACAACGCCCGCCCCGTGCATGCCGTGGACGATGCATGCGCGCTGCATGGCGCGTTCCCTTGCGAAGTCCGCGCATAGAAGCCGGCCTCGCCTGTTTTCGTGAAGTTGCCACCTCCGTATCTTATGTTACCCACAAGCTTCGAGGCAAAGTTGGGCACACATTTCCCTTGAGCATCACCACCTTGCCCACGTTGTTGCGCGCGAAAGGGCCACCTGCCCAATCGTGTCGATCAATCTCTTGCGCTCGTGCGCGTAGACATAGACAGCCATATGCTCAGCATTGGGTCTGCAATGTGCATTTATTTATCAGCGGCCGACATCGATTCTGGCTAACATCTACCTATTCCATCTTGACAGCGCATCCTCTCCACCGCATTCCATTGCCATAAAAGGTCAACCTTCGGTCTCCTCGACACCATGCTGTGCTTTCTATTTCATCAAAAAATTGCCATAATAAATTTCATTCTAATCCTTATGTATGGTATGATATTCAGTTTCCTTCATAATCAATATAATTGAATTTTACATTAAATTATTAATTATCACTTGTACTGCTAAGAAGCATTGCTGCATAGACATTTCTTGTTGGCAGACCTCGCTGGTGGCCATACCCACCACGCTCGGTCTTGGGATGCCTATATAAAATGTTGTGGGCCAAGATCCAAGATCAAGTGGTCAGATTACTAGATCTTGACTAGATCCTAGACCAATCCTAGACTGACATTAAAAGTCTGATTATTACTTATATGCACAAAATTTTTTAAAGGCAATTTATTATGTGGCAGAACTACTAATTATTTTGTGCCAGTAAGTTCTGAAGAAGGGACGCACTGGGGAGCAGTGGGGACGCAGTGGCATATGAGGTTTTGCATCACGAGCCGAAGCCTTTGCACAACAAATGTCAATAAGTTTCTCAGATTTCGACACAACATTTGTGGTAGTTCGTCGGTCAAGCTACTGTTTGCATCTGTTGATTGATCCCGTTCGTACCAACATTCCTTTTATGGTTAAAAGTGGATGTGGGGGACCAATGCTTTCAGCATGGTGACACAGACCGTCCCTGACATGGAGCAGCTGGAACAGCGGCCTGCACACAAAAGAGTGCGATCAGTGGATCAGAGCATAGCGGACCATCGGGGCAAGACACACACACCCAACACCGGCCATCGTCTCCCAGCGTTCAAAGTCGCCATATCTAGGCTATTTAAGCTAAATGTTAAGTTAGTATCTATCTGTACAAATAACTTCTTCATGCAAGTAAGTATTGCAATTCAGTGAATTCAGGCGCCTCTCGGTGTCTTGCCATGGGTCGGGATTTGCTGACACGTCCATCAACGTGCGTTGACGCGCGTCACTGTTGTACTCGTACCACCATCATCCTTCTTCGTTAATGCTTGCTATGTACTCCTCTCGTCCAACGAGGGATCAGGGATGTGAGCCGGGATTCTTGATACGAACAGGGCCACAGCAACAAGCCAGGGACGGAGCAAACATGCCCAGCAACCAAACATCATACTGATGCCCACACTGTGCTGTTGGCAAAGAACTTCGTTGGATGTCTGAGGATGGGGAGGTGCTGGAACATGAGGAGAAGACCCGGTTATCGGGAGATTTATCAGGTGCATCGCAGTCGACTGCCTTTCGCCCAGCTCTGACTGCTCCTGCTCCCTCAACAGCAATTGACAATGCAGTACAATAAAGGTGATCCACGTTCAGGTGCCCGTTTCCTTCCAGCAGCACATACTATGCCAGCGGACAGCATGACGTCTGCGGATAGCTACCGCGACCGACGACGTGGTGGCGAGTATCCGTCCTGCGCACGACCTGCTGCACGAGCTACTGGCACTGCAGCTGCATCCTGCGAACGCAGCCGCGGTGGATAGTGCTTGAAAGTCCGGTCCGGTCCGGTCTTTTACCCTCCAAGGGCTTGGACCGAGACCGAGACCGGTCCATCTATTTTTAAAATGCTCAAAAAACCGGACCGGACCGCATAAGACCGGTCCACTGCGGTCTTGAGCGGTCCAAAGACCGGTTCAGACCGGTTACGGTCCAAACCGGTCTCAACCGGTTAGAGACCGGTCCAGACTGGTAGCAACTGGGTAGTATACTGTATCTAGTATGTAGTATCTCAAAGAATACGAAAATCGGTGGAGAAATGACTGAGAAACAACTAAAATACTAGCAAATGCAGTGGTTCAGCGCATTTTGTGATATCTCGGTCAATTCTCAACCGAATATTATGGCTGTATGCTTGTTAGAGAGGTAATTTTAATATCTAACTGTACCCTAGTTTACGAAAGGGCGATGTTTATATTGAATGAAGCATAGGCAAAAGCGTCTTTGAAGTAGTCAAAAAGAGTAGAAAACATAAATATTACTATAGCTCAATCAAATGTTTTTTAAATATTAAGGTTTAAACTGCATCTTATAGATCTATATGTCTTCTATTTATGTGCAAGTTTTCGAAAGGTACGCGCACTTAACGTTTGAACTGTGGGTAAAAGCGTTTTTAAGCGCTCAAAGTAATTAGTTAAACAAAAGTATTAATAACTTTGCCAATTCTCGAGCTAAAAATACGATTTATACATCATTCGAAAGGACTTTTGACGTTTTATAAGTCTACAAAATTTCAAAGCTAAAGACCGGTTGAGACCGGTCCAAACCGGTCTTTGATCGGTCCATCTATTTTTCAAATCCTGTTGGACCGTGGACCGGACCGCGGTCTCGGTCTTTTCCGGTCCATCAATATTCCGGTCTTTTCCGGTTCAGGTCCGGTCCAGTCTCGGTCTTTTTCCGGTCCTGAGACCGGACTTCCAAGCACTAGCGGTGGATGTCCAGGGCCCGTCGACAATGAAAATGGTCGAGGATAATTATCGCCGCGCTAGCGACGTCGCTGCCGCTCTAGCACGACAATGGCTGTTGGCGAAGGCTCGTATGATCCCAACGAGACGCAAGCGCCCTCAGTCGGACACGCCGCAGACTTCGCATCTGGCATCACCATCGTTCTTGCCACATACAACGGGCCACCCGTTCACCGTCTATGCGTGCAAAGATGACTGCAATTGCAGTCATCTGCGCCGTGCAGACGCAAGATGCCTCACCCTCCACGAAACCTTCACCCTTGAAAAAGCCCGCGGAAAACCACGTAATCCTTCCGTCCACCCTCGCCCTCGAACAATGGCGGGTGGGGTATTCACCGGTGACCGGTGAGGGATGAGGCTTGCATATTCA